>OX465440.1:0-600000 GCA_950005045.1 Agrotis exclamationis | reverse complement strand
GGAACATACATAAAAAAAAAAAAAAAAAAAAATAAAAAAAAAAAAAAAAAAAAGATTCCGACGAATTGAGAACCTCCTCCTTTTTTTGAAGTCGGTTAAAAATGTCTTGTTTTATTGCGAAAGTGAGTTTGTTTGTTACGTTTTAAGGGCGCATAACCAGAAAGTTGGCAACGTCGCAAATAGCTGTCAAATATTTAAAAGTTTTAATTAATTTGATAAATTTACTGTAAATTTAGTGCACTAAAACATATGCAATTAGAACACTGAATTTGATGTTGTCACCATTTCAGGTTTAAAAAACCGGCCAAGTGCGAGTTGGACTCGCCCATGAAGGGTTCCGTAGCAGCAAGCATAGATTAGAGATATAATTATATTGAGATTAGTAAGTAATATACACAAACAATAAAAATAACTTTGTTTTTCATAGTATTTGTATGAATGGCAAAGTTATATTTGCGGTTTTTGAAAATGTACTATATCTCAAAAACTGCTAACTGTATCTCATCCAAACCAATTTTCGTTGGTAGTTTTGGTTGAGGTCTACATTACAATATATATATTTTTTAGTTTTATCTTTCTCTTATTTTAGAAGTTACGGGGGGGGGACACACTTCTTACCACTTTGGAAGTGTCTCTCGCGCAAACTGTTCAGTTTAGAAAAAAATGATGTTAGTAACCTCAATATCATTTTTAAAGACCTATTCATAGATACCCCACACGTATGGGTTTGGTGAAAAATTTTTTTTTGAGTTTCAATTCTAAGTATGGGGGGCACCCCCAAAATTTGTTTTGTTTTGATTTTTGTGTGAAAATCCTAATGCGGTTCACATAATACATCTTTCTACCAAGTTTCAACAGGATAGCTCTTATACTTTCGACAAAAAGTGGCTGTGACATACACGGACAGACAGACAGACAGACATGACGAATCTATAAGGGTTCCGTTTTTGCCATTTGGCTACGGAACCCTAAAAAGGCATTTGGAAGGTTTCCAAATACTTTTTTTACATCTAAAACTATTTAAGTATTCGTTGTTACGATATTACTTATTGCATTCTCTTGACAATGTTTTAGTGCACTACAGAGCCATATTTCTTATTTCCATACAGTAACATTGGTAAATTAATTAAAACTTGTTAATATTTGACAACTATTGGCGACGTTGCCAACTTTCAGTATAAGCACTCTTAACGCTAAAACCACTGAACCCATTTTGCTGTGTCTTGGTACAGATAAAATTAAATAAGCCACAATAATTGTTTTTTTTTTTTTTGCATGTTTAAAGGGAGGTAAGCTTACAAAACCTAGTTTGTAATTAAAATGATGAAATAAATGAAACATGACAGTAAACGCAACATGATATTTAAAAGTCTGTATAACACACATTTTTACTTTAAAACAAGGTGTTATTAATCTATTGGTATAATTTTCGACTAAGAATAGAATAGAATCATTTATTTGCCTGAAATACGGTATTTTACAGATTTTATACAACAGAAACAATAGCTCTTCATATTCCGCCAACTCAATAGTTATTTAATTTTAAATTAATGTAAGCTATAGTATGGTTGGGGAAGGAAGAAACGCCTGGGTGTCACCACTGCGAAGATCGCCCGGAGGACACGGCGGAGCTTAGGGTGCAGGACTGCCCCGCTTGGGCAGAGCACCGCCGCCGCCGTGTCCTCACGACGGCGATGGGCGGAGACCTCTCGCGCCCGGCATTGGTCGAGGCCATGCTGCGGGCGAGACGGAGTGAAGGACATCGTCGATTTTAGTCAGTACAAGTCTGACAGTCCCTCCTGCCCTGCCCTGGGTGAGAGGACTCATTTGATGATTTGAACACACTAATAAGAAAAACAAGCTGTAGTATGGCCAGATATGCCGTTAGGTATAAACCTAAGAATGCCACCTAAGCCATCAGTTTTATTTGATTAGGATAAAGAGTGTCGGGACAACTTCGGAGAACATCCGATAACTTGTAAAACCAGTTGCATTACGAACGAGATTCAAATTTAGACTTAGTTCTATATTTAGAATGCAAACGGATGCTGCATTTACTCGTATTATAACATAGAAACTAAAACCTAGGAAAAACACGATTCGACCTGCGGATCTAAACAGGCACCTTTAGCAGTATCATAATAGTATCATTATATGAATCATAGTAAACATCTTGAAATGGTTACAGCTTGACAATTCTTTTTACAAAATTCATCGACACAATTCACCGATTTGACAGTTGTCCTGTCTAGTCTGTGCAGTTATCTATGGGTTCCCGGATCGTAAATTACATAGACTTATAGCATAGACTGAGCATTAGAAAATTCAATAAAGTGAATTACTTTTACGATTACCTGCTTTTTTTTATCATGGTTACATCATCCAAAATGAGTCCTACCACCCAGGGCGGGAAGGTACGGACTGTCAGACTCGTACTGTTCAATAGCCCTTTACGTTCCGGGGTCACAGTTACCTGATAAGACAGTCCCGCAACTCCGGAGGATTGCTTAAAGAGGCCGTTTTAGACCCGATGTTTATTTCTTGAAATCGAAATAAATAATTAACGAGTGTTTTTTGTTTCTTTGCAAAGTAACATAATATGGATCTTCGGTAAAAAGTCACGGAAGATTTTTAAATCCAAACTCAATTCTCAATTTTTTATTGCATCTAAAAATAAAGTTGTTCTTGAGTGAACTAGGTATTATCCATAGGTTACTTGAAGTTTAGACAAAAACTGTACCTATCTGTTCCGACCTATGTTATAACAAACCTTTTGAATCTTACAATTTGGTTAAACTACTCATAAAAGCAAAAGTTAGGGCATGGGTACCATACCATTATCTACAAAACGATCATTTGTCTGTTATGTTGCAGAGTATTTATTTTATTATTTTTGTTGTTATTGAAACCTAAACCTTCGGCTTTGGTACTAGTTTTGGCCGAAACTGAAACTTTTAGGCAAATTTTATTTTTTTCTGGTGGTGGTTTTAGCGCAATTTGAGCCTCTTCCTCTCAAATTAAGGACAATATTCGTCCCGTATATTTCTTAGAGGCTACCTCAGGATCACGATACTTCACAATACCGAGTTTCGTCCGGGCTGAATATTTGGCCGTAACACATTTTTTTGCCGAAACTAGTCAAAACCGAAACTAACACCGAACTATCTGTCAGATACTTATTAAAATTCGTGATAATCTTAAAAATATTAGGTTTAACTGACCGTAAGTTAGAGTCCTAACTAGTAATCATCGGTCTAAGTGTTCCTTATCAAGAAATTGATAACATTGTTTGAAAACCTAATCACTGAGGTTATGGTCGTTGACTGTGAAACAATATTTGAAATTTGTTATTTCGTAGATTAGGAATTGTTGACTCAAAGTAGGTTTTTGTACTAAAACAGAACATAACCCTATTTATTTCAAACTAGCGGCTCTAACTTTAATTTAGAATTGACAATCAATTCTACTTAGGTACCTACTAGAAAGTTAAAACTAAGAACTGTAAGTCATCATGAAAGTAAAAAAAAACTTTTCTTGGAATCTAAACAAGTTTGACAGACAGATGAATGATGAGGAGAACGTATCGGAAACAGAAAGGCTACGATAATTATAATATTGCAATGCATACACTAAAGGAATTGACACCAGCTAGACAAACTTTCTCGAAAGGAGACAAGCCTTATTCTACGTGGGAAGATAATCAAATAAGTCCTTTCGCCCTGGTTGGAGCCGAAGAGATTTTCAGACTCATTCTCGCGTCAGGATCACCTGACGCGAGAATGAGTCTGAAAATCTCTTCGGCACAATTTTTGACCATTACAAAAAAGTGTACAACGCCGCTAAAGAAGTTTTCGCTTAAAAAAAGCTTGAAGGTCGATGCTTAAACACGAGATGCGATATGATCAAGCTCTTCAGAGTAGGTACGCGCCACCATTCATGACCTGCGGAAACTTAGAGACCTGCGGAATCCGTGGTACTACATTTTTTTTATACAATTTAATGTAACGACATAGACACCAGAGTCGCGTCTAAAGGACTTTACTCGTGGCGCGGTCTCTAGGTTTTTTGATTTACGTAAGTTTAATTTTACGTAAGTTACTATTGTACATCCGTATTCGAACCCGTGTGTTCGTTAACGGACATAGAAAGACACGTAAGCGCCTCAAAAAGCGCCAATTTCAGCTATCCGCATCCATCCGCTGACTGACTTACATCCGCTGAATGATTTACCTTTTCTTATACCTTCTTGAGTGCCTCAGAAGAAAGCACGTATTAAGTCCCGGCTGTCATTTAAAGATCTTTGACAGTCGTTACTGGTAGGCAGAATTAGTATAATTAGCGGAATGTGGGTGTAATATGGTACACCTCTGCATAACCATTCGGGGATTATAAGTATTCAGTGTATCAAATGAGGAAAAAAATACTAAAACGAATGAAAATAGCACTCTTTACACAATAATAGTAATAAAAAACTGGCCAAGTTCGAGTCGGATTCGCGTACGAAGGGTTCCATGCGATCCTAGTTCCTACTAATATTACAAAATAAATGTAAAACTTTGTTTGGATGGATAGATATTTGATATTCTTTCCCGAAAAAACCACTGAACGGATTTGGATGAAACTTTTTTACACAGATAGTTTATAACCTGCATACGATGACGACGAGCTTTTATCCTGATTGCAAGTACCCATGGGGTAATTTTCAAGGTGTAGCGGGTGACCGCAGGCAACAACCCGCAATAGAAACACATTCATGACAACTCTCTTACTATCAAGGTTGATGAGACTGGTAACAGACGGACAGACAGACAGACGGACAGCGAAGTCTGTGTTATAGGGTCCCGTTTTAACCGTACTGTACGGAACGCTAGAAACGTCTTAAGATAAGTACATAATCTAGAGTTAAAAGAACGTTCATAATATTGACTTACGACTCAGCTAAATACACAAATGTATGAAAACGGAAAGGCCCGCCAAACACTCGTCTTTGAGGACACAGACTGATTTTAACAAGAATCTCTTATTTACAGTCTATCTCAGTTGAGACAATTTTCCTTAATCACTCGTCATAGTAATAAAGTTACCTAGCGTGTACAAGAAAGAATTGGTTACATTTAAAAGTGTAGTACAATTGAAAGACTATCGAACAGAATACAAAATAGAAAAATCTGGGGCCCTCATCTTAAGCCCGTCGTACACAACGCGACGCAAGTCTCCGATATCTTACGACTTTGGTATCCAGGCGACAATAGCAAAACAGAGGTTCGTACACAGGCACGAGTCAATGGATAACAAAGTCGTAAGGTAGTCTAGACCTATCGGAGACTTGGGTCGCTCGCCTTGTGTACTAAGGGGGTACCACGCACGTCAATTGCGACTATTACACTATTTTCTAATGTTACAAGCTGTAGTTTTACAAAGTTCGTCTCTCCATCTACTCCCTCTTCTGTTTTGTATACGATACCATTCATCTCCAAGGTCAAGTAGTGAAGTAAATCCGAAGCCGTATTGCTTCGTATGAAATTTGTGGATGCCTGCAAAAAAAGTCCCGAAATTTTCCATCAAACGCGCAGATGAGCACTGTTTTCTGAGAATCGCCTGTACACATAAAGTTGAGCAATTTAGAGATAATGTGTGTGTAATGCAGTGTTCACCATCAATGTAATAATATTCTTATCGTTATCAGATCTGTGGATCTCATCTGTTCTAACGTTTTCTTATGCAATCGCTCTGAGATAAGACTGCGTTTTGTTTCTCTTAATTCTTATGTCATAATTGACTTCACTGGGTGATTATAATAATGCTTCAAAACGTGTTGCAGAAAATTTCATCATTGTTAGTTCGGGCTCGATATCACGGTGAGAAAACACCGGTAACTAAGGCCCCCTTTTTTTCATCTTCATCATCAGCCTATTCATGTTAACGTGACACAGGCCTCCTCTCTGTCAGAGGAAGTGGGCCATAATCCACCACGCGGGCCTATTACGGGTTGGTAGATGTCACATGTCTTGAAATTTTGGTTCTAGGTCATGCCGGTTTCCTCACGATGTTTTCCTTCACCATTAGGTAACTTGCTGGCAAAATTAGCTTAGCTTGGTAAGATCATCAAATGAGTCCTCCCACCCAGGGCAGGGCAGGAGGGTCTGTCAGACTTGTACTGACTTTAATCCACAGTGTTCCTCAATAGCCCGTTAAGTTCCGGGGCCACAGAAGCTGGTTAGTCTCACGATCCCGGCAGGCTTTGGCCCTCTAAGGGGGCAAGAGGTGATCGGGGTGAGAATCGAACCATCAATTCGTGGCTTACAAGTCAGGCGTTCATCCGCTAGACTACGTAAGCCGCTAGCCACGAGAGGTATGTAAACAAAACCATCTTTACACATAATTTTGACGCCGCAAATCACAAATTACTCAAAGATTTGTTTTCAACAAGCCACACAGTTGTGCAGACATTGCTTCACGTTGAGTTCACTCATCTCGTGATTTGCGCAAACATTGCACGATCCATTGCAAATACTGTGAGACCTCGCCTCGAGTATATGTTTAGATAGAATCTATGTATGGATAGGTACTAATATTATACAGAGGTACAGTTTGAAAATTTAGATGGAAGTTGTAAGACGGATTTAGGGGGTAAATTCGAAACTACCAAATAGATCCCGAAAATTATTTTCCTGTACTATCTGCGAGTGTCACGCGAAAACGGTGCCAACTAGAGGAAAGTTAATGAATTAATTGGTAAGATTTGAGCTGGTGAGCAGTGGTGGCCCAGTGGTATCAGCCTCGACTTACGAGTTGTAGGTCGTGGGTTCGAACCCCGTCAGGCGCATTACTTTGTGTAATTTATTTCAACACCACTGCTCTCAAAACGGTGAAGGAAAACATCGTCAGGAAACCGGCGTGTCCTAGAACCAAAACTTCGAAGACATGTGACATCTACCAATCCGCACTGGGCCCGCGTGGTAGATTACGGCCCACTCCCTCTCACAGAGAGGAGGCCTGTGTCCCAGCAGTGGATACATTTATAGGCTGATGATGATGATGATGAGCTGGTGTGTCGACTGTAATTTTCATCTAGACTTCCTACTTGGTTTATTTTTTTGTCAGTTTTATTCTGGGGTTCCGATTGGGTTTGATTGTCGGAGCCTATTCAATACAAACAAACAATCAAATCTTTCTTCTTTAGGTATAATAGTAGTGTAGATGTCACAGACTCGAGGAAGAAGAAGAATTAAAGCCTTTATCCACAGAGCGCGATCCGATCTGGCGAACCGATCTCTGTAATGGCAAAACGCGATGCGATTTGACGCATAGGATCGTTGCTAGATTGTACTTGAAATCCCAACAATTTAGTTGCGTGACTCAAAAGTAAAAAAGACAAAAAATGAGATGACATAATAAATAATACAGAGTTCATGACTGTTGTAACAACAGTGAAACTATAATTAAGTATTTTAAATAGACGTTCGCAGGACTGTGATGAATTATTTATGAGTTAGGTACTACAGGTATGAATGAAATATTAAAATTGATTAGTCGGTGTACTACAATACTGTTTATAATAAATTGTGAATGTTCCGTTGGTGTCTGTCTGTGTTATTGAGTTTTTCGTATTTTCGTATAAATGCCCATTTAATGGCAATAGGACATCCCCTTATTACATGGTTTTTATATCTAACAGGATAATTATTGGTGTGCTATTAGGCATGATTTTTAACCGACTTCAAAAAAAGGAGGAGGTTCTCAATTCGTCGGAATCTTTTTTTTTTTTTTTTTTTATGTATGTTCCCCGATTTCTCGAAGACGCCTGGACCGATTTGGAAAATTTTTCTTTTGTTTGAAAGGGTATACTTCCCAAGTGGTCCCATAATCATCAGGTCAGGATCTGATGATGGGATCCTAGGGAAATCGAGGGCAACCCTCAAATTTTATAGGCCCGCACATCGTTTTTCGCAAATTTTATGAAGTAATTTAAGTACTTGCGTATGATAATCATCATCTCATGTAGCTGAGCTGATGATGGAAGGTACAACTCCTTAACAGTAAGGAGTAAGCATCGACTGATTTAGTTTGTGTTCGCATATCTTCGGAACTACAAGTCCGATTTAAGTAATTCTTTTTTTGTTGTACTAGGTATTGTTTAACTTATGGAATACTGCAAGTTTCATCAAAATCGGTTCAGTAGTTTTTGAGATACTTAGGGAATTTTATTAGCTTATTGTGCACGTGAGCGATGTTGTTACCGGTGCTACGGATTACAAAATTTTAGTGCACATGTAAGAGAATGATTTATTTGACAAGAATTTGGGTTGAATATTTAAACTAAAAAGAGTAAAATAAAAAAACTTTTTCAAAAAAAAAATGTAACCGCCTTCAAAAACAACCACAAAAAAGGGTAAAATAACCTACAAAATAACTTTTCTTTCAGAAGTCGGTGGCAAAAAAGACAATGAAATGATAAAAAATAAAGGCACCGACTTCTGAAAGAAAAGTTATTTTGTAGGTTATTTTACCCTTTTTTGTGGTTGTTTTTGAAGGCGGTTACATTTTTTTTTGAAAAAGTTTTTTTTATCTAAACAAAAACATAAGAATAGCCACATGGGATGTAAAAAAAAAATGTAACCGCCTTCAAAAACAACCACAAAAAAGGGTAAAATAACCTACAAAATAACTTTTCTTTCAGAAGTCGGTGCCTTTGTTTTTTTTTCATTTCATTGTTTTTTTGCCACCGACTTCTGAAAGAAAAGTTATTTTGTAGGTTATTTTACCCTTTTTTGTGGTTGTTTTTGAAGGCGGTTACATTTTTTTTGAAAAAGTTTTTTATTTTACTCTTTTTAGTTTAAATATTCAACTCAAATTCTTGTCATATAAATCATTCTCTCTCAAGTGCACAATAAGCTAATAAAATTCCCTATCTCAAAAACTACTGAACCGATTTTGATGAAACTTGCAGTATTCCGTAAGTTAAACAATACTTAGTACAACAAAAAAAGAATTACTTAAATCGGACTTGTAGTTCCAGAGATATGCGAACACAAACTAAATCAGTCGATGCCTACTCCAAGCCTTTGAGGAGTTGTACCTTCCATCATCAGCTCATCCACCTGAGATGATGATTATCAGATGCAAATACTTGAACAGCTTTAGAAAATATTTGAAAATGGTACTGTGTGCCTATAAAATTTGAAGGTTGCCCTCGATTTCCCTGGGATTCCATCATCAGATCCTGACCTGATGATCATGGGACCAATTGAAAAGTATACCCTTTCAAACAAAAGAAAAATTTTCCAAATCGGTCCAGGCGTCTTCGAGAAATCGGGGAACATACATAAAAAAAAAAAAAAAAAAAAAAAAAAAAAGATTCCGACGAATTGAGAACCTCCTCCTTTTTTTGAAGTCGGTTAATAAAGTATCGGAAAAGTTTTGAAATGTATTGGGTTGTGTGTGACATACCCCACGCAAACCATTAAGGGATTTAGATTTTATGATTTTATAGTACAATACTATTTATAAAACCAGGTACACACATAGGTACTAACCGGTTAAAGACACAAAGGACAAAAATTTTAAAAATAAATAAATAATCTAGTCGTCTAGTCAAACCAGTTATTATTTGACAGAACTATAACTCAAGTACCTAGTTAAAAAAAATGCTAATCTTACTTAGTCATTCATGTGGAATAGAATTGAGTTAAATTATGCAACTATTTTGAACAGTTTTGTTCGAAACTACTAGAAAATGGTAATTATTTTAAGAATATGAGCTTGTCATTAGTTCAGACAGACTAATGTTAGTAATTAAGACTGGAGAGCAAAAAGTAATAACGTGGATATTTGTTTACAACTTATATAAGTTTTGTCGAGTATGTAACCATTTTTAACCAACTTCAAAAAAAGGAGGAGGTTCTTAATACGTTATTATACATTTCTCCCCAGTGTTGACAATCGGGATTTTTGTCCCATTTGTCACCAGGCCGACAAAGCCAGTGGGGACAAATGGGAATAGACGGTAAATACTTCAATCACGCGGTAGGTACAATACGGAAGCTTTTGTGATAAGGCCACAGTTATTAATTGTAGTAAAACTCCGTTCACAATACTTAATATTATTTAATTGCACTTCCAACAAAACACAGCAAACTATTACAGGTAATAATTAAGTACACGTCCGTCCAGTACGGCTGCCAAGACAAGAATGCCGCCGCTCGCCGAGTGCCGTTACCGAGTTATTTTTCAAATCGATCAAACCGTCATTCGGTTTTAAAATAAAATCATGGATATACTAAATAAATAAATACTAAGTATTTTTAAACATAGGTATTTAAATCATAAACCTTACACTCGTCCATCCTGACCTCGTGTATGTCCTCATACACGGACCAGGCAACGCCTAATAACCTTACACTCGGCGAACAAGGGCACTCCTAACATTATAATACATTCGTAAGACAAGAGAAGAGAAGAAGAGAAAAAAAAATACAACTTCTTGTGATCGTTTATCAATTATTAATTGTTCTGTAAACCCATCCAATTCTCACAGAACCATTGAAATTTTTGTTGTCTTTACCATAAACCCATCCAATTCTTACGGCAACGACAACGTTATTACATTTGCGAACCCATCCAATTCTCGCAATTTAATCCAATACTTGCTAACCCATCCAATTCTAGCAAGATTGGCCACCGCTAAAATATAGTTCTTGCTAACCCATCCAATTCTAGCAAGAACTACTGCTCTATACAATTGAATGTTACAATTTATGCCAACCCATCCAATTCTGGCAAAAATTGTGTCATAACTCTTTCTCTTTTTAATTTATTTGAACAAAACAAATTCTCGAACACAACAACAATCTAAAATACAACTGAAATAAGTCCTGCTAATCCATCGAATTTAGCAAAGAATTCTCCGACAATATCGAGTTCAAAATTACAATAATCTTTCACAAAAAAATAAAATAAAAACAACTAAATAAGCCTCCAGGCAACACAATCAGTAGTCATAATATTATCCAGTAGAGATATCTTATTATAATATTTACATTCATTAGATTTGTAATACTATACAATAATAAAATGGAAGAATAATCACAACATCATTCATCAATCTCAGAGGCAGAATAATTAACATCTTCATCATTGGAATCGCTATTAACCTCAAGAGCCGCCAAGTGAACCCAGGGTAACATTCGATCGGCAGCTACTGTCGTCTTGCGCTTACTCTTAGTGCCTGTCAACCCTGGAATTGCTGCTAGCTTATAACGGTCATTTCCTAGTACCTTCACAACTCTATACGGCCCTATGTATGATGGCAAAAGCTTTGTACTCTTACCCTCGTTGTTATAAGCCACTTTGGTAATTTTAACTAATTCACCTACTTTGTATTTGCGAGCTGGTTTCCTACTTTTATCGTAATACTCCTTTTGTTTTATTTGCTGATCTTGTAACCTATCTTTGACTTCCTCTCTTATTGTTATTATGTCGTTGTCTTCGCGTGTATTTCGCCTTATTTCATTAAGTTTAGGATCCAGCTCTGCATTCATGGACGTTCCAAACATCACTTCTGCAGGAGTCCTACCGGTGGTTTTCTGACTCGTATTGTTTAAACCCCATTGCACAATACCAATTTTCTCATCCCATGCCCTTTCGTCATCGTTTAGATTTTGAGCGGTTAATGAGTCCAAGATTGAGCGATTATAACGCTCAACCTGGCCATTTGAACGCGGGCTGGATACCGCATTCAAAACGTGCTTGATCCCTTTGTCTAAACAAAATCTTTTAAAGGCATGGGATGTGAAGCAGGATCCACGGTCACTAATGATGCGATCTGGACATCGAAATGTATAAAATACGTCCTCTAATGCTCGCATAACAGCATAACATTTTGTGTGTTCGTGTTTCGCACCGGTTTTATAAAGAGAAATTTAGTGAATGCCTCAACAATGACTAAGAGGTGAGTATTACCGCGTTTGGACCTCACAAAGGGCCCGAGGTGGTCTATGTGGATGGTGTGGAAAGGAACTTCGATCTTTTCTATGGTATGTAAGTATCCCTCTTTGGTGTGAGCAGTTTTCTTCGCGTAAGCGCATTGGACACAAGCCTTAACGTACTTCTTTATAAACCTAGACATCTTTGGGAACCAATACGACTTCCTAATGCGTTCAACGGTCTTCTCCACACCAAAATGCCCAATATCGTCGTGGTTTAATCGGCATAATTGCCACCTCGCACCCTTCGGCACGACCCAGCGTACGTTGTTATCATCGCCGTCAATGATTTTGTACAATTGGTTGTCTTTGATTTTGTAATTGTCCTTAATATATTTTAGGCCATCAGCGTCAATATCCGAAGAAACAATATCTTTGATTCTGCACAGTTCAGAGTCTCCTAATTGCAGTGTCTGGAGCCAATCATCAGTACCAATAGACATTATTGTCGGACATTGACCTAATGCATCAATAGTTTCATCATCCGGAATAGGATTTCGTGACAGTGCGTCAACGTGGGTCATTTTGGAGCCAGCCCTATATTCGATGGTACACTGAAACTCTTGCAGCAACAGCCACCACCGTGCTTCTCGAGGTATTAAGTCGCGTTTCAGGAAAGTACTGCGTAGCGCACTGCAGTCTGTGACTATTTTAAAACTTTGCCCGAAAAGATAAACGCGAAACTTTTTCAGGGAGCAGATCACCGCCAGCGTTTCTAGTTCGTAAGCATGAAAATGCTTTTCTTCTGGGGTGGTCTGCCGACTGTAGAACGCGACAGGATGAAACGCGCATCCGGAAGGGGTTTTCTGCAACAGAATCCCACCAATGCCTAGTTTGCTGGCATCTGTATGGAGCTCTATTACAGCCGTTGGGTCATATATAGACAGAATAGGCCGTTTTATTAATCTCTCCTTAAGATCTTTAAACGCCTCCTCCTGTTCCTCTGTCCAACACCATAGTGAATCCTTTTTTAATAATTTGTTAAGAGGATGGGCCACTTGCGCAAAATTTCTTATAAACTTGCGAAAGTATCCGACAAGACCCAAAAATTGTCGGACCGTGTGCTGGTTGGTCGGACGCGGAAAATCAATGACGCAGCTGATTTTCTTATCCCCTGGTCTTATACCAGCAGCACTGATTTCATAGCCCAAGTAATTCACCTTATCTGCTAAAAACTCGCACTTAGACAAGTTTAGCGTCAAATTGGCCTTATCTAACAATTGGAGGACGTTCTCAAATCGGTTCAGACACTCCTCCTTATCCTTTCCGTATATGAGCACGTCATCTATATAAACAGTAGCTTCAGTGTATCGTGCGGATCCCAACACCTTGTGCATCATCCGCTGAAACACAGCGGGGGCGTTTGCAAGGCCGAACGGCATACGGTTGAACTCGTATTGCCCGTCCGGCGTTACGAACGCTGTCAACGGTTTTGATGCTTCCGCTATCGGGACCTGGTAGTAACCCGATGCCAAATCGAGTGTGATGAAATACGCTTGACCAGATAATCGAGCAATTTCATCCTCAATAACTGGCATCGGGTATCGTTCCTTAACCGTTACCGCATTTAATAACCTGTAGTCGACACACATTCTTAGCTTGCCGTCTTTCTTACGTACCAGAATTATCGGACTGGCGTATTCGGATACGGATTCCTTAATGATGCCGGCGTCCAGCATCTCACCTACCATAGTACGAACTTGTTCGCGCTCCTTATGTGACAATCGGTAAGGGCGATAAACGATGGGCTGCTTACTATTTGTCTCAATTGTCATCTCAGTTGCATTTGAACACCCTAACTCCTTAAGCGTAGAAGCAAAACACTGTTTATATTTATTCAAAATATCTAATAACTTTTGTCTATCATGTTCATTGACACTATCACCCATACGGACCATTCCGCCATCAATGACTCGAAAGTTTGGTTCTAAAACTTCCGCCCCTGGGGACACAATACGGTTCATTAGGTGAATCTTTGTGGCGCGACATAGGGTAGTTCCCATTAGTAACTTTAACCGACATGTAATAGGGGCAATACTGATTTTTACCACACCGTTTGTCACCCGGTATACACCACCATAAATGGTGTACTGATTAGTTGGTTGCCCTACTACCTTACTACTTATAATAATATAGCTATCTATCCGTGGTTCCGTGATAGCTGTTATAGTTACAGGACCGTGTACATCAATGCAAGAGAGCACCAAGACCTTGAGGTCTTGAGCGCCTTGCGCGTCTTGGTTGACATCACTGAAGGGCATTTCATTTTCAAAATTGTAAAACTTCAAATGCTCAAAGTTTTTATATACAATCACATGCGATTGTTCAGTGAATGACTGTCCAATAAGTACGGGCACTTCCAAATATTTATCATCAACTACATGAAAACTCACATCGGCTTTAACTCCATCGATTTCTAAATTAGCTTTAACACTTCCAACCGTCTGGACAATTTCGTTTCCAAAGCCCTTCAATGGCGTCAAACCATAGTCATACTTTAGTCCTAATTTAGGTATAACAGATTTCGTTAAGAGAGAGACTTCGCTTCCAAAATCTATGAAGGCTTGAGCCTGTGATCCGTTTATTGCGACTACTTTTATATACTTAGAGTTAGATTTAGAAGCAGAAATGCACATTGTTTTCTGTGCTGTGTCACTTTTAATAACGTTTTGATTATCCGGTTTAGACCTGCAGCCGTCAGATTTATGGCCAAATTTTTGGCAGGTTTGACACTTTATTAAGGGTTTGGGGCACTTCATAAAAGGGTGCCCTTGTTCTTTGCAATTATAGCAAACCAAACCGGGATTAACTGCTGTGGGGTTAACTTTTTTAGTATCAGCATTACTATTATTAATATTTGAAGCTTTAGCATCGTGTACGAACCTACTTCTAAAGTTGTTACGATCATTGGGTGATACAGTTTGTGAATCTTTATTACTCATGAGAAACTGCAGGAGCTGTTCAGGTTGTGTACAACGCAACGCCAAAGCACTAGTTTTTGTCGTTTTATCGCTCAGTCCATGTATAACGCAATCAACAGCACGCTTGCCAACGATGTCACACCGGTTCAACAAGGCTATCTTTTCATAAAAGTATATCTCAATTGGTTCACTAATCTTACTCTTACGCCTCAACATATCCTCCAGGGATTGACCATAATTGTCCTCGCAGGGAAAAGCCGTCAAAAGCTTTTCCTGCCACTCTGACCAACTAAAAAGAATAGAATTCAACCCCTCATACCAGGTTTTGGCCAATCCCTGGAGCTTTTGCATCGCGAAATGGATAACAGTTTTGTCATCCCACCCATAAACGGCGGCACACTCGTTCACTTTCCGTAACCAAATGTCAATTCTCTGATTTTTAGACGAAGGGTCGAAATCCGGTAATATATTTTTGTGATTTAAATTATGTGAACTGTGTGCTGCCGCTGACGGCTGAGATGGCTTAATCGAATTTAAAATATCAACTACATCCTTCGCAGAAAAAGTGGGACTTGCTGCCCTTCTGGAAATACGTGAAGTGGGTACCTTGCTATCCTGGTCACGGTAACGGCTACGTTTATCCCGGTCGTCCGCTCGAGACGACTGCTGCTCCAAATGCCGCGAAGTCGCGGCACTATTGGTGCCTGCGTTACGTCGTGCGCAGTCATTTTGTTTTGAACTGGATCGCAACCGGCTCCGCTCCCGGTCAATTTCCTCTTCCAGGCGCCTGACTCTGTCTCGTTCACGCTCCAACTCCCGTTCCTTCTCCCGCATGCTCCTGCTGTGACGAGCCGAGCTACGGCTTCGATAGCGAGTACGGCTTCGGCGTGCTCCCTGCGTCTCGCTACGCAAGCGACTCCGACTACGTCTGCCTCCGTCACCATCACGTCTCGACCCAGTGCGTTCAGGTGTCTCTAGACGGTGGCTTGGACCGCTCCCGTTGTGTTCCATTATCTATAACTCGAAAACGAAACAAGCAGTTTGAATTTGTTCACTAAAACACAAAAAAAAAAAGAAAACGTGATGTATCTCCGAAACGGTACGTCCTAGCGCAAAAATAACCGAAAAAATGTTCCCTTTGTAACCCCGTAACTTATAACACTGAACATCATAATGTGACAACAAGGTGACCCTGACACTTAATTCCAGGGTCGTCCAATAAAAATGGGTAAAATAATATTTAATAAACAGGTTAAGCTTAATATCAATAAAGTGTGCCCTTTGCAACCGGAAATAACGTAGCACCCTTAATTATTGGACCTCATTATGTCCTCAGAAATAAATAAATCATTATCATTAATATCCTCAGATATAAATTAATTTGGAAATATTTCTTAGTATGCTATTATCTTATTTTGTTCCAAAATAATACCACATTTGCATTGGTCCACCAACCGTCATACCACATTTGAATTCGTCAACCAACCGTCAGTTTCAAATAATTATAAAATTTAAGTTTTACAAAATATGTGAGCATGTACATACCACTTCTGATTTGTAGTAGAACTCCGTTCACAATACTTAATATTATTTAATTGCACTTCCAACAAAACACAGCAAACTATTACAGGTAATAATTAAGTACACGTCCGTCCAGTACGGCTGCCAAGACAAGAATGCCGCCGCTCGCCGAGTGCCGTTACCGAGTTATTTTTCAAATCGATCAAACCGTCATTCGGTTTTAAAATAAAATCATGGATATACTAAATAAATAAATACTAAGTATTTTTAAACATAGGTATTTAAATCATAAACCTTACATAATGTTCTTTTTTTTTAAACTAAGAATCAATTAATCCAATACCAATGATCAAGCCTTGTTCTCTTTTTCCATAGAACTCTACAACCTTTGTGGAACTATGTGCTCCTAGTACATTCTGACCTACATTATGTCACGACTGTAAGTAATTGTAAGGTAACACAATATTATCTAGGTGACGGCTGCACGACCGGTAACCACAGAACTAAGTAAAAGATTTGTAGGGATTAAAATTTTAGAATTTAGTTGACTTAGAATCTTGAAATTGTAAAGGAGAATGAGCAACGGAATAAGGCACTTGGTTGCGCTCCTTTTTGACACTTATACAAGTGAAAATTGGACACAAGTAAAGGTTATTGACATACATGAAAGCAAAGTTAAATACAGGTTGATATTTTGTGGGTATAGACTATTGCACTTGTAGGATCGCTGGCGGTAGATACTGAAGGCTTCAAGGTTTGGTTCGGCGCTAATGAGACTCCGTATTACTTTCTTACTTCTTGTTTATTATAATACTGCTGGTTTTCGGAATGAATGCCATAGAAAACTACCCCTTTTTTATACAGAGCTCTGACCAATCAGAACCCTTAAAATTTGCACACGACCCTAATATTTTTTACTTCAGCCAATCAGAGCAATCCATTTTTGCACACGGCACTAATGCGACTTTGTATGGGGAACCTTAATTTGGCAGTTTTCTATGGTAAACCTTCCCCTTTTGCTTTACAATTCATCTTATAGCCTAGGGGTTAACTTAGTCTATCTAATTACATAAAAACCTTATAAAAACCTTAATTTTTAGAGCCAAAAAATGATAAAAAACTAATTTTGTATCAACCTACAGGCAGAGACACCAAGTGCCAAAAATTGGAATTACAATTATTTATCACTGTTTTTGAGGGTATTTGTAAAATTTACACTTTTTACGTCTACCTAACACTTTGCTTACTTTTTCGGGACAACACAGTTTCTCAACTTACTTGACGGTGTATGTAAAATGTGCATTTTTATGTTTACCCTACTATGGGTTTACTTTGTGGCATCAGCAGAGACACCAGGTGGGAAAAATAAAAAACAAAACAAATTATCAATATATTTGAAGGTACTTATAAAATGCACATTTCTACATTTACCCAATCCTTATTAAATATAATAACAATAGTTTTATTGCTCACACTAGCCTAATCTTTCTAATTACTACATATTTAAATAATTGCTTGATGCGATTATTATTCGTCGCTAACATTCTCCCCCACGGTGCGCAGCACATCATCTTCTTGAAGCGACGAAGCCGCGGGGACTAGCACGATGACCCGTCGTGTAGGTCGCCGAAGTACTCCGCCTGATGTCCTCACGTCCAGCACTCTGGTTCTCCCATCTGGCCCAGGGTACGCCTTGATAACTTCCACTCGAGGCCATGAGTTTCTAGGTAGCGATGCGTCGACTATTAACACGATGTCTCCTTCCCTCGGGTCGGTTGTCTGCCTCCCTTTGATTGCCCTTGGCATCAAGAGCGGTAGGTACTCGTTGATCCATCTCTTCCAGAAGTGGTCAGCAAGCCTTTGGGTAGTTTTCCAGCTTGGCTTCCCAATCAACTCTGTGTCGTCGAATTCTCCCGGCGCCATTGCTCCACACGATCTTCCCAGTAGAAAGTGGTTTGGTGTCAGACTTTCTTCATCTTCTGGCTCCATACTGATTGGGGTTAGAGGTCTGGAGTTTACTATGTGTTCGACCTCAGTCATAAGAGTATGAAGTACTTCTTCAGGTGGGTTTCTCTCGTTGAGCACTGCCGCCAGCGCAGTCTTGACTGTTCGCACGAGTCTTTCCCAGGCGCCCCCCATGTTTGGGCTCCCCGGGGGAATAAATTTCCACTTGATGCCCCTTTCTTGCGCAGCCTCTTCTAGCTCCTTGCTTGCCCCAACGAAATTGGTTCCGTTGTCGCTGAATATGGTTTTTGGGGTTCCTCTTCTTGCTGCCATTCGTCGAAGTGCCATTATCATTGAGCTGGTACTGAGAGAGGGTACCAACTCCAAGTGAATGGCTCTGGTTGTAAGACAAGTGAATAGCGCCCCCCAGCGCTTCTCGACTCTTCTCCCTATAGTGACTTGCATCGGCCCAAAGTAATCAACGGCAGTGCAAGCGAACGGGAACTGATGATGTTGCAGTCTCTCGCTTGGTAGGTCTCCTGTCGGGGGCACTTCTGGCAAACTCTTCTTTGTCTTGCATCGCTGACAGCTGTGGGCAACCGCCTTTAAGGTCGCTCTTAAACTTAGAATCCAATATTTCTGACGTAGCTCGTTCATTACTGTGGCAGTGTTCCCGTGAAGAAACTTCTCGTGATAGTGTTGTATGATGAGACGCGTGATTTTCTGTTTCCCATCTAGTATGATAGGATTCATTTTTCTTCTTTCTTCGCCTTGAAACTTCATTGTTCTGCTTCTTAATTTAATGATATCGGCGTCATTTAGGTAGACGTCGATTTTCTTAAGCCGACTTGCGTTTTCCAAGGGCTTCTTTTCCTTTAAATTCCTTATATCTGACTTGAAACTGTCATTCTGACTTATTTTCATTAATATTTCTTCTGCTTTTCTTAAGTGTTCGTCTTCTAGCGGCAGGTACAACCTCTTCTTCTCTTTGCTGACTGGTAGTTTGGCGATTTGTGTCTTCTTCTTCTGGGATCTTCTATGGGGTCTCCAGGGCTCTTCCTTCTGACGGACGGCGGCGTTGGTTGCTTTACGGGTCTTCTTCAATAAGAGGCATGCGAAAGCAACCACTCTGGCCGTCACGCGCAGCAGTCGCTCCCAGCTCGAGAACCTCTCCAGGTTGAGTAAGACATCCTCAGCCTTTATCGCCGTCACTCTTTGCTTGTTCTTTTCTTCCAACATAGTACCCTCTGGTTTAAAGTCTTTGTATGGCCACTCTTCTTCTGGTTGACGGAGAAATGACGGCCCTTGGAACCACCTTGCGTTGTGATCGAATTCAGTCGGGGTTCCCCTCGTGGCGTCATCTGCTGGGTTTTCTTTAGTAGGTACCCATCTCCAGTCTTCGGGCTTGATCTGCTCCTCGATTGTAGACTTGCCATGGTGAATGAAGTTTACAATGGCATTCTTCCCTGATTCACCTCCATGCAGCACCCACCCGAGGCTAGTGAGAGAAGCCACGGGATCGGCTGGCTTGCCTTTCTTCAGTCTTCTTGTAACTATGAGTCCCCAGTTGTCTTGACCTATCAACAGCTTGGGTCTTTCTGTGACGTAGAGAAGTTGCTCTTCAATTGCCTTCAGATGCTGACAGTTCTTCACAGTGTTCTTGTTTATGCTTTGCTCTGAAAGCTTCAGGTCGTCGATGGTTCTTGCTATGATTGGCCTCTTGTCTCTTCTATGAGCCCCTTTTATCTTCAACTGGATCTTCTGTGAACTATCTTTCTTTATAACTTTTCCGCCGACTGTTTCGATTGCGAGAGTTTCTTTATTTCCCTCGGCTCCGATCTTCTTGGCTATTGATGCGTCCAAGAGTGTGACTGTTGAGCCTTCATCTAGCAGTGCCAGCACGCGAGCGTGGCCTTTCGGTCCGTAGAGATCCACTGGAATCATCTTCAAATAAATTTTCTCTTCCCCTTTGCTGTTGTGGATCGAGGCGACTGTCTCTTCTGATGCGCTTTCCTTGTCTTCTTTCTTTTCTGCTGACTCTGGTGGTTTTTCAGAGTGCAGGATAGTATGATGCCATCTTCCACACTTCTTGCAGACTGGAGCTTTGCAGTTGATTCTTGAGTGCTTGAACCGAAGACACTTGAAGCATAGTCTAGCCTTCTTGATAATGCCCCATTTTTCATCTATGTTAGCTTCTTTAAACTTCTTGCATTCTATCACAAAATGCTCTTCTTCACAGATCGGACATGACTTCTTATATTTTTCTTGAGACACTTCTTGCACTGTATGTACAGGTTTTCTTGACCCTTTCTTTTGCTCCGAAAACACTTCAGGTGGAGCAAAGTCCCCGCACATGTCGCTTTCTATTTCTAGAAACGCTTCGATGAGTAGCAACTCTTGAATTTCTTCCTCCCTTCTGGTTCTATGGTAGGCGAACCATCGGAATTTCATTGATGGTGGCATCTTGTCTACTATGGCCTTCAATGTTTCAGGAGAACTGAGGTACTGCGACTTCTTCAATGCCTTGATGGTTTGGACGGCGTTCTTCACTCTGCTTGCGAACACACATATGTCGCTTGGGTTCTCGCCCACCTTTGGCAGGTTCTTCATCTTCTCTAGTTCTGCCAGTGCCAATGCCCCAGGTCTTCCGAATCTGGCTTCTAATCCCCTGAGTACTTCGCGTGGATCTTCAGCTGTAAACAGCAGGCTCTGGACGGCTTCTCTGGCTGCACCTTGAATTGCTCTTCTGAGGCGCGCTAAGTTCTGTGCGTCGCTGAAGGAGGCAGCCCCGTCTTCATATGATCTCTTGAACGGCAACCATTCTTCACAGGACCCGCTGAAGTGAGGGAGCTCGAAGTGCTTCGGCGTTGCGACGTCACGTGACTTCTCTGACAGCTTGACGATGACTTGGGCTAACTCGTGGATGTCACTCTTCTTTTCTTCAGTTTCAGTCGGCCTATTATCATTGCTAGGCTTGACCCCAGATTGGATGAACCACCTCTCGACTTCTTGAGTTTGCTCGTACATCTCTTCTCCGGCACCATCTTCTTCTTCTGACTCTGCTGTTGCTAGTTCTAGTTCAGCCTGAGCCACTCTTGATCGCGCTTCTGCCAATTCCAATTCCCTTAGTGCCACTGTTAACTTTGCTTGCGCTTCTGCTCTCTTCCTATGCGACGAGCGGACGGACTGCGTGTCTATTTCGCGGGTCGGCTTCTTAGGGCGAGGCTGCTGCAGACTCCCATCTATTGACGTCGGTACACTTCCTTCATCTCGACGTAACTTCACAGCAACACTTCTATCTGGGTTCTGCCGCGTAGTGTTGTGGCTTTCTTCTCGGCGTGCGGGATCAGACGCTTCAACTTCCTCTTCCACGGTGCTGGCTAGGGGCGCGGTGCGAGTCGCTCCCCCTGATGCTGATTCCCTCCCGGCAGTATTCTGCTGACGAATGGACGACTGGTGGGCTCGTACGCTAGGCGGCGGCGATCTTCTAGTGAGCGTTGACCGACTTGTAATTGACGCGCTCGTAGTCGCCTCGCTTGTAGATTCACTTGGCGTGCTTGCACTCCCGTCGACCGACGAAGTACTTTCTCCCGTAGCCTTGGACTGCACTGATCCTGATCTTGTAGAAGGCATCTTCAGTTTTCTTGAACCCGATCCGGCTTCTCGAAGGACCACTATAGACTATTGCACTTGTAGGATCGCTGGCGGTAGATACTGAAGGCTTCAAGGTTTGGTTCGGCGCTAATGAGACTCCGTATTACTTTCTTACTTCTTGTTTATTATAATACTGCTGGTTTTCGGAATGAATGCCATAGAAAACTACCCCTTTTTTATACAGAGCTCTGACCAATCAGAACCCTTAAAATTTGCACACGACCCTAATATTTTTTACTTCAGCCAATCAGAGCAATCCATTTTTGCACACGGCACTAATGCGACTTTGTATGGGGAACCTTAATTTGGCAGTTTTCTATGGTAAACCTTCCCCTTTTGCTTTACAATTCATCTTATAGCCTAGGGGTTAACTTAGTCTATCTAATTACATAAAAACCTTATAAAAACCTTAATTTTTAGAGCCAAAAAATGATAAAAAACTAATTTTGTATCAACCTACAGGCAGAGACACCAAGTGCCAAAAATTGGAATTACAATTATTTATCACTGTTTTTGAGGGTATTTGTAAAATTTACACTTTTTACGTCTACCTAACACTTTGCTTACTTTTTCGGGACAACACAGTTTCTCAACTTACTTGACGGTGTATGTAAAATGTGCATTTTTATGTTTACCCTACTATGGGTTTACTTTGTGGCATCAGCAGAGACACCAGGTGGGAAAAATAAAAAACAAAACAAATTATCAATATATTTGAAGGTACTTATAAAATGCACATTTCTACATTTACCCAATCCTTATTAAATATAATAACAATAGTTTTATTGCTCACACTAGCCTAATCTTTCTAATTACTACATATTTAAATAATTGCTTGATGCGATTATTATTCGTCGCTAACAGTGGGTTTTTTTCCAAAAAAACATTACTTACTCAGGATTTTATTTGAGGTTATATTAGGCGTCAAAACAATATATTACAACATTATATTTAAAAGATTAACCATAGCATGTGTTGCCTCTCTTATTTGGTGATTAGGCAGTGGATGCGATAATAACAAAACACAGTTCATACAGCACGACACATTGTTTAGTATGCAGTATTAGACATCAATGTAGACGTATAAATTCACTATAACAGCGCACTACAAAAAGAGTCCAATTGCTCGATGTATATCAACTTGGAGGTATCCTAAAACTCTACTCGACACGAATATAAGTTTACTAGCAGAGAAAGGCAAGAAATAGTAGTTCGCCGGTAATAAAGAAATCACAACCAAACAAACACGAAAATCATGAGTTTGACTTTGACAATCAGTGTTGCCAGTATGATTTCCCAAAAAAGGACGGTTGGCTTTCTGAAAAGGTACGATTTTTAACTTCAAGGTACGGGTGGGCCGAGATTGCTTCTGCAAGAACTAGATCAGTTTTTTTCTTTTTCTAGAATTTTGTAAAAAAGCTATAGTTTACTCATATTCTACAGCGAAAACAAGTTTTTTGTCAATAAATTATGAAAATAATGTTTTAGGAACTAAGGAAATTCCATGCCAAATGTGAAAGAAAGTTGAAGAAAGTATGAGTCTCATTATTTTCTATTAGTTTCTCGACAGACTGTAATATAATAATAATTTAACTTACCACGAGTTTATAAATAAATAACTTGCTAATACATGCTTGAAGCTCCAATAGTTTGCATATGTGTCATTCTGTCTGTAGATATTCTTTGCTTCATTCCAAAATACTTTTTTTTGTTTTTTTTTTTGCCCTATGTTGTGAAAAATATATCACTAGTATTGAAAAGGTACGGTCTACACACAGGTACGGTTGTGGTACGATTGTGTGATGAATAGTACGGAAAACCGTACTTTTTGGTACGGTCTGGCGAGGGTCTGGCAACGCTGTTGACAATTGACACCATAGACACATGATTGACATTTCTTGGAATAGTGCTGTGACACATCAGTCATTACGACATCTTAATATAATCGATTATATCTTTACTTTTGTTATAAGACCTCAATATGGGTTATCATAAAATAAATCATATTAGAGTTTATAGAACAGCAATAATAACAGCTTTTAAGGTGGTCTTTAGGGACACTAGTACATTTTTTAATTGTTTTACGACTATGTTTTTTGTTTAATCGATCGATTCTGGTAACGTAGCCCTTCACTATACCGGAACAAAAATATAATAGTAAATACTAATAATATTGAATATAAAAACCCCACCAATGTTTTAGGTGAATTTATGCTAAAACAAATTTAAAATAATAACATTAATTATAGATTTGCTTATGGGATCACACGCCTCAAAAAGCGAAACCATGAGTGCCCATCTCCTTTCATCCCTTCAGAGTTCGACTGGGTGGACCCACTCGCATAAGTTCAGCGTCAAGTAAGACCCTTTGTGCACAACGCGACGCAAGTCTCTGATACATTACGACTTTGATATCCAGGCGACTATCGCAATACAAATTCATAGATTTTCGTATACAGAGCACGCGTCAATGGATACCTACCAAAGTCGTAAAGAGACTAAATCGGAGACTTGCGTCGCGTTGTGTGTGAAGGGGCTAACTCGTGTGCGTTTCATGTTCGGATACAAGTGTGCCAGTTAATCATGAGGGATAGTTGTGCCAACAGCTGAAGGACCTACAGTGTGAATAATTCATTTCATCGAAAATATTGTCCTTTTAACTACCAGCACAACGTTCCTTCCTACTTTTTTCACACCCTCAAAAATGGCGTGAAAATGTTGTAAGGTTGGCAACGTGCAAGTAATACTTCTGACACACGTCTACCAGACGTCTATATACTACGGTGACCGCGCACCATCGGCACGCCGTATGCTTGTTTGTCACCTCTATGGTATAAAAAAAACTAAAAGTCACCATACTTAGCGAGAGGTCTTGATCAAATCGTTTAATTTTATATTGAAGTAGTCCTTCAGACCATTTTTGGTCACGCGGCGGCCCCCTCGGTGGAATGAAGTTTAGTATCACCACAGGATATTTATGTGGTGTCGATTTTCTTTGACATTTAAAAAAATAAAAATAGACAAAAATACATCGGCGAATGGTACACATAGAGCCAAAAAAAATGCGACGGAAACATGATAACATCTAAAATTATCATAATTTAATGATCATTAATTAATCACGTGTAGACCAGACTCCATTATTTTCTTATTTTAACATTAGTTTTAGTAATCTAATAAGAATATCATGATGTAATGACATCACTGTTTTGGAACTGGCACAGAATGAGATATTTTCAAAAGACCAACTAAAAATTATCGCCTGGATTTTTTTTGCTATGCATTTGCCAAAATCAAGAGACAACCTTTATTTAAAATAGTTCATAGTTGAAACGGTGACACTGCAGAAGACCAAAAATACATTTGGCTGTGAAAAACTTATTTGGCTTCAAAGATTTTTGCTGTTTGCACCTCCGTTTAGTAATTTTAGTACATCATCATCCCCTTGGCTTCGTTCCCAAATATGTTGAGGCTGGCTTCCAGTCTACCTGAATGTAGCTAAATATCAGTATTTTACATGTATCGACTGCCTCTCTGACTCACTCGTGACCGAACAACACGATATTACTTTTCGAGTCACGGAGTGAAATCAATATGAATGGTCATCCATGCACAGACAGTTTTTACCAAGCGTTGCTTAAAGCTGGGTACTCACTTAGCAGTGTTGCATGTAACTTATCAGATACGGTAACAAGTGAGTACGCACGTAGGCACAAGCCAGCTGCGAACCGCTCGCTGTAAACTAGTAAGAAATACAAAGGCGGCTCGTAGTGTGCTCGGACGAGCCGTACCCACTTGCAGGTTGTATCATAACGAACTGAAAATTCTATACTTTCGAAAAAAAAAATAACCGTGAAAAACAAATTGCTACACCGTTGCATTGTATGCATTATCATTTAGTACATTCACAACAATAATATTTAGAGTGTAACATCTAAAATCTAGAGCGGTGACCTCTCACGACACGTTGGCTGGTAGCCATACAAATGTTCTAAGTACTTGTGTGAAGGTCTTACGAAGTCCCCACTACAATAGGAATGTGACTGGCATATGAAGTGACCAAGTGACACTCTTGGTTTCTCTAAGGCTTCTGTTTATGCTACCCGGTCACGTGGTCACTGAGATTTACTCAGATGTCATTGAAAACAAAATGGCCGGAATTCTTTATGAGCATTACTTTCATATCTGCATTGTGTATTTTCAAACTTCTTAGTATTATATAGCTGCACAGCCTTAATAATTGTGTGTGTACTATGAGCTACAAAGCTATCATTATACCCTCGTCAATGTGCCCTGGTGGTTGATGGTATGTCATGTTCAATTAAATGTCTCTCTGGTGGTGGCGCCTGTGTCGGATCATTTAGCTCCCTTCAAAATGGTTGAGCCGAATGACGCTGATACCATGCGTCATGTTAGTGAACTGGTGCCACGTTTTATTTCACTTCCGAATTGTCTTTTGATTTTTACTATATGGACGCTTTTAACTTGCTACATCGTTCTCACAATAATGTACAATTTCAAGATGAATGATGTAACAAAAGTTAGTAACAATTTTCTGATTGAAAAAAGAGTGTCCATGGAATTTCTTGCCCGTTCTTCTCCATAGAGATCTACGCTTTGGTTCCTTTTTTTAATATTTTTTGGTTTTGTTACGTGCCTCTTACAATTAAAGAGGTGATGATTTTTTTATTGTTGTCTTATTATTTCAATTGTGTATTTTGTACATTGTATAATATCTTCATCATTGTGTTCGCATTTAAGTCGCAGTTATCAAACATTAAAGCAACATTTAACTTTGTAAATTTCATTCATTCCAGGTCAAACATTTTTAATATAAACTTTTTATGTGTGGCGACTTAACGCACCACATATGTCCCTACCAACCAATGTAGCAACGTGTAATTAGATTGTAAATATGTATAGTTAGATCGTAAGTAGGTACCGTGTAATTAGACTGTAAATATGTATAATTAGATTGTAAGTAGGTACCAATGTAAATAATTTTTGTATATAGCTTCAGGTTAATTGTTTAGTTTAAGATGCACGTAGCCAGTAAGTTTCTCACGCTTTGGCACGACGAAATCTTTTATTTTTTAGGTATTATCTATCGGCTAAGAAGCTTTGAAGTAATAGACACAATAGACTATTCTTCAAGCCATTCCGACTCGTTACACAGCTGCAAGGTTATTAATGTTTTATTGCACGCAGCTGCAGTGTGTTGTTTTTGTAAACTGCATTGTGAGTTAGCAATTAAGAAAGTGTGTTTGTCGGAAATGTAACATTTATGGTCTAGTGCCATAAACGAAATGCCGACTGTAATGTTTTATTTTTTTATAACGTTGGGCTTCCCAGAGCGCACCTTTATTTTGATTTTGTAACAATGCTTACTATAGTTTTAGTTGTAAGAAGTTTGCCGCAAGCGACTGGGGAAGACAAAAATGTATTTTTAGCGGAACAGTCAACTCGCAACCTTTACACGGGACAGTCGACGCCCAACCTCCAAACGAGTCAGTTCATTCACTCTGTTATCCCGTGATTATTTAGAAAATATTGTAATCATTCCTATGTTACGTTAGTTGTTATACATCTCTACTGCAAGAAAGAACTTTTTCATTTTTACCTACCGGCTGACCCTTGCAATACTTACATCCCGTACTACACGTTTCTAAAACGTTTTAATTCGCGTAAGCAACGCGAAATATGTATCTGAACTCATCGCGTTATCACACACTCACAATAAATACTGTTTTGAATAACATGAACTATTATATAACACATCGTCCTCTAAATACTCAAGGTAATTTTTTTTATTAATTTTCGAGTTTTATGGATTTAGAAAATCAGGTTTAATAGGTACTTTACCATGAAATAACGTTAACCTGATGTGGCAGAGTGTGTGACGTAAATATAAAATAAATACTTCGATTTTAAAACTAAAATACCTATTAATTTATTCACATCTTCGAGCAACTGATAGCGCTTTTTCAAAAATTAAAGCTACATGTTAAACATATTTTTAATTGGCGCATAAAAAATGGACGTATTTCATAGTTCCACATTTGAGAAATAAGAAAAATATAATGTTGGATAATTTTGTAAGGAACCCAATTTTCTTTCCTCTTACCTTCATTACCTCCATCAGTTTTGGCACCAACATCAAACAATTATTTGTCTAGCATTTTCCTAGCTGGTTTGAAGTCGGTTTCCAGTCAAACCACGTGCAGATGAATATCAGTATTTATCATGGAGCGACTTAATAACAATTTTATTCTACTAAAAACGGGTTGAGTCAACCCGCGATCATGGCGCTTGCAACAGCGTCGAAATATCGGGAACTCAAACAAAAATATAATCACGGAAGATATCCCGTAAGTGACATTTTAAATTTAGAGACAAACCGTGAAAGTTTAAAACAGTCGATTTAGATGTGTCACACAGAAAGTTCACAACCTTTAGGTATCCCGATAATTTTTGATAAAGATGCAGGCAAAACCGAGGCAAAAGCTATGTTATACGTTCACAACAAGCTAACAAATATTTTAGCTTGAATTTTAAGTTATTAATAGCTCATTAATTTATGCGAATATTCGAATGCAGACATCCTTGGTCATTATGGTTCGATGATTGACCCATGAGACTTATGTGCAATGTGGATATATGTATATCTATAAGGTACAGTCAAACGAGGTATGTGATGTATAGGCAGCTTACTTGCAAGTTTCTTCAACGAAATTTTACGCTTACTCACGTTTCTGCCTGTTTGTACGTCTGTCAAAGTCAAGTTGCTCACAATCTACTTTATCCGTTCCGTTGAAATTAGTAGCCGTAACAGTTGATGTGACCCAAACATGGTCATGTATCGAAAATAAATGAATTTTGTTAGAGCTTGTTAAAAAAATGCTAACACTTCTGTTAGCATTTTTATGTGAAACATTAAAGGAAAGCCTTGCTAAAACATTGTACCAGTATTGTCCAAGTTATTTAAGGAAACAAACATTGAATTATAATTTCATGATACACATAATGAAAATTATCTTCCTAATTTTAAGCAGTGTAGTAAGAACTAATAAAAAAAAAAAATGCCTGTATACCAAGCGATTTATCCAATAGTACCTCCTATACCAACTGCCCAGAGGAGGTGCGCCACTCCCCTACGAGTGTATTTAACCTAATTGGAACAGACATCAATACTAGTCACCTGCTAAACTCATTAGTTTGATGGTACTATTTACTTTGTAGGTAGGTAACAGTTTATAGGCTTCAGCGTTAAATTAATTTAGTGGACTCTAATTCTTCGTAACAAAGTCTTAATTGTCCTGTATTAACTTAATTTAATTAGACATATGCAGTGGCGCCTGCTACAGAAAAAAATGAAAGGGAACCGTTTGTCTTGGTATGGATATGTGATGAGGAGGGATGAGACTCACGTGACTAAGAGAGTGATGAGTATGTATGTTGATGGATGGAGAGGAAGAGGAAGGCCAAAGAAAAGATGGATGGATTGCATTGATATATAAAAACCCGAACCAGGGTTTTTATATATCAATGATATCATTCCTTAGACAATCCGTCTAAGGAATGATATGAATGAAAAAGGAGTAAATGATACTGTAGAGAAATGGGAGAATGGAAGAAAAAAACGTGTTGCGCCGACCACAAGTGAAATGGGATAAGGGCAAGAAGATAATAATGCAAGGTACTTTGCATAGTCTTATTTCTACGTCCAAATAAAATTAATTAAAAAAAAAAGTTTACAGTTCTAACAAAAAAACTGTCCAATTAACCTTTGCTTAAAAACCACATTTTTATCTCTAGAAAGTTCATTCCGAAATAACATGAGAACCAGTACTATTACGGAGGTATGAGAGCATTCGATTCTATTTCCAGCCGCTCGTGAACCGGTTGGATCGGGTCGCGATGTTAGTTGGATCGTTACGCGTAGTATACACACACCCTTAATAGTAGCTTTTACACGCGACTGCGCTCGCCTCCCAGAAAAAAAGTAGCATTTAATCTTGTCTAGAATTTCGACGATCTTTAACACAATTTAACAAAATTGGTTGAAGGATTTAGGCGTAAAAGTGTAGCAAATAAACCCAATTTCACATTGCAAATATTGGTAAATAAGGATGATAGGAATCTTTTGAAATTGACTCCGGTTCTACGTTGGCTGAAACAAAGAAAACCTGCCCAAAGGGGGAGTCATCAATAAAAATCACCATTTATTGATGACTCTACCATTTGGGCAGGTTTTTTCTGGATTTTAACCCTGGTTGGAACGGTACTCTCACACTTAACTCCCGCATTACAGAACGTCGCTCAATACTCAAGGATTAGGGGAACAGTGTATAAGTCGGGGACGCGAGGTATGATGGGAAATCACACACCTAAGGCAAACTTAACACAAATTAAGGTAGCACAAGCGCCAACGGGACGCTATTTCCGTCTGGCCGCTTGCAAATGACGTCCTGATGGCGCTTGCTTTACGTTAGAGTTGTGTTAAGTATGCCTAAAGAGTGTATGTCCCCATTATACCTCGCGATTATTAACGTCCCCGTCTTATACACTTTTCCCTACTTAAAACTAGATTCAAGCCAATTGATTGCTTGAAACTAGATATAAGTAACGCTTAGTCTTGAGGGACGTTCTGTAATACGGGCCTTACTGTTGCCCGGTTGCGTTTTAGAGCCACGGTAGGTACTTATTCTGCATCATCACATTCACCAAAAAACCTGTATGCATGACAAACAAACAAACTCACTTTCGCATTAGTTAAAATACCTCTACAATGTTATGGATTGGTATTATATACAAGTTCGCCTTGCTACTTCATAAATATTTGTTTGTCTTGTCATTCATGATGTCTAACATACATCTCAATGGGTCACGGCCTGTAGAGAACCTTAGAATAAATCATACACATTATTGAATTATTACATTCTGAAGAATTTTGGTGAAGGTGACTTGACAAATCAAATATTTAAAAAAACAATACTGATAAATAAAGCAAGATTTTATGGACGTCGTTATAACGGTGTGTTGCTGAACTTGATAGATATTAGTTCTTTAAAATAGTTTAAAGTATTAGGGAACGTAGACGTTACTTTGATGGAAAAAATAGTTCCTCATTCGTACACTAGAGGCGCTTGTCATTTTCCATAAAATAAACGAAGTACTTAAATACTTCAAGTACACTGTTAGTCAAATAAGGAAATCTTGTGATAAGGCCTCAGATTATTTTCTACGCTTAAATAAAATTATCTATACAGATTTATAATTTCCAAAAAAATCAAAAACTTTTTCAAAAAAAAGTAACCGACTTCAAAAACAACAACAAAACAAAAAAAACTTTTTTTAAAAAAAGTACCGACTTCAAAACAAATACAAAAAAGTTTAAAATAACTTTTCTTTCGGAAGTCGGTGGCAATAGTCAATGACACGACAAAACAAAGCCACCGACTTCCGAAAGAAAAGTTATTTTAAACTTTTTTGTATTTGTTTTGAAGTCGGTACTTTTTCTAAAAAAAGTTTTTATTTTACCCTTTTTAGTTTATTTATTTATTACATATTCAACCCAAATTCTTGTAAAATACAAAATTTTCTTACATAATTATGCACTAATCTTGTAATCCGTCACAACATAAAAAATCCATATCTCTAAAACTACTGAACCGATTTTGATGAAACTTGCAGTGTACCCTAAGTTGAACAATACCTAGTACAACAAAAAAAGAATTACTTAAATCGAACTTATAGTTCCGGAGATATGCGTGCACAAACATAAAAACATACATACATACATACATACATACATACATACATACATACATACATACATACATACATACATACATACATACATACACTTATGAAATTTGGCACATTTGTTCAGACGCTGATATAGACTAACATATATGAAAACTGGGCAGTTCTGATAATATTACATACATACGGGTCGAATTGATAACCTCCTTTTTTTTTGAAGTCGGTAAAAATGAAATGCAACGTTCAATTACCACCAAAAAACAAGATTTTATCGAGACGATCATCAAAACGTAAACAGAAGGACCGAAATATCAATATGACAAAGTCGTGATTCATTATACACAATATAATAAATGCATATACATATATACATTGTTATTGTCCTGTATGGTACAGATTAGGCTTGACAGGTTGACATACATATTTTTGAAGTAGTATACAAAATATGTATTAGTCATATCAAAATAATAAGATGACGAAGTACGAATGCAGCAAATATCTTAACATTATAATACAAATAAATCGGGGACCTTTTGTAATTAAATGAAATGAATTCAGGTGAACAGAAAGTTGCTGCATTCATTTTCAGCATAACAAATGTTTAAATAGATGAACAGACTACAAATAGATGAAACCAGTTAAGTATGGTTTGAAAGCAGAGAGGAGATTAGGCCCGTGTCCCAGCAGAGGGAACATTATTGGCTGATGTTGATGATGACGATCGTTATGATAATGAACAGATCATAGAGGTGTTCATCATCATCAGCCGGAAGACGTCCACTCTTGTGCGGAACATAGGCCTCCCCTTTAGACCGCCACGCCGAACGACAATTCGCCACTTGCATCCATCGGTTGCCCGCGACCCTCACAATGTCGTCGGTCCACCTAGTGGGAGGCCTGCCTACGCTGCGTCTTCCGGTCCGTGGTCGCCACTCGAGAATTTTTCTTCCCCATCAATTATCAGTTCCACGAGCGATGTGGCCTGCCCATTGCCACTTCAACTTGCAAATTTTACGAGCTATGTCGGTGAATCTGGCTCTTCGCCGAATATCCTTGTTACCTACGGATTTTATCCCGCAAAGAAACTCCGAGCATAGCCCTTCCCATTCCTCGTTGAGTGACTCTTAGTCTCTATAAAAGGCCAGCAGTCAAAGACCACGTATCAGAGCCAATATGTCATCACTGGCAACACACACTCGTTAAACACCCTATCAAAATATTCGAGTTGGTTAGAAATGTTAGTATAAGCTTTCCATATTTTTCCGTACATCGTACTTGAAGTATGTAAATCGTTTATTGTATGGAAAATGCAATAGCGCCTCTAGTGTACGAATAAGGAACAATTTTTTTCCGTCAAAGTTCCCGTTTACTTTACGTCACGAAATCGGGAAAAGTTGTGTTAGAACCTTTGATACTTACCTACATTATTTTATAGAATTGTATCGACGAATACATAAAATAGAAAATTGCCTTTGTAATAATATACTTCTATTTATTATAAGCTCATTCTATTATTATTAATCTAGCGCTATCTAACAATACTACAAGTCTTTACAACTACTTCAGCACCATTATTAAAGTTATTATAATCAGATAATTAAAATACATAATCGTAAAGGTTTTATTTAATTAATGTTTTAACTTATTTCGTAATTAGCTATTGCCCGTGGCTTCACTGGCGTTAATTTCTAATTTGGCAATCAATTCGAATAGTACATGTGTACAATCGGCTTTATGTGCTTTCCGCTGCACGGAGGAAACTCGCTATAACAGATGGTCACCCATCCACAGACCAACCTCGACAAGCGCGGCTTAACCCGAGATATCGGCCTGTGCGGCTGTAATTAATTAGCCACGAGCTATTTATAATTAGTAGTTAGGAAAACTTTTACATTAAATGGTTACCAAGTTATTCAAAACTGATTCATCAGAAGAAACTTATAAAACATTATATTTAATGTCTTTCGACAAAATTATCAGTGCCTCTACCATGAGTTGTCATTACGATACTCGATCATACGCATCGACCGCGTTTGTCGCTCTCATTGGTTGAGAGTTCATACAACCTTGGAGCGCGCCAATGAGAGCGACAAACAAGGTCGATATCGATGATCGAGTATCGTAATGACAACTCATGGTATGGGTAGTGGTAATCTAGGGAGAACTCTTCATGTACGAGTGGGCGTGGAGAAGGGCTGGAAGGAATAGTTTCACATAGCGATAGGTATTGTAACACAACTACTCTGGTAACTATCACTTTAAACGGCCTCCGAGAACGTGGTTACAAGCCTCTACCTCACTTCTAAGTCAAAACTGACGTTCAACAATAGGGTCGCCTCTCCTGACCACGAAGTTCGTTAAAAAAGCCATGGCAAAGAGGTTGTGCCGACATATTTTTAACTGTCAAAGGTTATATATCTCTATAAATAAACTGGTATGCTAATAGTACGCATACAGTTAAAGATTACACAACTTTCTGAATAATCTTTACTAAGTATAACTTCTGGAAGTAAATATATTTCATTTGAATAAATAATATTCTATTAACATAGGTTTGAGTTTGGCGGTTCAGGTTTATCTAGATACAAAATACACAAAAAAGTAACATTGAAATGTCTGTTTGATATTAAAATAACAGCGTTTTTACTCAATGCATATGGAAATAGATAATTATATAAGTACGATACATAAAAACACATGTGAAGTTTACTTCTTTATTCATTTGTTACATGTTTATTTTATTTTTAAGCTATTGCATAGCCTTTATGTTAGGCTCTGAGCGCGGCGTGCGTGAAAAACCTAACGAAAAAACCTGACCACATTTGACAGCACGTCGTTTCAGTTCGGGAGACTTCGGCAATCATAAAGGTACGGACAGACGTGCTCATAAAAAGGTACGAAGAGGGATTTACTTTTTCTTACTGATTCTAAACGGCCAGCTACAAAAGGAGTTTTCACAATGAAACCTACTTATAAAATTCTCCTACAACAAAGAAGTTCTTTATTACAGTAGTGCACCACAAACATTTTGAATAAATTATATTCTCGTTAAATATACGCGGTAAGCGATTTTTTTCTTTAAAAAAAAAAAAAAATGTTATGCAATAGCTTCACCGCGGCAGTCTCCGAGTGCCACATGTATTTTTTTTTGTTACATGGTAATTTTTCGTTTGTTATATACATACATATTTTTATATTTTTTACATGTTAAGTATGCTTTTTTTTCAAAAGCAAAAGCTAAGTAGCAAAAGATAACAAAACACTTTTCGACGAATAATGACCATTATCGTTTCCAAACTATGATAGGTCGGCTCCCAGTTTAACGAGATGCAGCTGAATAACAGTATTTTACATGGAGCGACTGCCTATACTGACTTCCACAACTACGATATTTATGGCGCCGCATGTGCAATGTAGTGCGTAGCTTAGGACCACACTAACACTATAATTACCACCACTTAGTCATCCATTAAATTAATTGTAAAATTGCACTAAGCATCAAACTGATTGCACTACATTTTATTTAATACTAACAAACATCGGACGGCTTAACATTCTATGCCATTTATGTACAATATGTCTCGCCCTTAGTTTGACGGTTCCAAGATTTCTGAGCATGGATAGGTACTGGGTTCAATTTTCATTTTGGGTTTTCCATCAGGAATTTCGTCTGTTTAAAAATAACTGGCGAAATGTTTAGGCTTCTGATTGTAATTCGTTCCCCACAGTTGATTCTGTTTTTTTAGGAATTGGGAATAATGTGGAGGGATTGCCTCAAACATTAAAAGAAGAATTAGGCACCTCTTAATTTAATTGTAGTCTGAACAAAAATAGTGACAATAATTACCACAAAAAAGATAAACATTTGTTGAACACTTTGTCTAAATAACTGTCAATGTCAAAATTACATTTGACGTCCATCTAAGGGTCGTTTTGCAGTTACACTTTGTTTTCGACAAGCGTTCAACAGATGTTATCTTTTTGTGGTGAGGCGGTATATACGTTTGCTTAAACACCTCTGCGTAACACTTCGAGTATTACAATCGTGATGTGATGTTGTATATCAATCAACTATGCAGACGCAAGTTACTCAACATTACACAACCAAAATTCGAGGCCTCACCTCACTTCACCCAGCCATCATTCTCGATAATGGTACCTACCTCCATTCCGTATCAAGGACGGTAGTTATGTCATTAGGTTATGACGTCAAAACATGATTGCAGGGCTTGGTCCTCCAAAAAATATAGGCAGAAGATACTCGAAATTAATGAATAGGAGAGAATTTTTATGGTAAAGTTACCGAACGGACTGTAGAACAATAATTATGGCAAAAGGGACGTACTATGTGCTATATGGGCGTAATAATTATGGGCTAAAAAGTACGTAAAATAATACATGTGGCACTCGGAGACTGCCGCGATGAAGCTATGCATAACATTTTTTTTATTTTAATTTATTTAACGAGAATATATAATTTATTTAAAATGTTTGTAGTGCACTATTGTAATAAAGAACTTCTTTGTTGCAGGAGAATTTTATAAGTAGGTTTCATTGTGAAAACTCCTTTTGTAGCTGGCCGTTTAGAATCAGTAAGAAAAAGTAAATTGTCTTTATGACGGATATTTTTACGATTCCCGAAATCTCTCTCGAAATCAATAGACGTTGCGTGGTGTCAGGTATTTTCCTTAGGTGTTTTCGTTAGATTTTTGGGAATTCGGTCGCCGCGCCGCGCCGCGCTCAGAGCCCGCGATAAAAGCTATGCAATAGCTTAAAAAAAAATCCGTCACGTCGTCGTCACAAGTCCTCTTGAAAAGCAGTGCCTGGGATTCGCTGCCAACATTTCGAATGGCCATAAACATGGATTTATAAACGAATGATTTGCTTATTAAATGGAATTCTATAGTTTTACTTAGAGATATCGTATTACATAGTACTAATCAGGTTGTGGAGATCAGTAGGCAGTCGCTCCATGTAAAATACTGATATTCAGCTGCATCTGGTTTGACTGGAAGTTGATCGACATAATATACTCGTATTTGGAAAGATACAGGTAGATAACCTCTTTTTTGTTTAAAATAAAAAACATTGTTGCCCCCACACTAGGAATTGCTCCTGTGTCGTGGGTGCGTTTACAAACACATAAACTCACATACACAAACACGCAGACCCGGAACAACTACTTGTAGGTCATACCAGAATAGGGGTGTGCCAAGGGTGCCCAGGCATAAGGCGCAGACCTTGAAGGTGTGCAGAAATGGCCAGACCAAGACCACAATTGGCCAGATCAGCCCCCCTAGCCAAGTCACAACAAGTCGCAAACGATAATCGTTAACGCTCGGTACTCCCCAATAGATTTTCAACTTTAAAGCCTAGAGCCTAAAGTTGAAAATCTATTTAAGATTTCTGAGCGTTAGTGACAGGAAAGATCGAAAACGATAAGCAATCTTCACTAGATCTTGAACGTTATACTTAAGTCCATAAAGTTGAAAATCTATTTAAGCCTACTCAGCGTTTGCGTTTATCGTTTGTTACATGGCTACAGGACCAGGACCACAATTGGCCAGACCAGGGCTCAGTTGAAGAAGCTCGCAGTGAGCACATAAAAGGCTAATATTATGACATTTGGTAATACAAAACATTTGTTCCGAGCGGGGATTGAACCCGTCACACTGCGAATGAGTCGATCGCTCTGCCATTGCGTCAATAGTGTCGTCAAAGATCAAATAATGATAGTTCTAAAATATCTAGGTACCTACACCACCAGCTGTATCTTGAGTATATTTAATCAGGTGTAAATAAAAAATATACGCGTGGCACTCGAAGACTGTCGTGGTAAAGCTATTGCATAGCATTTAAAAAAATATTGCCTACCGCGAATATCATTTATTTAAAAATTTTGTGGTGCACTACTGTAATAAAGAACTTCTGTTGGAGGAGAATTTTATAAGTAGGTTTCATAGTGAAAACCTCCTTTTGTAGCTGGCCGTTTAGAATCAGTAAGAAAAGTAAATTGCCTTTATGACGTATGTTTTTATGATTGCCGAAGTCTCCCGAACTGAAACGATGTTAGACGAGGGTTATTAGGTAGGTATTTTCGTTACGGAATTTCTTGATTCGGTCGCCGCGCTCAGAGCCCGCGATAAAAGCAATTACAGACTGTTTATCAAAAGGTCAATAGGTCGTACTAAATACAAGTAACGCGCGCGCTGTTTATTGTAAAAACAAAATTAATATTTCATTCAAAATGGAATATTTTTCCGTTGACAAGGTATGAAAAACATGTTTTTTTTTTATCTTTCAGCGTTTGTTTCATTGTAAAAGATGTTTATAACCATAAGTACTTTCAGTCCATGAAAAGTTGTTAATATTTTACAAATATCCCCATACTACAATCACGAACAAAAGTATGAAATCACTTAGGTACTCCGATTCTGCGCGATTTTGAGTACTTAATAACTAGTTAAGAATAATAAAACCGGCCAAGTGCGAGTTGGACTCGCCCATGAAGGGTTCCGTAGCAGCAAGCATAGATTAGAGATATAATTATATTGAGATTAGTAAGTAATATACACAAACAATAAAAATAACTTTGTTTTTCATAGTATTTGTATGAATGGCAAAGTTATATTTGCGGTTTTTGAAAATGTACTATATCTCAAAAACTGCTAACTGTATCTCATCCAAACCAATTTTCGTTGGTCGTTTTGGTTGAGGTCTACATTATATATTTTTTTTAGTTTTATCATTCTCTTATTTTAGAAGTTACGGGGGGGGGACACACTTTTTACCACTTTGGAAGTGTCTCTCGCGCAAACTGTTCAGTTTAGAAAAAAATGATGTTAGTAACCTCAATATCATTTTTAAAGACCTATTCATAGATACCCCACACGTATGGGTTTGGTGAAAAAAATTTTTTTGAGTTTCAATTCTAAGTATGGGGGGCACCCCCAAAATTTGTTTTGTTTTGATTTTTGTGTGAAAATCCTAATGCGGTTCACATAATACATCTTTCTACCAAGTTTCAACAGGATTGCTCTTATACTTTCGACAAAAAGTGGCTGTGACATACACGGACAGACAGACAGACAGACAGACAGACAGACATGACGAATCTATAAGGGTTCCGTTTTTGCCATTTGGCTACGGAACCTTAAAAATTATACCATTTTACAGGTTGAACTGTTAACTTTAAATTGAAACCAAATTCATTGAAACCACGCCATTATTTAAGGATCTATTGGTATCAATTCCAAGTAAATGATGCCGCACTTGCTCGCTAGTAGTATAGTATCTATAAACGTGTTTTATCCATAGTTGTATTGAATGTAGTCGATACTCAGGTACCTCCTACCTACGTACCGTAGTACCACAGTACACTGGAATGTGGTTAAAGCAAAAAGAGAGAGGCCCTGGGCAGATACTGGTTATAGTACTAGTGTATTGTTGATCAAAACAATATACAGTGACTTACAATGTGATGATACAGCTTGTTAGAATAGGCTAGTTGCCCTAAAAATGTAATTAGTCCGTCTTTTAGATTATTCAAAACTAAGGGACACTTATTTTTTTTTTATTTGTAAATTAGACTAAAAATGATAAAGATATAGCCTATTAAAGTTACGTGTGACGTCACGCCGCGTGGCTTTTTTCGCGCGGGGTGACGTCACACGTAACTTTAATGGGCTATACCTTTGTTATTTTTTGTTTAATCGAAAAAAGAAAAAATACGTGTCCAATATTTTTTATAATCTAAAATACGGACTAAATAGAATGTAATTATTTTGACCCTGGAAACTAGCCTATTTCAAAAAAATAAAGTAGTTTTCTCTACAAGTTATTCTGTGAATGGAACAGCTGATTTTCTATGTTCAAAGACAGAATTAATAAAATTATTAAATTCTTTCACTGACAGCTCAACGCAGAATCGCTGACTATGCAATACAAGCATTAAACTTTACTAAAGATTTCTTAATCTATCTAACTCATATTATTAGAAATGTGGAAGTTTGGATAGATAAACGGATGTTTGTTACTACTAAATAACGTCAAAACGGGTGAGCGGATCTAGATAAAATATATGGCTCACAGGTAAACGAAGTCAGTAACAATATAAAGAATACCAATTATCCCTAAATAATATTCCCGTGTCATAATTATTTGACTTACTCGCGGGCAAAGCCACTGACAATAGTAAGTGGGACATATACAGTCAGCAAAACAGTTAGGTATGCAGACAGTACTTTTCAAACGGTTTTCCAATGTTGTGCTATAAGTTTTAATGTGTCTGCATACCAAACTCTTTGGCTGTTTACGGCATACAGACAAAAAGTGCATAAACATAGCAAATAGGTAGAATACAGGAAAACCGTTTGAATATTGCTGCCTGCATACCTAACCGTTTTGCTGACTGTACATTGAAACTCAACTCTCAAAAAGGGTTTTTCATGAGGCTTAAGAGACTACAATATTTTCTTCAATCACTAGTAAACGATATGTTCGAAAATGTCACATTTACATGCAAAGTATCGAACCCGGAACTACGTGATAAAGAAAGAAGTCCGTTAACCCCGAATCTTGAATATTGGAAATGTCAATCTTACAATTATTCTGTGCTTACGTGACTACCAAGGACGTTTTAAAATGTAAACAATTTTTCTGGTCCTCTAGTATACATTAATGACTATAACAAACACTTGACAAGAATTAAAAAGCTTTCTTAATGTCTTAGAAACAAGGGTGATTTACCTAGTTCAAGTATTACCTAAAACTAAGGTACAGTCAGCATCAAAAGTCGATGACCACATTCAGATTTTCAAAATTACTGTACATTTATATCACCCATAAATCGCTTAACAAGATAGTCGCCAGTATTGAATGAACATCATTAAAGTTCAAAATTAACTGAACACTACTCGTCAAAGGTCACTAAACACCATTTTGTCAAAAATTGCTGATCGTTATAATATCCGAAAACACCATAACATTCAGTTTTACAAAAGTCACTGAACAATATAAAATACTTGTTTTAGTTAGGTATCTAGTGTAATCACGACAATGTCCAAAAATAACTTAACTTCATAAATAACAAAAATCACTGAACAATAAAAAATGCTTGTTTTAGTTATCCAGTTGAATTCACGGCAACGGTCAAAATTAACTTAACATCATAAATGACAAAAGTAATACACTTTCCGATAAGCTAGCAAGCTGAAATTTTGCACACGCTTTGAGTTTTGATGACAATACATGACTAGCTAAGTAACGTCATAACAAATCCAATATGGCGGCCTCCCCAAGATGGCGAACTGGCTGTTTGAAATCCACCCCCATGATATGGGTATCAAATAAAAGGGTTTGCTGTCAGGAATACGAAAAAAATAGTCACGTGACTTAAAACCAATATGGCGGATTGGCTGTTTGAAATCCACCCCCATGATATTGGTATCAAATGAAAGGGTTTGCTGTCAGGAATATGAAAAAAAATAGTCACGTGTCTAAAATCCAACATAGAGGACATCGGGTTTGGCGGATTGGCTATTTGAAATGCACCCCCATGATATGGGTATTAAATGAAAGGGTTTGCTGAATGGGATACGAAAAAGCGGCTTAACATCCTTTCCACCATCTTGGGAGGTGATTTATGAAAAATTTTTGTTCATCGGGTTTGAAGCTACCCTGAAAATTTCAGTCTGCTAGCTTATCGGGAAGTGCCTCAAAATTGAGTTGCAAAAATCCAACCGGAACGACAAACAAAAACGTGGGAAAAACACGCTTTTAGCAGGCACTAAAAATTATACTTTTTAGTTCTTTTAATATTCAAACTTAATTTACTTCTTATCCGCCAACTTGGGTCGGCCGCCATGTTGGATTTAGGTCACGTGATATTTTTTTTTCGTATCCCATTCAGCAAACCCTTTCATTTAATACCCATTACATGGGGGTGCATTTCAAATATCTATATGCCAATCCGCCATCTTCGATGTCCGCCATGTTTGATTTAAGACACTTGACTATTTTTTCATATTCCTGACAGCAAACCCTTTGATTTGATACCCATATCATGGGGGTGGATTTCAAACAGCCAGTCCACCATCTTGGACGTCCGCTATTTTGGTTTTAAGTCACGTGATTATTTATTCGTATTCCTGAGAGCAAACCATTTGATTTAATACCCATATCATGGGGGTGGATTTCAAACAGCCAGTCTGCCATCTTGGACGTCCACCATATTGGTTTTAAGTCACGTGACTATTTTTTTTTCGTATTTCTGACAGCAAAACCTTTTATTTGATACCCATATTATGAGGGGTGGATTTCAAACAGCCAGTCCGCCATCTTGGGGAAGCCGTCATATTGAATTTGTTATGACGTTTCTTATCTAGTCATGTATTGTCATCAAAATTCAGAGAGTGTGCAAAATTTCAGCCTGCTAGCTTGTCGGGAAGTGCCTCAAAATTGAGTTGCAAAAATCCAACCGGAACGACAAACAAGAAAAGTGAGTGTATAAAATAAAAAAAAAACAAACAAGAAAAGTGAGTATATAAAAATGTGGGAAGAAAAAACGTGGGAAAATGTGCTTGCCTCTTGGGTGTTCACTTCTAATATTTCTCATTGATACTATGTAAAAAAAAACGAAATTATTTTGGAAAGTTAAATTCGAAATTCACATCCATTTAATTTTCCCACGTTTTTATACACTCACTTTTCTTGTTTGTTTGTTTGTTTGTTTATTTGTTTGTTTGTTTGTCGTTCCGGTTGGACTTTTGCAACTCAATTTTGAGGCACTTCCCGATAAGCTAGCAGGCTGAAATTTTGTACACGCTTTGATTTCTGATGACAATACATGACTAGCTAAGAAACATCATAACAAATCCAATATGGCGGCCTCCCCAAGATGGCGGACTGGCTGTTTGAAACCCGCCCCCATGATATGGGTATCAAATGAAAGGGTTTGCTGTCAGGAATACGAAAAAAATAGTCACGGGACTTAAATCCAATATGGCGGACGTCCAAGATGGCAGACAGGCTATTTGAAATGCACCCCTGACCCCTGTGATATGGATATCAAATGAAAGGGTTTGCTATCAGGAGTACGAAAAAAATAGTCACGTGACTTAAACCCAATATGGCGGACGTCCAAGATGGTACACTGGCTGTTTGAAATCCACCCCCGTGATATGGGTATCAAATGAAAGGGTTTGCTGTCAGGAATACGAAAAAAATAGTCATGTGGCTCATGCTAGGCTAGGCTATTAATCCAATATGGCGGACGTCCAAGATGGCGGACAGGCTTTGAGGCACTTCCCGATAAGCTAGCAGGCTGAAATTTTCAAGGTAGCTTCAAACCCGATGAACAATGATAAAAATAATAAAATAATTAATAGATTTAAAAAATCTAAAAACCCACGTTTTTAAATGTCCTAAAAAGAAGAAAATAACCCTACGGGGCTGAGAGAGGGGCCACTCAAAACGTGGGGGCGTATCTTTGCAAGATACACCTACGATCTCACGTCATGTAAATATATCCCATAAATAATCCCTTATATAATATACGCCCCCACGTTTTGAGTGGCCCCTCTCTCAGCCCCGTAGGGTTATTTTCTTCTTTTTAGGACATTTAAAAACGTGGGTTTTTAGATTTTTTAAATCTATTAATTTTTATACATGATTTAGTTTGGATTGGGCAAGATTGGATTTATAACTCTAAAGATTTTTCGGTTTGCAGTTCAGCTACTTTTGATAGTGGTTATAAGTTTACACGCTACGTATCCGAAACAAAGTAATGTTCAGTGACTTTTGTCATTTATGATGTTAAGTTAATTTTGACTGTTGCCGTGAATTCAACTGGATAACTAAACCAAGCATTTTATATTGTTCAGTGACTTTTGTAAAACTGAATGTTATGGTGTTTTCGGATATTATAACGATCAGCAATTTTTGACAAAATGGTGTTCAGTGACCTTTGGCGAGTAGTGTTCAGTTAATTTTGAAATTTAATGATGTTCATTCAATACTGGCGCCTATCTTGTTGAGCGATTTATGGGTGATTTAAATGTACAGTAATTTTGAAAATCTGAATGTGGTCATCGACTTTTGATGCTGACTGTACTATCAACTAAAAAGTTTTCATTATAATTGTTTGGTTTCAGAATCTGTTATCTACTGATATTACTGATTTAATATTGAGGTTAATTAAACGGGACGTGAGCTTAATTATTTGTTATAATTTATTTATTATCTTTAATTTGTAGTTCATGATAAAGTTATGAAGTAATAATATTTTATTGATTTATCATTGTGATTAGAATGTAAGGTGAACTCCATGATAAACTTTATTAAATGTCAAACATTTTTATTGAACCGAATTTTTTTAAATGACTTATATTAGAAAGTAGGATATACTTTGAAATATAATTCATTATCTTTTTATAAAAGAAATATTTATAAGGATTAAAATATTCCCAATAAATAATCAAACATTTTTAATATATATATTTTTTTAATATAATATTTCAATTAATGTTTTAAAGTGCACGTAAGTATGTAATTTATCTCCAGCTTGTTATGTAAAAATAAAAATTAAACTTACCGAAGCTTTTATACAGGGTCCATGATATCCTTAAGACGATGATTATAACTAGTATGAACATAGGCAGGAGACCTATCAGTCTTTTGTCTCCCACGTAGGAGGGGAACTCCTCCCCTTTCGTGTCTGCCAGCTCCTTCTCCATTTTAAAAATAACAAGTCTACTCCACTTAATACACACAAAAAATAGCAAAAACTTTGCTAATAAATATCACACTTATTTTTCAAAAAAGTGTCGCTAAGTTTATTTTATTTATTTAAATATACCGTTCAATTAAAAAATCAATCACATTTTATATTTAAAATCTTAAATTATTTTTTAAAATTAAGCACACAGAAGTTCACTTAAAAAAAAAATACAACTTTCAATTCAACCTTTTTTTAAAAAAAGTGTTTCCCAATTTTGTTTTTGTTGTTATTTGTTAAAAAATAAAAGCGTATTGCGGGATATTTGAGCGCGCACGTTTGCTTCGCGTCGTAGCTACAGTAAATAGTAACAGAAAGGCGGCTAGCCGAGCCCGCTCGTTTACAACACTATCTCAATTCATTGATAAAGCAGCCGTGACTTTGCCATAAGAAACTCGTCTATTTTTAAACATTAGGCTAAATTTAATAAGTGATTCTATTTATGGGATTAATAAAAACAGCCGCATCTATTCTCAAGGGTACGCGACAGTGGGCGAGGTCGCATCGCCGATGGGTGACCATCTGTTACAAACCGAGTTGTAATTGTGTAGATCATTGACAGTAATCACAAGTGACCAAGAATCTGACCAGGTAATAAATTACGAAAAGCTACTTTATGATCCAGATACTTCTCATCAGGTAACTGTCACCCAGCAAGGTATAGGGCTGTTGAAGGACACCGTGGATTTAATTTATAAAAGTCTGACAGTTCCTTCCGTCCCGCAGTTATGTAAATTAGTTTAGTTAGTTTCAGTTAATCATCAAAATGAGTCCTCCCACCTACTGTAGGTGGGAGAACACATTTTGATGATTTCACAAAGTTAAAAAATAAATAAATCTGTTGCTGGGTTGCGACAGTGGGAAAGAGGAATGTAGGGCGACAACCGACTAGGTGGACAGACGATCTTGTTAAAGTGGCCGGAAGACACTGGATAGCCATAACACAAAACCGCCAGAAGTGGAAAGATTTGGAAGAGACCTACACTCAGCATTGGGTGACTATAGGTTGAACAAGAAGAAGAAGAAGAAGTGGATATCCATAGTCGCTCTATGTAATATGCTTTACGTTAACTTGTTGGTCCTGACTGTCATTTGTAGATCTTTAACAGTCGTTACATTTAGTCAGTGGTTCAAAAGTTTGACAAACAGTCTTACCAAGGGGTATCGCACTATCCAGTACTAACTGTGGCGTTCAGACAGTTAGACTAGTAGTAGAGGTAAATAACTGGTAGTCATTTGCATCCAGTTCGACTGGAAGCCGACCCCATAGTTTGGAAAAGGCTAGACAGATTATGATGATAATCTTCACGTTATTTACAATAATTATTTATTTATCATTAGATCTAGTAATTGGTCGTTATTATCGATTGATGCAAGGCAAGGCATAATGTTCATAGCTTGTAATGCTATGTTATTATTTTAATCTTGCGTTATTAATAACTGAATGATCTATAAGTCGATTAAGTCAGGTACTTACAGCATTGTTGGCTTTACAAACAAGTTTGTACAATTTAGGCCAAGGATTCCATTAGATTTTAAACTGCAACCGGCCTAGTCGCAACTATAGAGGCCACATTATTCCCAAACTACTACAACTCTTAAAAGTTAGAAACAACAGAGGCTACCACCATTAGAGAGTCACGGCAATGAATCTCAACGAAATCCCGGAGAAGGAATTTAACTAAATTTGATCTCACAAACCAGAAAGTAATAGAAAACCATAATTTCCTATTCCCATCGCATCAAGGTTATAAGCAAAAATAAATTAATAATTAAAACTGTCAAAAGTACCACTGACATGCGGTATAACAGTAGACGGCACATCAGTGGAAACATAATTAAAACATCTATTCCACGAAGCAATTAACTATCAAACTCTTAATGGTTCCAATTACCACCATGTGTAGGTACAATGGTTGGCTGCCAATGATAAGATAAGAAAGTAAAATTAAAATGAGAGATTAGAAACGCAATTTGCAACCAAGTTTACAGCCTGCGTTCGCCGACTAATGAGTAGACCTTTAAATAAAATTGTTTTGAACCAGGTTTCTTCCATCTTATCGGCCTGCCTTTTCATAACTATTTTGGAGTCGGCTTCCAGTCTAACTGTATTTTACATGTAGCGACTATCTGACCTCCTCAACCAAGTTTCCTCGAAATAACAACATATCATCAACGTAATAAAGTAGTGCGGGATCAGACAAAAAGCTGGTTGCCTCACACTCATAGTCATCGTACAAGCAGAAGATATCCACAAGCGGATACGAGCAATTGGGCATCCCAATGTAAACCAACAGAAGGTAACCCACTTCATAAAATACCGAGAATATTTTGTGCCTCAGAACACACGTAAAGCACTAAGCACTAACACCAACGGTTACTTGTATATCTTAGACAGTCATTTGGCCGTAACTATGCAAACCAATTTGACTACGAAAACATAACTCAGTAACTGGGGATTAGAGATCATCACACAGTAACTGGGCTGTTGAAGACATAAAGGCAGTAAAAATAACTACTGATATTTAGATGCATCATGCTAGACAGGAAGTAGACCACAACATAGTTGAGGAAAGGTTAGACAAAAGTAGAAGTTAGTTGCACGATTTTAATAATAGTATGCATTTTGACAATCACTTAGTTATAGACCTTCAATCAAAACTACGGGAAGACATCAAATTAAAACACGTTAAAGGTTTCCGTGTGCATGAGAGTAATTTACATAAAATAATTGTGATAAGTAAACAAAGGTATACGATGAATATTGTGAGAAGATAAACCGGTTTTGTCCACGTTTTCAATGCGGATTGGATATATGATGCTTTTTGTCAATCAAATGCAATTAGTCGTTAATCATCTGCTGTCGTCGCTGGTCTAATCATGTTTCTTGTGGTATGTACCTTTTTTTTTTTTCGTGGGAAAATCATCGAATGAGTCCTCCCAGCCCCGGGCAGGGCGGGAGGGACTGTCAGACTTGTACTGACTAAAATCCACGGTGTCCTTCAGTAGCCCTTTATGTCCCGGGGTCACGGTAATGATATAAGAGCGTCAGCATAATGACGGGGCCCCCTCTCTAGAGGGGGCCCCGTCATTATGCTGACGCTCTTTGAGGCGCGCGTGGAACACAACGTGCCGTCGACCCGGGTATGGTCCATGGTCGGGCTGCGAGTTGCCCTTTACTCGCCGCCCGCATGCCCGCGCCTACGGTGGCCGGAGATCGTCTTGCGACGTCCGTCGCCGTGGGCGTCCACCACCGCGGGTGGGGCGGAGAGAGGACATTGTCCTCTCTCTCACGCGGCCCACCTCCTCCTTCGCGAGCATTACTGCTTCGCAGAAGGAGGCGACCGCTTCCCACTCAGTCTCGCCCCGCAGCATGGCCGCAACCAATGCCGGGCGCGAGAGGTCTCGGCCTATCGCCGCCGTGAGGACACGTCGGTGCTCTGCCCAAGCGGGGCAGTCTTGCACCGTATGCTCTACTGTGTCCTCCGGGCGATCTTCGCAGTGGTGACACCCAGGCGTTTCCTCCTTTCTCCTTAGACACAGGTACCTCCCGAAACTTCCGTGTCCGGTGAGGACCTGCGTCATGCGGTAGGTCAGGACGCCGTGACTCCTATCCAGCCACTCCTCAAAGAGGGGTCTTACCGCCGCGATTGCGGCGTGCCCGTGTGGTATGTACCTACGGTGTACATCTAAAAAATATTAATTTATTCAAGTGCAGAAAGGAATTCGGAATTATGTACATTACAAATTCTTTAGCTTGTGATTCAAAGAGTGTTAAGTAATTGTAATGTCTGGTTTTTAATGTAACATCATCTGCCTGCCTTTTCCCAATTACTTTGGGGTCGGCTTTTAGCCTAACCAGATGAAGCATAATACCATATCCTTGATAACCCAAATATCACATTCGTTGAGTTTGGTTTCTTTTGATCGAAGCTTAGGCAAGGATGATTGTTGACCTAGACTAATACTAATGCTGATAGCTGGGCATCGAAAAAATTACCTGTTTTTAAGAAATCGATAAAATCTAGTGAATGCTTGGTGAAAAATACAGCATCTAGTAAGATAGTAAGCCAGGATATTTATAAAAATTCTACACAGATGATATTGTATCCGGATCGAAGGAACAGAAAAACCTTGTTACGTACTTATCACAAATGAAGTCTGATTATTATCATTCTTCATCACAAGCGATGCTGTTCTTATCTAAACAAAACAACTGAACTCGGACACAACAAAGGCGCTATCATTCATCTTAGTGTCACGAGGAGGTGTGTAGCAAGGAGGTCGGCTAGCAATGACGTTCACAAACACAATGATAGCGAGATTGGTGATTATTTTATCATTTTGTCCAAGGCGAAATCTGGTTGTCTTTTGGATATAGCTGTGCTTAACCTTCAGCGTGATGTTATACAATTTTGTACTTTGGCTAAACTCTGTGTAGTCTTATTGGAAAGTAGTTTATAGCATAAACTACTTTCCAATACGCGATTGACTGCTTTCCGCAAAATTCAAATATTTTTATGACTTATTGGTAGTTATATTTTTATACGCAATAACGCCTGCGTCGCGTCTTCGCAAAGATATTTTTAAAGAAACGAAAAATTCAGTTAGTAGTGTTTGTGAGTCTGATCGTCTGTGTTAAATGTTTGTAAACGCACTCATACAATACCGAAATTCTTAGTGGGGCATTTTCATTTTTTATGAAGGCGTATAAAAAAATAGTCAAATCACAACAGTTCTTCGAACCCTGGCATAAGCATTCATTTGTATAAATTAATACTCTTTAAACGTTGATCCAACAACATTGTCGGGAAACGGACATGGATTCTGGCTCATTTCTTCCCATTGGTAGGATTTGTAGTCTGGGTCAAGTATTATTTTAAACAAGTTATTGACCGTATTATTTCAGTTATCATAGGTACCGACGATGAAAGAATCTTGGACCTAGCTTCCTGTCCGATAAACAAAATTAAGATAAACTTGTCACTTTCAGATAAAGCACAGATTGACAAAGCGATGTGATGACCTACTCAGTAAGATAGCCACACACGCATCAATACTAGCTCTTAAGCTACTTGATATTAATGACAGTTTCTCTCAAACAGGTCTGGATGATTGAAGAAGTACTGAGCAGGTTTTCGTGCCTCAAGTTATTCCGAAAAATTTTCGCGGAGCTGATCAGCTATGTAACGGGCTGAAAGTAGTCTTACTAAGGGGTCTTGTATTATCCAGCTGATTGAGTTCTTGAAGTCAAAGAGGCAGTGGCTCCATGTAAAACACTGGTATTCAGCCTTAATCTTACATTCTTCGCATAAGATGTGAAACATCTGATACCACATCTTAGCTTTAACGTTGACCATGAAGTATACTTTAAATTTGACTATTGACGCTTACTTCGACGTTGATTTTAACTTTAACATTGATGTAGTCGAGTTTTTCTTTGACTTTGACATTAACTTTGCCTTTGACGTTGACCTTGATTTTGACGTTAAATTTGACTATAACTCGCATGTTTTCTTAAATTTTTCTCTATTACTCGTTATTTCACTTGTCTCCCCTTTCTAGCCGCATCATCTTTCTCATAGTTCATCTATTGTAGCCATTCACAAGCATACTTAAAACTTTCGATGACCATTTCGTGACAACCGATTACTTCGTCTTCAGTCACCGACAACTTTCAGACTTTCGCGTTTATACAAACCATAATTGTATGCATATGCATTCTCATATATCTCAGTCAAAATGCATTGACTTTACTTTTCCTTCATTGCGTATGTTTAAAATTATTTGATATTAATCAGTGTCTATGATCAGTGAATATCAATCTGTCAATAGATATTATCATCGATAGAAGCATTCAATGACTGATTTCTAGAATTTCTAGTCGAGAGTTAAAGATAGTGAGATTGAAAAGTGTGAGTCATTCTGAATCTGTGATTTGAGATAACTGTCGTTCGCGGCTATATTAGACACGTATTGTGAAGTGTGTATCTATAAATAGATACATGTACTTACTTTCAAATCAATCATACGCCTGTCAGCGCTCTCTTTGATTTCAATATCTTAGCAAAACCATCGAAAGTGTACCTAATTATGTCGTAAATGTGAAAGTGAGTTCGTATCGTTGAGGTGGTTTATAGGTTACTTTTTATAGAGGTAGGACGTTCCCGAGGGATATTTTGCGAAGTACATTGAAAGTGAAGCTGCCTCTAAAAGCAAGTCGGCCTATAAAGTTTGTACTTTTGCGACACAAGGACACAACCTACAGGCCTCGTCTCTATGGCTCAGTGTGGGTTGATAGATGTCATTATTTCTCCAATGTTTATGATGATGATAATGCGATGTCTACGATATTTTGTTTACAGTTTATAACTAAGGACTGCTTCCCGAAATAGCTCAAAACTGGTGGCTAAGACAGTGGCCACAGTCACAGACAGCAGAAGCGGCAGACCACGAAGGAGATGGTGGTATAAACTGCACAAGTAACGCCAGAACTGGAAGTAGGACGCGCGTTCTTGAAAAGTGGAGGGTATTTAATCAAGAGTGTGACAAAGCCTAGCTAAAAGAAAAAGAACCAGTTCATTTTCAGAACAGTACCCTTAGCACGAGTTTTCAGTATTTGAGACGTAAAGTAAACTGGAACTTTGACAATTTTCAAGGAAAAAATTAGTCCCTTCTTCGCACACCAGAGGCGCTGTTCCATTTTTTCATACAAGAAACGCTGTAAATACTGAAAAGACGCTGTAAAGTAAAAGAGTGAAAACTCGTGCTAAGGGTACTGGTGGCCTACATGACATCTTAAAGTGTGAGTAGTTCCACTGTGGAAACGAGATGGTGCTAGACGACTCGTATAGCGCTGTCTTTTTCTGACAGTGGAACTACTGTCGTTTGTCGTTTGCACAGGAACGTGCAGAAGAAGGACAAAGCTGTGCGTGTGTATGATCAAAGGTTTTAATCAGTACTAGTCTAACAAACCCTCTGTTCTTTCCCATCGTAGAGTAAATTGAGAATTTTCACATCAACAACCTACCTCAATCTGGCAAATTTTAATAGATTTTCAATCTTTTCATAATAGTGGACGGTAAATTTTCGATTGGTAAAATTTGACATATTCGTGTAGGTTGACCTGCTGGCGCCTGTACAAAAATAAGAGGCATATAACCAGCAGTGGGTGAAAATAATGAGGCCATTCAACTACGTCCACAAATAAAATTACATTTGATTGCTTGCTACGCTTGTACTTATTCTTTAAGTACAAAATTGGCAGATGTTGTCCGTTGAATCATCTGTTAACATTAGAACCAACGTGTGTTCGCTCACGTCTGTTGTGACCTTTTTTACTTATTCGTTTGTGGAACGTATGTCTTACGAAATATCTGAAGCTACGCACTTCATGTTGGGTAATGCTAGTACCGTCGTATTTGAGAGTGGCTGTTGCTTGTACTTTGGTGGCAATAAAAATTGAAGTTATCTCACGGAATAGTTTTAAATTAATGTAATCTATAAGAATTGGAGATTTGGAGTTTCCTCTTATAGAAACCTTTTTTTCCATTTATCGAGGTAAGGTTTTTAATTAGTCCACCTGTATAAGCGTTTGTATAATTTAATGTAGGTATTTGTATTTACAAGGATATAACGCATCCAAATTCGAGATTCAAACAAGTAAAAACTGTACTCGCTTGTGACGTATTAGCAACTGTAAAAGTTTCGTATCTTCGTCAATTTTGGTTTACGTAACAAAAGAAAAAATACGTGTCAACAATGATATTCTAATATACGTGTCAAATATTTTTTAAGCTATTGCATAGCTTTTATCGCGGGCTCTGAGCGCGGAGCGGCGCGGCGACCGAATCAAAAAAAATCCAAAAACCTAACACCACGCATCATCTAACGCCGTTTCAGTTCGGGAGTTCTCAGCAATCATAAAAATATCCGTCATAAAGACAATTTACTTTTTCTTACTGATTCTAAACGGCCAGCCACAAAAGGAGTTTTCACAATGAAACCTACTTATAAAATTCTCCTACAACAAAGAAGTTCTTTATTACAGTAGTGCACAACAAACATTTTAAATAAATTATATTCTCGTTAAATATACGCGATGGCGATTTTATTCTTTTAAAATAAAATAAAAAATCTTATGCAATAGCTTTTAACATTGCAAGCGAGTGCCACATGTATTTTAAACTGACGGACTAAAATTCAGTCGTATACTCAATTGAGGGAACTCCTGAAAGTCATGTCATCTGCCTACCTTTTGCCTTTTCCCAACTACGAGTATATTGGGGTCGGCTTCCAGTCGAACCAGAATCAGATGCAGCTGAACATCATCATTTTACATGAAGCGTCTGCCTATCGGATCTCTAGCACCCAGCAACTTGGTAATACCTACGTTACCCCATGGTAAGACTGGTTGTCAGACTTTCAGAGCCTCTAACTAATAGTAACGACTGTCAAAGATCTACAACTACTGAAAGTCACGTGATAATCTATAATACTAAGGTCTCACAATCATTTGATTCAGGTACCTAGTTGAGTAAGGTCATAAGACCAGCTGGAATGTGTCCAACATTGACGAGCCTTGTGACTTCTCGCGTGACGAGTAAAGTGAGTGAGATTGAACCTCATTTGTGGTAATCAAGTTCATTGTATTGTTAGCGCTTTTGTTAGAAATACTGGGATTAATTTAGTGGGTAGGTACATAATTTGTATGTCCCATTTTGTCGCACTGTGGCCCGGTCCACCTCCCCTATCTCGCGTATGCGAGAGATCTCAGTTATGGTGATTGGTGGTACTTGCACAGGTTTGAATTCAAAACGTCGCGTCGTGCAGAGAGGAAGTATTAACCGCAGCGCCATCATGTCCAAAGCGAGGTGGAAGTAACAGGGATACATGAGTCAGTTGGATCGGGTCAAAAATTAAGAATGGCATTGTAAAGAACCCAAGATTAAAATAGGTCCTGTTTCAACCAAGAAACTGTACTTATATCAAATGTTTACGACTATTAAATGATTAGTACTTACATTATAATTAAATATTCGTTCTATTGAATATCTAAAGATAATAATTAATTCGTAGGATTGAGATTCGATCAATCTTTTTCTTATCTGGATATCTTTGTTTTGTAAACAAAAGTTATCGCTAACACACTTACGACACATAGCGCCATCTAGTAAACACGTAGAAAATTATTTAGTGTTTCCTACTCAACACTAGATGGCAGTAAAAGCAACTAGTCTTTAGTGTTGCTAGTCATTACTAGATGGCGCTGCCCGCTGGACATACCCAAAAACGGATGAATTTTATTAAGAAAATTCCGTCAAAAAAGTTTGCAGTTACCACGCCCTCTAGTACTAGTGACAAACGGCAAACTTGATAATTCAATTTTGTAGGCACTTTATAAAACAGAACAAGAACAAAAAAATAATTACTTCTGATCAGTCACTGCTGATCAGTAATCAGTTAGGTGGATTATTCATTAGCATACAGATAAAGAACACAGAAAGGCAAGGGATATCAGTGACTATGAACGAGACTACCCTCACGTACAGGCTTCCCTATCAGCTCTCTGATTCAGAATAAATTATCTGCTCATAGTTTTTCAAAAACATACATAATCTTAATCATTTATTTGTCAGAATATGGTACAAAGTGGTCTTAAGATTAGTAAGTGGTCTCATCACATTCTGCCAGTTGTGGCGTGCAAATGTTGGGTAAGTACATATAAAAGAAAACATGTGGGTGTGCCAGTATTAACATTAAGCCTTGATTGCATAAATTATAAATTTTCAAATGTGCCATAATAACAATAATAAATCATAGAAACATACACAAGTCTAGGATGTCAATGTATGATTACATGTCAAGAGTAATAAAAGTAATATCATAACAATGTCGATATCTTATTACATAGTCATGAATTTTACCTGTGTCCGTCCATTACTTAATCTACACCACAAAACCTAGGCTGTGATAATTTAAGCAAACTTAGCTCGATATAACCCCAACGCGCTTCATAAAAAAAAATCTAAATTTAAAGTCGAAACTTTGTGAGTGTGAATAAGTTAAGTTTTTCTCGCGAAAACTACTGAACGAATTTGTATGTTTGGTACACAGAGTTTATAATATAACGTGAATCAATACACAAGCTTTTATTTCGATTTTATGTTCCCGTGAGATAATTTCGTAGTCGTCATCTTACGTGCGATCCCCGAAACGTAATGCAGAGATGTCCCTAATATGTAGTACCTACACCCTTTTTTTGCTATTTATCTTTAAATACTATTTTATAAGGGATTACCGTCAAACTGAGCAAAAAATCAGACTGTACGTAGCTACGCCCTAAGTACTTAGGTATGTTTACAATGCAAGCGTCCGTTCGCCTGCACTCGTTGTTTTGTATATCATACCTATCCCTCACAATATTGATATAACGTAAGCTATTAATGATTTACTAGGTTTTGCTACAGTCTTTAAAAATGCTACGTGCTGATCCACGAGGTAATCAATTACGCTACAATATCTAGGTACTTACTCATGCAAATCCGATTAAGTCATAAAAATTGGTACTCACCTTCTATTGATTCACAACTGTCGTATCGATATTGAACTTGTCCAATCTAGATTGTCACAGAAGATAATGCATACCTTTCTTTTTTCACGTGGGAATCCATGTGGAAACACGATGACACAGTAAAACCTCATTTCTATTAGACAGAACAAGAACTCACATGCGAGTTTGATATTGCGGTATTTGTTTGATCCACTGAATTCGTTGTACCTATAAAGTCCGCAATGTGACGCAACTCGCGTGCGAGTTCTTGCATCGTCTAAATGAGGCTTTACAGAGAAGTTAACGAGCCTCATCTGCTACGATCCCTATTTATATTCCTTTTGCTTCGTCCACGTTCATCCCACTATCCTACTCCAAACTTATCCTATTATAAGAAAGTTTGTTTGTATGGATGAATGGATGTTTGTTACTCTTTCACCCAAAAACTACTGAACGGATTTGGATGAAATTTGGCACACACATAGTTCATAACCTGGGTAGGTAACGTAGGTTAGTTTTTATTTCAATTTCATTTGTGGGCGCTTGCAAGATCTAGTACCTCTATATATTTGTTTATTTGTTTAAACACGCTAATCTCAGGAACTACTGGTCGGAATTTAAAATCTATACATAATATAATAAATCTGTAGAAGGGTCAATTCTGTACATTGAAAATATTGAAAAAATAAATAGCGGGGGGTGTTGCTGGATCGATACCAAACCCAAATATGTGATTAAAAAAATATTTGTCTGTCTGTCTGTCTGTCTGTCTGTCTGTATGTGCAGGCATCACGTGAAAACTAACGGTTCGATTTCGATGAAACTTGGTATAATTATACCTTATTATCCTGGGCATAAAATAGGATACTTTTTATCCTGGAAAAATACGTAGAAAAAAAATATTATTTTTCAGTTTTATTCATAGACGTTGTTCTGTAGAACCGCGAACACACGTTGCATTACCCGCAGTGGATTCAGCGCCGTAACCTGTAGCGCCGAAAGTCGGATTTGGCTTGAACCGTTTGCGGCACACGCGGGCCACGCCTCCCCGACTCCTATATAAGGAGCCGCGTTCCGCGCCGCGCGATGCATATAAATTCTGAATTTTGATGCGAGCGGGCGTGTCCAGTGTGGCGAGCGGTCGTCCGTGGAATTAATATTGTATGCGTGTCATTTTAAACCGTGCTTTTCAGCGCGACGTTTTTGATTACAGTTCCGATCAGTTATTTGTAAATACAAGGTCGGAATTACTATGAAAAAAATACTTACTACAGAACGCGAGCTCAACAGCAGTAGCTCAATAGAGGGATCTCCTTAATTATTATAGGCTTAGCTGTATTTGGGTCCAATAGATATTTATAAGATGTCATTGTCAGAGTTACTCAAAATGGAGAAATAAACCATCCACGCGAAGACCGACATCCGCGCGGACGGAGTCGCGGGCGGAAGCTAGTCGATAATATATTTATCGAGAAAGGGTATAAAACATTACACTACGATCAATAGGAATTGAGCAGCGGGGGTGATTAGCTAGTCTTGTCATACTAGCACGCCGGTTGCGAATTTGACACATGGTTTTTCTGAAGAACTTTGAACTTTTTCGCAGCTTTGAATCAGTTTTACTAGTACTAGTAACCTTAATACGAAATCTACGGAAAATATCGATGCAAACCGAAGTTCGGATGAAGTTGAATCAGCTCCACAAGTAACAATGTATCTTCTAGCAATCATTTAATTAGTTTTAAAAAAGGGCCTCAGCAGAATACCTTGACATTATTCCATCAAAATATTCAAGGTATTGCTTCAAAATTATTAGAAGTCGAAATGTTTCTTGAAAAAACAATGTTTGATGTTATCTGTTTTACTGAACACTGGTTGAAGGACTATCAAAATAATGCTCATTAATTATGAAAATTACAGTGTTGTTAGTTGTTTTAATCGCAAAACTATGCTGCGTGGAGGTTCCCTAATACTAATAAGAAATTGTTTAAAATGTAATCAACGTAATGACATAGTAGGTCTCTCGGTTGAACATTGCGTCGAACTGTCCTGTGTTGAGCTGGATAAGCATGTAATAGTGTGTGTTTATAGACCCCCTAACTATCAAAATTTTTCCTTATTACCGACTTCAAAAAAAAGGAGGTTATCAATTCGACCCGTATGTATGTAATATTATCAGAACTGCCCAGTTTTCATATATGTTAGTCTATATCAGCGTCTGAACAAATGTGCCAAATTTCATAAGTGTATGTATGTATGTATGTATGTATGTATGTATGTATGTATGTTTTTATGTTTGTGCACGCATATCTCCGGAACGATAAGTTCGATTTAAGTAATTCTTTTTTTGTTGTACTAGGTATTGTTCAACTTAGGGTACACTGCAAGTTTCATCAAAATCGGTTCAGTAGTTTTAGAGATATGGATTTTTTTATGTTGTGACGGATTACAAGATTAGTGCATATGTAAGAAAATTTTGTATTTTACAAGAATTTGGGTTGAATATGTAATAAATAAACTAAAAAGGGTAAAATAAAAACTTTTTTAAAAAAAAGTACCGACTTCAAAACAAATACAAAAAAGTTTAAAATAACTTTTCTTTCGGAAGTCGGTGGCTTTGTTTTGTTGTGTCATTGACTATTGCCACCGACTTCCGAAAGAAAAGTTATTTTAAACTTTTTTGTATTTGTTTTTTGAATCAATAATGGAAGATGTTCTGGCAAAGCTTTCAGAAAGCAATAAAACAGCAATTATTTGTGGTGATTTCAATATCAATATTTTGGAAGAAAATTGTAATAGCAGTAGGTTATTAAATCTTTTTAAATCTTTTGATTTAACCAACATATTTGCAGAACCTACTAGAGTAACTCCAACATCTGCTACTTGTATTGATAATATTTTCTGCAATTGTGATTATTTTGAAAAAGCCATAGTTAGTTGTCTGCCGTCTGATCACAGTGGACAGACGGTAACTTTTAGGTGTAGTACAATTGAACAACAAGTTCAGATTAAATTTAGACCTATAACGACAAATAAATTAAATAAATTTAATAGTTCCTTAGACAACATGTTAAGTGTAATGAGTCCTAATATAGACGAAATGAATGCCAATCAATTCTATGAACATTTCTTTTCAATAGTTCATAGTGAATTCAATAAACATTTTGAAAAGAAAATAAAGAATATTTGCCCGAAATTTATATTTAGTGACTGGGCAACTAGAGGTATTAGGAAAAGTAGGGAAAGACTTTTTGAACTTTATGGCCTTAAGCCTTACATTAATACTGTAACTTTTAGCAAGCATGTCGCCACTTATTCTAAAATTTTCAGAAATACTTGCAAGGCTGCTAAAGCCATGCACATTAGTAACAAGATAAAAACAGCTGAAAATAAAATAAAGACAGTTTGGAAAGTCATAAATAACGAGACTGGCAGAAAAACAATGCGTAGCAGTAACTATACGTTAGATACAGATTGTGGTACTATAAGTTCTAATCTGGAAGTAGCTCAAGAATTTGTAAATTTCTTTACAGATATACCGTTTAAGACTACGGAGACTCTAAATTCCTCACCCGATAAATCAATTGCTTTTTTAAAGGCGAACGTATCTGGCTGCCCGGCTGATTTTAAATTTAAACACATAAGCCCGGCGACAGTTATCAAAGCATTCCGGGAAATCAAAATTAAACAGACAGAAGATTTATGGGGAATGTCTGTTAAAGTTTGTACATCCATAGTGGAGACTGTAGCACCTTACCTAGCTTTAATTTTTAATATGTGTGTAGATCAAGGAGTTTTCCCGGATTTGATGAAGTTCAGTAAAGTCGTGCCTCTTTTTAAATCTGGGGACTCTAAAGATACTAACAATTATAGACCAGTATCCGTGTTGCCTGTCTTTAGCAAGGTATTTGAAAAAGTAATGCTAAATCAGATGCTCAATCACTTTAACACCAACAGAATCTTACACGATCAGCAGTATGGTTTCACCAAGGGACGTTGTACAACTGACGCCGGTGTCACCTTATTAAAGCACATATTTACTGCTTGGGAAGAGGCTCAAGACGCGATAGGAATATTTTGTGACCTCTCCAAAGCATTTGATTGCGTAAACCATGATACATTACTTTTGAAACTAGAGCATTACGGACTAGGTAAACTTGCACTTAGTTTGGTAAAGTCGTATTTGTGCAATAGGCAACAGCAAGTTCAAATAAACGGCGTAAATTCACAGAGCTCAATGGTCAACATTGGGGTTCCGCAAGGCTCAATATTAGGTCCTTTCCTCTTTTTGGTATATATTAATGACCTACCCTATCTATTGGATAACCAACCTCACAAAATGGTGTTATTTGCGGATGATACTTCCTTAATTTTTAAGATTAATAGACGGGCTCAAAATCTAGATGACCTAAATAAAACCTTATCTCAGATCCACAACTGGTTTACAGCAAATAACTTGGTATTGAATGAAAAAAAGACTAAATGTATACGATTCGCTCTTCCAAATGTCAAAAGTACTAATAATGTCATAGTATTGAATAATGAGACACTAGAATACGTCGATAAAACGGTTTTCTTAGGGATTACGCTTGACTCAAGGTTACAATGGGGTCCTCATTTAACATCTCTAGCAGGGCGCTTAAGCTCAGCAGCATATGCCGTCAGAAAGATTCGTCAGTATACTGACGTAGATACTGCGAGACTTGTATATTTTAGTTACTTTCACAGTATAATGTCATATGGAATTTTATTGTGGGGACGGGCTGCAGACATCGAATCTATTTTTATTCTGCAAAAGAGAGCCATCCGAGCTATATACAATCTCCGAAGACGCGACTCTCTAAGAGAACTGTTTAAGGATATTAACATCATGACGGTAGCTTGTCAATATATCTATGAAAACATAATGTACGTTAGAAAGAATCTGCATCTTTTTGGTAAAAGAGGTGACAGACACAATTATAATACCAGAAGTAGGGACCAATTAGTTCAGCCGGGCTTCAGACTCGCTAAAGTAGACTCATCTTTTATGGGGTACTGTTTAAAATGCTATAATAAAATTCCACAAAGTATTCTTGAACTAAATGAGACAAAATTTAAATCATGCATTAAACGCACACTATGTAAGCAGGCATATTACAAATTGGGCGACTATATCGCTGATAATAATGCTTGGCTCCATGCTGGTCCTGCTCCATAGGACAGGGATATATTCCTTGATAGCATATTTAATAGGTACTATTTTCGGAGCTGCAGAAGATTGTAAAACTATAATTGCATTGTATAAATTCATATTTCTTTGAATTATATAGCTGCATTATATTGTGTGAGTTCTATGTGCACAAAGCTATTCACCAGATACCTACTTCTTAATTATTATTTTTTTTGACATGAATGTGCTCTGGCAGTTGGGAGTATGTCATGCTCACTTAAATGTCTCGCTGATGGTGGCGCGTGTGTCGGATCATTTAGTTCCCTTCAAAATGGTTGAGCTGAATGGTGCTGATATCATGCGTCATGTTCGTGAACGGGCGCTGTCAGTTGAGACTGGTCATCTCTTAGCTGCCATGGTTTATTTTAATTATCAATAATTTTGTTTTTGAATTGTCTTTTTTATATTTCCTATGGACACTTTTTACTTGCTACATCGTTCTCACATAATGTACCATCTCAAGTTGAATGATGTAACAAAGGTTCTGTAATCATTTTGGCGATTGAAAAAGAGTGTCCATGGAGTTTCTTGCCCTTTCTTCTCCATGAGATCTACGCTTTGGAATGGGCACCTACAGTACTTTCACAGTTTTTATGTCTTGTGACTGGGACTGTAGCACCGTAACTATTTTTTAAACTATTTTATTTTACTTTTGACAATTCAAAAGTGCCTGTAACTGGCTTATTTGAAATAAATGATTTGATTTGATTTGATTTGATTTGCACTTTAATTAATCAAAACTTAAATAATGCTATTCCTAGTGGTACTGTACTGTAGAAGTTACGGAACAAACTACCCAGCATCTCTCTGGGCATCTCTGTTGTTCTACAAAATATTGGTAACTCCGTGTTAAACATATTTCTTTCTTTTTTGTTTTTCGTGTGGAATCTGGCCGGCCTCTATCTAGTGTCAGAATTAAATGAACCTTGGAACCATTATTTTTATTTGGCAACCCTTTAGGCTTGGTTTTAGACTAATCAAGAAGCGGAAAACAATGCGACGAAACCTTGACTTTGACAAGTTTTACAATGTCAAGGTTTCCTCACGATTTTTCCTTCACTGATGTCATTCCTATCCAAAATAAATTTAGAAAGTACATAATGCATTCAAAGGACTTAGACAAGTACTTGTGTATGAGATGCGAGATGCCAACCTCTCTGGCAGAGCTCCAATAACATGTAAAACAAGTCTGCTGGGGTCGCGGGACTATCTATGTATAAATAGAAAACCGTGACCCTCAGACAGTCCCTTTTGACAGTCCACAATGATTATTCCACGTAAAAAACATCAACAATCGTCAACATCTCAGCCAGAACAACATTATTCGTAAAATAAAATGGAAATCGCTCACCAAATATCCTGTAGCAATACAGACACCCACAACTAACACAATAGAATAAGATCATCACAAAGAACGGTAGAAACAATACAGTGTACTCCATGGTTATATAGTTGTATAGTCTTTGACCACGTTTACTTTGTCGCGTGTAACTACTCAACTGTTTGTGACATTATCGATGCCAGATAATACTATCACTGTATCAGTTGTAACTGATAGCTGAATGTAATTAGCGAGATACCGCAGTGCAAAGGGAACGGGATTTGGTGAACACCCACTCTTATGTCTTTATACTTGGTGATCAAATTCATCAACTCATTCAACTTTCTGCTCTCGTAAAGCTTTTGGTTAAATTCCTGTAATTTTGGGCGAGAATCACTATCATGCTTCAACGGCTGATAGCATTGGCATTTCAACTCAAAGAAGCACATAGGGCCATCATTTAAATTACACTTTATAGAAATAGCTTTAACCCTCTACTAAAGTTTTATCATTATCATATCATTGATATTAGTCATTAGAATTAAATTTGTGAATATTGCGGCCTCTTCTGAACTGCGCCTAGGGCACATACCCTACCTATCTCACTCTAGCTTCGCCAGGTCTCTTACACTTTCCCCAGAAGAGCAACCGGGGGGATAAGGGGGTCTGCGCCTGACTCTTGAATCTTTTTAAGTAACAATCCTCTGCGTTACAACATTGTAGCTTTGCAATTTCGTTTTTTTTTTTTGTAAATATTATTCCTATAATCTTTGGTTCTGTCTCGACACTCCTTCTCTTTAACGTTATTAAGACAATAAAGATATTACATTTATGCTAAGTGTAAAGATAAATTGGGCAGTAATAATCAATACATTGATAAAGTAAGTCTTAGCAGACGATGACCCCACGCGGTCAAAATACAATAACAAACAAAATACGTATTTTCCAAAGTCCTTAGCAGTCTAGACAAAGGTCATAAAAAGATTGCAAACCACGGATATGCGTCGCTTTTACGGGGCGCGGAGGAATGCGAAGCAGTCACCTCTTCTTGCAAAGAAGTAATGCTAGAAAAGGAGATGGTGGAACGCGTGAGGGAGAGGACAACCTCTACAGACGTCGCAAGGCGATTTCTGGCCACGTCGTGAAAACTGACAGGTCCCCCTTTCCCCTACAAGTCAAACCTTGAGAAACTGCCAAACGCTTGCCGGAATCACGGGACTGAAGCTTTCCCGGGAGTTAAGTTAGTACGAATCACACAGTCCTTTCCGATTCACCCACAGAGGGAGGACTCATTTGATCATTTTTCAATCAACGAACATTCTGAATTGTGATTTTATCTGTATTTCTTAATAACTGAATTGGGGAAGTCAGTCAGGCAACCGCTCCATGTAATTTCAGCTGCATCTGGTTAGATTAGAAGCCGACCCTAATATATTTAGGAAATGGCAGGTACATGGCCGGATCGGTGTTTGGTATGAATGAAATAGTTCAGGAGCCGGTAGTTTTCCAAGTCATCACAACACAATTTTATCTTTAATCTCAAACAACCAATATATAGGGAGATAAGCCAGATAACCGGTAACACAGCTGATTTCGATATACATACTTAACCTAAAAATTCAAATTATTGTTGAAGTTTTCATGGAAAACCGACATTTACACAAGGTAAATAGAACTTAATTACTGTACAAATAAAGATGGACTTACCGAAAACTCTTAAGGCGTAACGCCCGATCATCACATCACAAACTTGCAGATACATGAACACCAAAAACAGGACAGCCACCACAAAACACAAAACTATGATCTCTTTTATAGTCAAAAGCATTTTGGACGAATAATTTTAGATCTAAAAACACTTTGTCACAAATAACTTTAGATCGACGCGCACTTTCGGAAATATTTCAATTTTAGAATGAAATTCGTTCGTGTTGTGTGTCGCTCGTTCGTTGTCAACTGACGATCTTTGTATCTCCAAGAGATTGTGATTGTGACTCAGTGTCATTGATTGATGGCACTGAGTTGGTGCTTCGTAGGTTCAGTTTAGTAAATTAATGTTGGAAAATAGGATAAGCCGTGTTGATTGGTTTGAGACTTATAAACCGGTGCATTTCATGTTCCATCAACTTACCTCATCATCATCATCATCATCTCAGCCATAGGACGTTCACTGCTGAATATAGGCCTCCCCTTTAGATCTCCACATATACCGGTTGGAAGCGACCTGCATCCAGCGTCTTCCGGCGACCTTTATAACTTACCTCAAACTGTAAAATTTCTTTAAGAGATTTTCAACCATATCAGAACAGTGGAAGGTTAATGTTCGATTGGTAAATTTTGATAGATAGGAGTAGGTTGACCTGCTGGCTTCAGTACATACTTAATACATTCTCACCTCATTTCTAAATGGCAATTTCTGAAAGAAAAAAAAACGGGTGCGCCATAAAAAAGGAAGGCTATAATAAGAAGCAGAATGTGTCAGATTGGAGTGTTGCATCACCAAAAATGCTGCATAGGTACCAATAATTTTGTTCAACAAAAACTTTTTGAAACTGGTTCCTGTCTCACAAGCTTGTAAACCACAGATTATGAAGAACATGAAGTGTTAAGTCAATAGTAAACATGTTTCCTTTGTGAGTTGCACAAGCAATAGAATTTGTACTGCTACTCGTACAATATAGATACTCCAATTTCGTGGTTTTCACTTTCATAAAATATCAATTTTAAAATCTAAAATAGTGCTAAATAGTACTAATAGAAAGTGAATTAATATAAGAAGAAACTTATTTTAATTGTTGTAGTGAAACCTTTTTTCTAAACTTTAACTATTTAATCTGTCACTATGCATAATATGTTACAGAAGGTATTTTGGATCGGAATTACCCAAATAGGTTTTAACTTTATCTTGAAAAACTAAATAACTGGAAAATAAACTAATAAGTACGTTAGTGGGGCCTCCATTCTTGACTTATTCCGTGTTTTAAAGATGTGTCTTTCGCACGCGAACTCAATTTCAGCAAACTACCTAATTATGTTTGAGGAAGTTTTTCTGGTGATCAACAACTCCTCTGGACATACGGAGAGCGTGTGAAATTATTCACACACTTTTTGTACAAATACCTACCTTATTTTTGATGATTCAGACTTTTGTGAAAAAACTTTACATTCGTGATGGTACGGTGTTGTGGTAGTGGCTGAGTGATCAACTGGTGCTTAGTGTGGTGCTTAGTGTGTTGCGGGTTCGATCCCCGCACGGCACAAATATTTGTATGACCTACAAGTAGTTGTTCCGGGTCTGGGTGTTTGTGTGAGTTTATATTAGGTTGGGGAAAAAGTCTTTTCGCATAATAGTATGTATGAACTTGTAATAAAATCTCTTTGGCTATACTATTTGTATCTGGCTGGTTTTGGTATCATTGAAAGTTTAAATTTTAAAGAACATAATTCCAAATTCAAATTAGGAAAATGTGTGATTTTCATTTGTTTTTCGTACCATCAAGATGAGTGAATCTTATGAAGAAATTCGATACATTTTAAAATTTTACTATAAAAAAGGTAAAAATGCAACGCAAGCCGCGAAAAAAATTTGCGATGTTTATGGACCTAGTGTAGTGTCTGTGAGAGTAGTACAAATTTGGTTTAAGCGTTTTCAATCCGGAAATTTTGATGTCAAAGATGCACGTCGCTCTGGTCGCCCTATTACGGATAAAATGGATGCCATTTTTGAAAAAGTGGAGCAAGATCGGCATATCAGTAGTTACGACGTAGCTAAAGAACTGGAAATTGACCACAAAACAGTTTTGGCGCATTTGAAAAAAACTGGGTACACAAAAAAGCTCGACATTTGGGTACCTCACGAGCTCACTGAAAGAAACCTAATGAACCGTGTACTCATTTGTGATTCTTTATTACGACGTAATGAAACCGAACCATTTTTAAAGAAGCTGATAACTGGTGATGAAAAGTGGATCACGTATGACAAGAACGTGCGAAAAAGGTCGTGGTCAAAGGCCGGTCAGGCTTCACAGACTGTGGCGAAACCCGGGTTAACTCGCAACAAGGTGATGCTGTGTGTGTGGTGGGATTGGAAGGGCATTATTCATTATGAGCTGTTACCACCAGGCAGGAACATCGATTCTGAACTCTACTGCGAACAACTGATGAGATTAAAGCAAGAAGTTGAAAGAAAGCGGCCGGAATTAATCAACAGAAGGGGTGTGGTTTTTCATCATGATAACGCTAGACCTCACACATCTTTAGCCACCCAACAAAAATTAAGAGAGTTTGGCTGGGAGGTGTTAATGCATCCGCCGTATAGTCCTGACCTTGCACCTTCAGATTTGCACCTGTTTCGGTCTCTTCAGAATTCTTTAGGCAGTGTCAGGTTAACATCACGAGAGGACTGCCAAAACCACTTGTCGCGGTATTTTGACCAGAAGTCCCAAAATTTCTATAGCAATGGGATCATGTCCCTACCTACAAGATGGCAAAAAGTTATCGAACAAAATGGTACCTACATACTTTAGTTAAATGTAAATAAACTTTATTAAAAAATGTTTTGAATTTTCTTAAAAAATGCGAAGAAACTTTTTCCCCAACCTATTATGTTTGTAAACGCACCCACGATATAGGAGAAATTCCTAGTGTGCGCCAACGTTTTTAAGCTATTGCATAGCTTTTGTCGCGGGCTCTGAGCGCGGCGCGGTGCGGCTACCGAATCAAAAAATATCCAAAAACCTAAGGAAAAACCTGACACCACGCATCGTCTAACGTCGTTTCAGTTCGGGAGACTTCGGCAATCATAAAAATATCCGTCATAAAAAAAATTACTTTTTCTTACTGATTCTAAACGGCCAGCTACAAAAGGAGTTTTCACAATGAAACCTACTTAATAAAATTCTCATACAACAAAGAAGTTCTTTATTACAATAGTGCACCACAAACATTTTAAATAAATTATATTCTCGTTAAATACACGCGGTAGGCGATTTTATTGGTTTAAAAAAAAGTGTTATGCAATAGCTGCACCGCGGCAGTCTCCGAGTGCCACATGTATTTTTTTTTACTTCACGTACGCTGTAGGCAAAATAAGGAAATATTTTGCAGTCTGAGGTTATATATTTAATTTTAGTATCACAGAGATGTGGTCTTGAAACTCTATGCAGGCCTAGTCACGGTATTAGAAAACCCAGTAAAAAATAGTCACCACCAATATCTCCAAGGCACCATATAACCTTATAAAGCGCTATAAAACTAATAGTATGCATGTGTTTTCTGAGTCTCATCAGCCATCCAATCTGCAGTTATTGAATGATCAACATAACGCGTCGACAGACCCTCAGGCTTCGAATGCAGGACTGCGCACACCAAAGACTTTTATTAAAGTAGGTACTTTTACGTTTTCAAACATCTATAATCGTAGCTTTACGTTCTTTTATTGGTTGAATATCTTCAAATACTAGAGTCCTTGTCTGAGTGGCGCGAAAAGGAGTTTTTACAATTTTTAAATACCTACAGACTCTACTCATACTTATGACCTAAATGTGCCAACCATGTCATTGTTTGTTGACTTTAATACTATCGTTAAACCCCGACTTAAATATTATATAAGTTTGTCTGTGGCACCATAGCTCTAAAACGGGTGAACCGATTTGAATGCAGCTACTTTGAATTTTGATTACTCTGAAGTGACACTTGCAAGTTTAAAATAGATAGTAAGAATAAACATAATCGTTACGTTTGTCAAATGATTTATGGGAAAAAACATACATACATTTTTTTATCGTGGTAAAATCATAAAATGAGTCCTCCCACCCAGGGCAGGGCAGGAGGGACTGTCAGACTTGTACTTACTAAAATCTACGGTGTCCTATACAATAGCCCTTTACGTTCAGGGTCCACGGTTACTCGTTAGTCCCGTGAGCCCGGCAGGCTTTAACCATACATACATGGACTGTAAGTTATAGACGTAATGCTCCGCTGTCGGGCAATATGAAGTTTTTATTCCCTTTTTAATCCCTTCTCCACAACAGGAACTTCTCAATGTGTCGTGGGTACGTTTACAAACATTAAAACTCACATACACAAATACCCAGACCCGATACTTATTCCGTACGGGAATCGAACCGCACCACTTAGCGCAGCAGTCAATGTCTGAACCACTGCGCCAACCATGCGATCTCTGAAGTCTCTCGTCTGCTCAGGCCAAGTCTCCGGCTTGCACCTGCCGCTGTCTTTAATATAATTAACACTTGCAATGAATGCGAGACAAACAAAAAGTCGATGATGTGTCGATAGTGGTTTGCATATTAAATGGGGTAGTCTTGTTAGGGACCTGGGATTCGATACCTTTTTAAATTTAACTACCTTGAAGTGACAATGTCACCGTGTAACATTTTTGACGGAGCCTCCACAGAGGCTAAAGGCTGTCGGAGTCGCGGGATTATCTTAACTTAACAGGAAACCGTGACCCTTTCTTCATCATCAAATGAGTCCTCCCACCCAGGACTGTCAAACTTGTACTGACTAAAAGCCACGGTGATCCTTCAATAGCCCTTTACGTTCCAAGGTCACCTGTTAAGACACTTCCGCTACTCCCACAAGCTTAAGCCCTCCAGACAGCTTGCTAACAGCTCTTTGAGTCGCGCGTGAAACACAACGCGCCGTCGACCCGGGCATAGTTCAAGATCGGACGACAAGTCACCCAGTACCTGCCGTCTGCAAGCCAGTGCCTACAACGAAAGCCAGAATTAGCCCCTCTATGTCTGACGCCCTAGGCGCCTTCAGCTTCTCGATTTTAGAATGTTGGTCTTCTAGATGTAAAAGATTTATCAGTATCGAATGCGCCGACAACAACAAGACTACAAGTTGCCGTTGTCCGTCGCATCACTAGCCTGGGGCGCGTATTTCTCGTCGCGAGTACATCTCTCTCTGGCCCTATGTTACCGTGTCGACATCATTGTTGATGGTGCTTGTCTTATTATACAACAATGTCATCAGCCATGTCTTGAAGTGAAGGAATTCAATCATCGTCAGTGTTGGGAACTTTTAAAGACATCAAAGCATTTTGTAACGTCCACAAGTCATCATCTCGAATCTCAACGAGACACCGTTCAAATAACGAACGTAGTATTTATAATTATTGGAAGACAGAATTGGCGATGACTTTAAAACAAATGAGTTCTTTGGGTGAAGTGAGCTCTTGAACGATACAGAATACCACCACAGTGATGACCGTTGAGGCTTGAATTCCTGTTACGCTGATGTCGGTCGCGTAACGTCAGTCGCGTATTTTAGTGAGGAAAAGCAGCGCAGAACGCGCATCTGACATTATTGTTGTAGTATAATTCTATATAGAATACATTGTTTACTCGTATGCGCGACGGAATTCATACAAATAGCCCTTTGCCAGCTTTCAATATATACCTAGCTATTTTAAAATCAATGCTTCTTAAACTATGGTGGCAAGGCATTGTTAAATTGAAACAATATGTATGCTTTACAAATAGGAACTTTATTGCTACCAATTCCTTGACTTAACATAGTCTAGATTTATACATCAAATATTTTTTTTTTACATGACGTTTAATGTCATGGATTTCCGCCAAGTGACGTTTGATTCCGCAAGAGTTAAGAAGTCGACTAAATTAATAAACTCCTTAAACAAGTAAGTAACAGCAAGCACCCCGCTACTGCCCCCGAGGAGGCAGCATCTGGTGGAGCTCCTCCTATAGTCTCTATCATTGCCTCCTGCTCCACCACTAAAGCAGCCTTCACACTGTTATGAACAGAGCCGGAGGACCACGGACGTATCTTACTCCTACGTAGAGGGTACATTATATCATCTGGATTTAGTAAGGGTGGTGTAGATGTTAGTCCAGCTTTCCTAACATGTTTAACAGGCTTTATCCTACCACTACGAAATTGATCAGGTTTTTCTGTCCCATATAATTGGAACTTCAAGTGACTTTTAGTTTTGAAATGGAATTTGATCCATAGGTCGTAATTTGTATAGTTCATATTGTATGGATGAGTATACTCTATGAATGCGGGTCTCAGTCTCGGCTGACTGGCAGATGGTAAACTCGTATAATTGACGCCTCTCTCGTAGATTGGTACTACGTTCACTACGTCTTCTGGCGTGTCCGTGTTGGTCTCAGAAGTCATATCAAAGACTTCTTTAAACGCTAGGTAAGCATCTGAGCGATCATCACAGTCTTTGCGTGGTCCACAGTCCATCTGCAAAAAAAAAAGATAGATATACTGGCAATTGCCCGCGACTACTTCTCTAACTTCTATTATAAGTGTAAAAGTTTGTGAGGATGGATGAATGTGTGTTACCCTTTCTCAAGATGACTACTCAAAGGTTTTAGATGAAATTCCGTGCACAGATAGCTTATAACTTTGATTACCATAAATCATCTACTGTGGACGTCCATTTTGTAATTGTTCTTTAATTGTTATGCGGACCAATTGGTCCGTTCAACATTTCAAGGGATAAGATACTTTTTATCCCAGCACGACGACGACGGATAATTTAACCTGAGGATCGATCTACACACTCTTCGCTAGCTAACACCCAAAATTAAATCCTGATCCGCGTTCTTTGATAGTTGCTTTTTACTGGATAAAGACTACTTACGATCAAAATTGCGAACGAGATACATTATTAATTTTCAGTGTATTGATACTTGATATACTTGATACTTACTACAAACATGAGAAAAGTTAAACTAGAAAATTAAGAAAAAATAGTTCTCCTAACCTCAAGTTTCACACAAGTCAATGAATTGAAGAAGAGGTCGTACATTGATAGCTGGAAAAAAGAGAAAACACATTTTTTTAAAGTGAATAAATGAATTTCAAGCGTCAACAAATAGTACGTTTGATACTATGTACACGCACCCTATATGTGACGGAACCAGCACTCGCTTTAGGTCTCGCAGTCACGTTGAATTCCTCTTCATATATTAGAGTTTTCGGAACTGTTTCATCGCAACCACCTATGAGTTGCTCGAACATATTGTCGACTGAAAACAGTTATCAAGACTTATAATAATTATTTCTTAAGTTCTATACTAGTCATCATCTCTTGATCAGCCTATAAAATGTCCCCATTGCTGGGAAACAGGCCTCCTCTCTGAGAGAGGGAGTGAGCCATAATTCACCACGCAGGCCCAGTGCGGATTGGTAGATGTCATAATTATACAGGAAGACTTTTATACCACCGTCCAAAATTTTTCTAGGCATTAGGTATCAATCACTAACCCCATTTTTGAAAAAAAAAAATCGATACGAATAATTTTCAAATCAAATCATTTTCTCGTATGAATTATCCGCTCTGCGTGGTCACCAAGCTAAAGGTTAATGATACTTCATTTGCCGGCGCATGAAACGGGCAGAGCGCACCCCGCTTACCCCCCGCCCCGCCCCGCTACACCCGAGCGAGACATCACAGCGCGGTGTCCAGATTCATCAACTTTTTAACCGACTTCAAAAAAAGGAGGAGGTTCTCAATTCGTCGGAATCTTTTTTTTTTTTTATGTATGTTCCCCGATTTCTCGAAGACGCCTGGACCGATTTGGAAAAATTTTCTTTTGTTTGAAAGGGTATGTTGATTATTTAAAGACTGTATAATGTTATTTAAGTATTTAATATAATCATAATTCTACAATGCGTGTGTCTTTTGCCACTCATGATCCTTTTTCTTGACATCTGTCACCCATGACGTTTGATTCCGCGGGAACTGCGTTCCGATACACATAACATTCCCCTCCTTAATCATCAAACAAATATCGTGTAGGAGGTTTTATAATTCTACCTGACCTAGTTACATAATTATGATCAGTTAACACACTATCACTAACATTATTATCATGAGAATTAGATGTTACTATATTTTCTACAGTATCATTATTCTTTACAAAAGTATTGTTATTTTCTTCCTTAAATTCTGCTTCATAATGAGTATCACACTTATCATTACTTACATATATAGTTTCGCTCTTTTCTCTGTCATTTCCTGAATATGTATCATTTGCTTCTTCAAATATGTTTAAATGTTGTCTATTTCTACGGTATGTATTACCCTGATCGTCTTCAATTAGATAAGAACGAGGATAAGGTAACTTTCTAATAACTCTTCCAGGAATCCACAATTTATCATCACTTTTTTTTTTAAATGTAACTCTTTGTCCAACATTACACTCCTTCAGAATCTTTGCATCTTTATTATAATGTTCTTTAATTTTATTTTGTTTTTGTAGATCAGATAAAGGATCACGTTGAAATATTTTTGGTTGAAGATATTCTGCTGATACAGGGCATTTCGTATTTAAGTTTCTATTAAATAAAAGGTTTGCTGGAGAAGGTGATCCCTCTTTTGGCTGACTTCTCAAATTTAGAAGAGCAATGTATGGATCAGATTTATCATAAAGACATTTCGACACCTGCAATTTAAAACATCGTAACTCATTTTTCCCTACTTTTCAGTAGAGCGAATCAAAGATTTAAAAAATTCTTACTCTGTTCCTATAAGTCCTAGGGACCTCCAACTTTGTAAATACAAGTAAAAAGGTATAATCTACATTCCAGTATAACTAATACGTTGTTTACTTATGTATTTCATATATTTTTGTGACTTACAATGATATTTCACGAAAAACGATTTTCCAAATTACTATTGTAACTGAGACATACAATGCAAATTAGTACAATTATAACTATATTCACCGAAAAAATAATTGTAAGTCTGAGTTACAATGCACAATATTTTTTTTCTTTCTATTATTGGAGTTACCATAAAAATAAAAAAATATATATATATATATATATACACCGTGTTCCGGACGATATACATAAACTTCGACCAGATGTTCAAACCACGGAAGTAAGCGTTTTTCATTATGGACACATTAATAAATTCTTATTTTTTATTTTTTGTTAATTTTCATACAAACTAAATACCTAGACGTAAATAACCCGATATGCATGCCTCTTTATCCGAATTGGCAACGTCATTCATAACATTTGGCGGGCTGAAACAAATGAAATGCAAATAGTATTTGATAGATTTCAAATTAAGATACTTTCTCACTGCATAGCTCAATTAAATTTCATTAAATGAAATTACAAATATCTTTGTAACGAAGCCTTTTTAAGTACTACTTCCTTTGTTGGATTTGATTTGTAAAAGCCATAGAAGTATTTGCTAAAGTTTATGGATAACGTGAAGAACACGGTGTATAATAAAGAGATGTTGACGCGTTGGAGATGAGAGGTCGAAGGAAGATACTTCTTATCCATGGTGTTCCGGAGGTGAGCGGTGAGGAGACAACAGTAGTGGTTGCTGATGTGGTGCGTAGCAAGCTCAAGATGGAGACTTTTTCTGTTGCTGATATTCGGCGAAGTAACAGAATGGGCAGTCAGAGCAGTGCCGGAAAGCCTAGACCCATTCTTGTCAAGTTGCAAGATCTGTACCCTGAGCACGAGTTTTCACTCTTTTACTTTACAGCGTTTTTCCAGTATTTACAGCGTTTCTTGTATGAAAAAATGGAACAGCGCCTCTGGTGTGCGAAGTAGGAACTAATTTTTTCCTTGAAAATTGTCAATTTGAAGTTGTCAAAGTTCCAGTTTACTTTACGTCTCAAATACTGAAAACTCGTGCTCAGGGTACTGGATGTCCGTGATAAACTTTGGTTTGCCAAAACCAAATTGAAAGGATCTGGCATAACATTATCGGAATTCTTGACCCGATCGCGGCATCAGGTTTTCATGAAGGCTCGTGAGAAGTTCGGTGTCACAAATTGCTGGACTATTCAGGGTTATATCCATGTCCTGGGAGCTGACGGGAACAAGCATCGTGTTGTTAGCCTCCGTGAGCTTAATGCTATCAATGTGCCTGAGCTTGACGCTGACACGCCGGAGCCCCAACGAGATGTCGTCGCTGCGCTGGTGGCTGAGAAGCTACCTTCAACGCCTACGTCAAGGCGGAATCGGAGGGCTGCTGCGAAGAAATGAGTTGCTGCTTTCTTTGCGTAGTTCGGGTAACAACTTCACATATTTTAGTCAATGTTCATTTAATACCTTCTTATTTCACTATTATTTTTATTATTTCCCTTACCCACGCTTGTTATAATTTTCTTTTTAGTTTTGTTTACGTTCATCGCTATTCTGACACTTGACATACGTCAAGTGTCATGTCAATAGCGTTCCGTTTCACTTTTTAATTATAGAACATATTGTGCATGAATTGTCTATGGAATCATAGAAAATTCATGCTGCAATCTAAAATTCATTTCTTTTTTCACTTCTTTGTACATTAAGCATGGGCAGTGGGTTGTGCCCGAACGACGCACTCATTGTTGTTATTTTATATTTATTGTAAATAAGATTTAATATTTAAGTTTTTATTCGTTGTTAACACGTAACTGGTGGGTAGATAATGTTCTTCCAACCCTTAATTTTTTATATATTTATAGATATCTATTTATTTATTTTTTATTTATTGTGTTTTTAATGATTGATTACATTTCGCTTAGTGATGACGATAGTTTTAAATCAGCTAGCAGTGACAACGACAGCTTCATTAGCATCCCGACTCTTGCTGACACACTTCAGTCTCAATTTTCCGATGTTCCAAAAAATCTAAATGTAGTCCATATTAATGCTCAGAGTATTCCGGCTCATTACCATGACATGCTTGTGAATCTGGACTGTAAAGATATTCATGCAATTCTTGTTTCCGAGTCCTGGCTGAAACCCTGCCTCCCTTCCACATCCTATTATCTTCCTGGTTATCAGCTAATAAGAAATGATCGTACAGGCAGCGGTGGTGGCGGTGTCGCCATCTATCTCCGTGCTAACATTCCTTTTTCAATTATTGATATGTCAACACAGCCGCCACCGTCAAATGCTGGCGAGCATCTCTTTTTAGAAGTTAATCTCCATCATTCCAAAGTTTTGCTTGGTGTCTTTTACTGTCCATCTTTGCGTATCGATTACTTTTCCTCTTTTGAAAGTCTTTTAATAAATCTGACGCCTTCTTACAGCCACACTATCGTCATGGGGGACTTCAATACTTGTCTTCTGAAGAATGATTCTCGCTCTTCTTCACTCCAATCTATCTCCAAATCCTGTAATCTATCCCTTCTTCCCTTAAGTGCCACTCACCATTTTCCTAACTGTGCTCCTTCGCTCCTCGATCTCATTTTTGTATCTTCCACACAACATGTCGCAAAGCATGGGCAGTGTTCTGCTGACGCTTTCTCCTATCATGACCTAATTTTCCTTTCATACAAAATTCGCCCTCCTAAGATTAAGCCAAAAACCATTTTACAGCGCAGTTTTGGTGGTATGAACCTGGACAGCCTTCGTGAGGATGCCGGCAACATTGACTGGTCTGATCTCGTTGATGCGGAATCAATTGATGAAAAAGTTGATATTTTTAATTCTAACCTAAACAAGCTCTACGATGTTCATGCCCCAGTTCGGTTAGTAAAGATTAAGCATCTACCTGCACCGTGGCTAACAGACGACTTGAAAGCCATTTTACAAAAGAAGGCGGCAGCAAAATACAAATATAAGTGTAAGCCTAGTTCCGAAGCCCGAGAAAAGTACGTTGCTATCCGCAATCGCAGCAACTTGATGTGTAGAGATGCCCAACGCCACCATATCCATAAGTCCGTCGAAAACGGGGATCCAGCCAAAGTCTGGAAATTTCTCAGATCAATGGGAGTCGGAAAGTCACGCCAAGACTCTGTTCCTAAAGATATAGATCTTGAATCACTAAATCAACATTTTTCTACTTCTTATAATTTCAATGGTCCTGTTAAAACCAAAACTCTTAATAATCTTTCATCACTTCCCACTCCCGATTATTCTTCTTTTGTCTTTAATCAATTTACTGCTTGCGTCAAATGCTGTTGGCAGTGATTGTGTAAGCCGCAAGATGATACTCCCTATTCTGGACGAAATCCTTCCCATCATTTTCCATATCCTTAATTATTCCGTGACCTCTGGTGTATTTCCATCTTCTTGGAAAGAAGCTCAAATCATCCCGCTTCCAAAAAAGTGTAATCCTGTTTCCTTTTCTGATTTTCGTCCTATCTCCATTTTACCATTCCTATCCAAAGTCCTAGAACGCCTTATCCATAATCAGCTTAGTGCTTTCCTGTGTAAAAATCGACTCCTGAATCTTAACCAATCTGGATTTCGTCCAGGACACAGTACTACCACTGCTCTTATTAATATCACAGACGACATCAGATTGGGTATGGATACTGGGAATCTGACGATCCTTTCATTATTGGACTTCAGCAATGCTTTTAACACCGTCGATTTTGATGTCCTGCTCGGCATACTTTGCTCTCTTAACATATCTCCAACAGTAATTGATTGGTTTCGAAGTTACCTGTGTGACCGCCGACAACGTATTTGCATTGAAGGTGTGTTATCTTCGTGGTGTAATACTACTGCCGGCGTGCCACAGGGGGGCGTTCTATCTCCTCTTCTTTTTGCTATATTTATAAACTCTATTTCTAATGAACTTCTCTCATCCTACCATCTTTATGCTGACGATCTGCAAATTTATTCACAAGCTCCCTTAGATAAATTGTCAGAGGCTGTGAATGTGGTTAATGCGGACTTAGCACGTATTTCGGAATGGAGTTTGGCACACGGTTTGAAGGTTAACCCTACGAAGACTCAAGTCATTGTTGTCGGCAGCTCTAGGCTGCGTTCTAGAATCGACTGGACAAAGCTTCCTCAGATTGTTTTTGATGGAGTCACAATTCCTTACAGTGACTCTGTAAAGAATCTAGGCATTTTTATTGACAAAGAATTGTCCTGGGGTCCACAACTGCAGGAAGTGAGCCGAAAATTATTTGCATCTGCAGGTTCTTTACGTAGATTGCGTAATTTCCTGCCAACTGCCACTAAAACTGCGCTAGTACAATCCCTTCTTCTTCCAATCCTTGATTATGCCGATTCCTGTTATCCGGATCTCACTGAAGTGCAGCTAGATAAGCTTGAGCGTCTCCAAAATTTTTGCATTAGATTCATATTTGGTTTGCGAAAGTATGATCATGTTTCCGAGTTTCGCATTAAGCTCAAGTGGTTGCCTATCCGCCTTCGCCGGAATGCACATATTTTATCATTACTTTACAGTATTCTCTTTAATCCCACAACCCCTTTTTACCTCAAAGAACGTTTCAAGTTCCTTCATGACACACATTTTAGACACTTGAGATCATCGGAGAATTTGAGTCTTGTGATGCCTACTCATTCCACAAAATTCTATGACCAGTCATTTACGGTTCAAGCTATCCGTTTGTGGAATGCGTTGCCTGTGTCGGTAAGACAAGCTCAGTCACTAGTTGCCTTTAAAAACTTGGTAGCAAATCATTTTCATTCACTGTAACGTCAATATTTTTAAATTATCATCCTCAATCTATCTTCTTTCCTCTACCATTTATTTGTTAAAGAACACATAATATTCATATTTATTTTTAATATTAGTTGTATATGTAATACAGTTATATATATTGTAGTGTAAATTAACTTTAATTATGATTTCAATAGTTTTGCTTTAAAATCTGTATAGTAGATAATGTATTTTCAGTGCACCACTGACTACCTCCACCTTTTTATTTTAAATCCGTAGATCACTAACAGGTTGTCTGGAAGATATCGCTATTAGCGATAAGACCGCCATTGTAACCCTAGAATTAGCAATTTTATAAAACAGATGTGTAATGATTTTGGTGTGCAATAAAGTATATTCTATTCTATTCTATTCTATTCACAAAGCTTGTAAGTTTTACACAGAAAAGTAATGTAAACATATTTTTAAAATATTTTAATCAACTTTTTGAGGACACACAGTTCCCATTAGTCTGTTAATGTATTTGGATAAAGGGGGAAAAATTGTCTTTTGTGAGTGAGGCACAAAAGACAATTTCCTCCACTTATATCCAAATATAATAAAGCAAATCCAAATACGAGTACAATAAGAGGATAAAGCAAGCAATCACTCTGTCACAAATTGTGACAGAGCGATGGCTTGCTTACGAAGTACTACGGCTACGCCGTGGGGCGCCGGCTAAGAATTGTGTTTCCCCAAATCATCCCGTGGGTGTCGTAAGAGGCTACTAAGGGACAAACCGGAGGTCGGGCAGCAGCGTCTTCCGTGTACTGCACATCCTCACTGCGATCGCCAACACGCCTGCCAAGCGTGGCGATTTAAGGCAAATTGCCCCCTAATAATGATTAACCCTGAAGTCTGGTAACTTGCTCTACCACCGGGAGGGCGACCCACAGTCCCAAGGTGGTGTCGGGTTTCTCGTTCACAAGTCCCTCGTAAACAACATAATAACCATCAACAGTGTGTCGAGCAGGGTGGTATACCTAATACTCAGAATATCCAAAAGATATTCGCTGAAGGGCATTCAGGTATACGCACCGACCTCGTCACACTCCGATGATGAAGTGGAGACTATGTATGAGGACGTAAGTAGGGCCATACATAGTTCCAAAACCCAGTTCACTATTGTTATGGGGGACTTTAACGCAAAGTTGGGCAAGAAAAGCGGTGATGAGTTGATAGTGGGGCAATTTGGGTATGGGCAACGGAACCCTAGGGGACAGAGGCTGGCCGACTTTCTGGAGAAAGAGGAACTCTTCATGATGAACTCTTTCTTCCAGAAGCCGCCTCACAGGAAATGGTCCTGGTTGAGTCCCGATGGTTTTACAAGAAACGAGATAGACTTCTTCATGACCGACAAGAAACGGATATTCAGTGATGTCTCTGTGATCAATAGGGTAAAAACCGGTATTGATCAACGAATCGTAAGAGGCTCGCTGAATATCAATGTTAAACTTGAAAGGTCCAGCCTGATGAAGTCTACGCTCCTACCTACTCGGCCCCACATTCAAAACCCCGAAAGCTTTCAACTCGAGCTCTCTAATCGCTTTGCTTGCCTTGAGAACTTAGCTTGAGTGGACGAGATCAACGACGGGCTAGTGGAAACTGTTCGCACGGCAGGGCCTAAGTTTTTTAGATACTGCCGTAAAGATAGACCTCAGAAATTGACCGAGCAAACCTTAAACCTCATGGTTGAACGACGCTTGCTACAGTTGCAGTCTTCCGATGACACGAAGTCATATAGGCAGCTCAACAGACGTATATCTAAGTCCTTGCTACACGATCTGCGTCTCTTTAATACGAATCGTGTTAAAGAGACCACACAGCGAAACCATGGCTCCAAAGTGTTCGCAAAAGACAAGTCAATGTTTTATTTGAAAATATAATTATATTTTTAAGAATAATTCAACATTGTAACTCAATTTACAATGAAAGTTGATGAAATATTTCATATTTTATGTAAGAAATCTTACCGAAAAAAATTGCATCCTAAGTTACAATTATTGTTTTGTAAAATTATTAAAACTTACCACGGGCAAGTGTATGTAACTAAAGATACCTTTTTATCACTGTCAGTGGATGACTAGTTACAATTTTTTTACGCTGGCTAAAATCATAACGGTAGTGAATTGGGTTACGAGGGTGAGCGCAAACGATAGAGCATTTTTTTATTAGTTAGGCTGTGTTTATAACTCAATTTCGCTAAAAAGTGAGTTACGATGTTTTAAATTGCAGGTGTCGATTTCTTCAATAATGTTTTTACAATTTTGACACCAGCCTCAGCTAAGCCATTAGATTTTGGATAATTTGGAGAAGAAGTTTTATGAATGAAACCATATTCTTTTGCAAACTGTTCAAATTCTCTGCTACTATATTGTGGTCCATTATCTGAGAAAAGTTCTAAAGGAATGCCATGTCTTGCCATTATGGACTTCATTTGACTTATTACACTTCTTGTTGATAAATCATTTAACTTTGCTATCTCTATGTACTTACTGTAATAATCAATAACTAACAAAAAATATTCTCTATTGAATTCAAATAAATCTGACCCCAGTTTTATCCAAGGTAAATTTGGAACTTCATGGAATTGTATTGGTTCTTTACAATTGTTGACTCTATGAATTGCACAAACTGAACAGTTCAAACAAACTTCTTTTATTTGTGAAGACATATTTGGCCAAAACATTACAGATTTTGCACGCCTTACGCAAGTATTAACACCAAAATGACCTTCGTGAATTATTTTAATCATCATTTTTTGTAAAGTTACAGGAATAACAATGACATTGTTTTTGAAAATAATTCCATCTACAACCTCTAAATCATATCGAAAATTCCAAAAGGGTTTTACTAAGTCACTAATACTGTTTTTGTGATTAGGCCATCCAGCTTGAATATACTCTATTAATTTTTGCAATATTTGATCTTTTCCAGTTTCTTCTCTAATCAAATTTCTTTTAGTTTCAGATATAGGTAAACTATCTATCGACACTTGTACATGACAAACTATTTCTTTATTTAATTCTTCATCAAATTTATCTGATTCTTTATTCACAATGGGCAAATAAGACCTGCTCAGAAAGTCGGAGATAAACATTTTGTTACCTGGCACATATTTTACACTAATATCATATCCTTGAATTTTAAGCATCATTCTCTGTAATCTTGCAGGTACTTTACTTAAAGGTTTTTTAAATAAAATCTCTAAGGCGGAATGATCAGTTTCTACATTCACATGTCTGCCCAATATGTACTTATGAAATCTAGTGCATCCAAAAACAATAGCATACATTTCACGTTCTACTTGTGCATAACCCTTTTGACAGTCTGTTAATGCTTTTGATGCATATGCAATTGGATGTCCATCTTGAAGTAAACATGCACCAACTCCTTCAGAACTACAATCTACTGAGACTGTGATATCTTTATTACTATCAAAAAAATTTAATGTAGGAGCATTGGTAAGTACTTCCTTTAATTTATTAAATGAATTTTCTTGGGCTTGGTTCCATTGGAATAAATTATCTTTTTTTAGAAGTTCTCTTAATGGAGCAGTGATGGTAGAGTAGTTATCAATGAACTTGGATAAATAGTTTGTCATGCCAAGGAATCTTTCTAAATCTTTTTTGTCTTTAATGGATTTAATCTCAATTATAGCTTTGATTTTTGAAGGGTCTGGCCTAATTCCAGTCGTGCTTACAATGGTACCTAAAAATGTAACCTCTTTTTGTAAAAAATTTGATTTTTCCTTATTAAATCTAACATTATTTTTCAAAGCAGTTTCCAAGACTTTACTTAATATTCTGTTATGGTCAGCAATAGTTTTTGCATGTATAATTAAATCATCACAATAAAATTCCACACCCTGTATATGACTGAAGGTACTTTCCATGCGTTCCTGAAATGCTTCAGTTGATACTGAAAGCCCAAATGGTAACCTTTTGTATCTATAATTCCCAAATGGAGTTGAAAATGTACATAATTTTGAGCTTTCAATATCTAAAGGTACAGTCCAAAACCCACTGTTGCAATCCAATTTAGTATAATACAAGTCTCCTGACAATTTATCTAAAATATCTTCCACCGTGGGTAATTGTTTGTGTTGTCTAATTATATGATTATTTAAATACCTAGGATCAATACAAATACGAAGTTTATTATTAGCTTTTTTAGTAATTACCACAGAGTTGACCCACTCCGAAGGTTCCTCTACTTTCTCAATTATATTTTGCTGTACCATCCGATCCAGCTCATTTTTCAATGGTTCACGAAGAGCAATAGGAACTCGGCGAGGTGGATCTGCTCTGGGCATTGCACCATCCTGTAATTTAATGTTATATGATTTATCAAAACATCCTATACCCTCAAACAATTTTGAATATTTTTTAATTATAGAATTAACATCTGCACATTCTATAGCACATACTTTATTTACGTGATTTCTTTGAATCAATTTCAAAGTAATGCAAGACTTTAGGCCCAAAATTGTTGTACTATTAGAAGTAAGTATCACAAAATCTACATTATCAGTTTGGCCATTCTCTAAATAGCATTTTATAGTGCATAGTCCTTTTACTGAAATATTTTTATTATCTAATGTGATTAATTTAATGCGCTTCTTTTTTATGAATTTTGTGTCTAATCCTAGACTCTTGTATGTGTCAATAGACATACAATTAACTTGTGCACCTGTGTCCAACTTAACTTTAAGCTGTTTTCCTCCGATATATATATACTCAAACCACTCACTTTCACATTCAGCCTGAACGCTTCCTATGAAAAATGTCTCCTCTTCCTCTTCTCTTACATGTGCCACTTTCTTTGCATACTGATTTTCTTTACTACGGCACATTTTAGCATAATGATTCCGGCCTTTACACTTTTGACAAATCGCTCCAATTGCAGGACACTTGTGTGATGGATCCCATCTCTTGAATCCACATCTGTAGCACTGCTTTTGCTGATAGTTATTACTGACTGCCATTACATTGTTTTCCAGTGTTGATGTTGATTTGACTGCTAAGACCTCCTCCGTTTTGTTTTCAGTGAATTCAGCAAGTTGTTTTTGCGATAACTCTGATGCCTTGCATATTTTAATAGCATTATTGAGATTTAAGTCTTCCATTCTTAGAAGCCTCTCTTTTATGGTAAGATTATTTATACCAATAATAATCATGTCTTTGATTAGGCTCTCCCGCAGTTCTTCAAATTCACAAGAAAGACTCTTATTTTGTAGATCGGTCAAAAAACTCTCAAAACTTTCTGAAGGACCTTGAATTCTAGTGAAGAACTTATGACGTTCAACACTTACGTTTTTCCTTGGGATGAAATGTTCATCATATAGTTTTTTGACTTTCTCAAAGTATCCTTTTTCACTTTTCTCCTTTTCCGAAATGTTAAAAGAGTTGAAAATGTCTAATCCAGTGTCACCAATAAGGTGTAATAACAATGCAACTTTTCTCGTATCATTTGCACATTGGAGTTCATTTGCAATCAGAAAAAGTTCGAATTTCTGATACCATTTCTTCCATGCAAGGCAATCATTATTACCTGTGATCTTAAGTGGACTAATGTTACTCCCAAACCTTACAGTGGAGGTGTTTTCGTTGTCCGACATTTCTCATATATTTTTCTTTATTTTCACAATTTTATAATTACGCGTGGTACGTAAAACCTGACACCATGTTGATTATTTAAAGACTGTATAATGTTATTTAAGTATTTAATATAATCATAATTCTACAATGCGTGTGTCTTTTGCCACTCATGATCCTTTTTCTTGACATCTGTCACCCATGACGTTTGATTCCGCGGGAACTGCGTTCCGATACACATAACAGGGTATACTTTCCAATTGGTCCCATGATCATCAGGTCAGGATCTGATGATGGAATCCCAGGGAAATCGAGAGCAACCTTCAAATTTTATAGGCACATAGTACCATTTTCATATATTTTCTAAAGCTGTTCAAGTATTTGCATCTGATAATCATCATCTCAGGTGGATGAGCTGATGATGGAAGGTACAACTCCTCAACGGCTTGGAGTAGGCATCGACTGATTTAGTTTGTGTTCGCATATCTCTGGAACTACAAGTCCGATTTAAGTCGTTCTTTTTGTTGTACTAAGTATTGTTTAACTTACGGAATACTGCAAGTTTCATCAAAATCGGTTCAGTAGTTTTTGAGATAGGGCATTTTATTAGCTTATTGTGCACTTGAGAGAGAATGATTTATTTGACAAGAATTTGAGTTGAATATTTAAACTAAAAAGAGTAAAATAAAAAAACTTTAAAAAAAAATGTAACCGCCTTCAAAAACACCCACAAAAAAGGGTAAAATAACCTACAAAATAACTTTTCTTTCAGAAGTCGGTGGCAAAAAAACAATGAAATGAAAAAAAACAAAGGCACCGACTTTTGAAAGAAAAGTTATTTTGTAGGTTATATTACCCTTTTTTACCGACTTCAAAAAAAAAAGGAGGTTATCAATTCGACCCGTATGTATGTAATATTATCAGAACTGCCCAGTTTTCATATATGTTAGTCTATATCAGCGTCTGAACAAATATGCCAAATTTCATAAGTGTATGTATGTATGTATGTATGTATGTATGTATGTATGTATGTATGTATGTATGTATGTTTTTATGTTTGTGCACGCATATCTCCGGAACTACAAGTCCGATTTAAGTAATTCTTTTTTTGTTGTTCTAGGTATTGTTCAACTTAGGGTACACTGCAAGTTTCATCAAAATCGGTTCAGTAGTTTTAGAGATATGGATTTTTTTATATTGTGACGGATTACAAGATTAGTGCATATGTAAGAAAATTTTGTATTTTACAAGAATTTGGGTTGAATATGTAATAAATAAACTAAAAAGGGTAAAATAAAAACTTTTTTAAAAAAAAAAGTACCGACTTCAAAACAAATACAAAAAAGTTTAAAATAACATTTCTTTCGGAAGTCGGTGGCTTTGTTTTGTTGTGTCATTGACTATTGCCACCGACTTCCGAAAGAAATGTTATTTTAAACTTTTTTGTATTTGTTTTGAAGTCGGTACTTTTTTTTTTAAAAAAGTTTTTGTGGTTGTTTTTTTATAGATAACTTTGTGACGTGATATCTCAATATTTTTGTATAGAGTGATACAAAAAGAAAAAAACACGTTTTCAATGATTTTCGCCAAAGATTAATATAACAAAATTTGGATGGTGACTAAAAAATCATCCAGTATTGTCTTCTATTGGTTTTAGGACATGCCGGTTTCCTCACGATGTTTTCCTTTACTGTTTTGAGGGCACTATATTATGATAAGTATAGGTCAAAAATTTCAACTTCCAGGGGACTCCAAGGAAGACAAAAGCTGCATAAAAGGCAAAGTAACTGAACATATAAATAAGTGTACCACTTCAGTGAGTGAGCTTGAAATCTAAAGAACACGGTGATTTTAGTTAGTACGAATTTGACACCCCCTCTCTCTTCCACTCCACATAGGAAGGGATGATGTTCTACCATCTAAAAAAGGGCAATTGAATGAATAAGGTGGTATTTAGTAAGAGTCTGACACTTCTTTGAAATCACCACCAAAGAAAGAAGTCAGATGATTACCGTACCGAAAAAATGTGAAAAAAATATATTCCGTAACCACATTATTTGGGAACATAAAGATCTCTCGATTCTTGCCAATTTTATATTTTGATAAAAATCGGCTTGTTTTTCATAAAAAAAAACGACGGGTTGCACTCTGGGAGTGCCGGTAGAAGTGAAAACTTTTTTATTACTGTGTTATATTTAAAGAAGTTTTCACTTAAATAAAACATTAGAAAGAACTTAGAAGGTTGTGTTGTGGTGCATATTAAACTTGACAAGTACTTCCCCCAGTTAGTTCATATCTCTGTCACAACTTCGCACAAAGCGTATAATATTATTATCTTCACCATTGACATTACTTACACGGGTATATGTCTATGACACCCTCATCATAATGAGAAGGTTGCACCATCCAATGATTCAACGTGTAACGAGGGAAAGGCCACTTCACATAGTCGTGCTTAACAACGGCTGATGGTGGCCAATACCAACTCTCATTCTTATTTTGACGGAGTGCGCTGAAATAATAATCAAGGTCATATCAAAATCATGAAAAGGCGATTACAAAATAAGTAAATCTATCATAGGTATACCAGCAGGGTAGTTACAATGCACGCGAATGTGCTGTTGGCAATCTGACGGGGCTCACATAGAGGGGCACCCTTCATTATGCTGACACTCTTTTATTTTTTCTTGGTAAAATCATCAAATGAGTCCTCCCGCCCAAGGTGGGGCGGGAGGGACTGTCAGACTTGTACTAATTAAAATCCATGGTGTTCCTTCAATAGCCCTTTACGTACCAGGGTCACGGTTACCAGGTGAGACAGTCCCGCGACCCCGGCAGGGTTTGGCCCTCTTAGGGGGTCCCGTCAGATTTCTGACACCTCTTTGAGGCGCGCTTGGAACACAACGCGCCGTCGACCCGGGCATGGTCCATGATCGGACGGCAAGTCACCCATAACTCACCGCCCGCATGTCCGCGCCAATGGTGGCCGGAGATCGTCTTGCGACTTCCGTTGCCGTGAGCGTCTCCCGCGGCGGCTGGGTCGTGAGGTGGACGCTGTCCTCTCCCTCACCCATCCCGCCTCCTCCTTTGCTAGCATGACTGCTTCGCAGAAGGAGGCGACCGCTTCCCATTCCGTCTCGCCCCGCAGCATAGCCTCGACCAATTCCGGGCGCGAGAGGTCGCCGCCTATCGCCTCCGTGAGGACACGGCGGTGCTCTGCCCAAGCGGGGCAGTCCTGCACCGTGTGCTCCAACGTGACCTCCGGGTGATCCTCGCAGTGGGGACACCCAGGCGTTTCTTCCTTTCCAATGCGACACAGGAACCTCCCGAAACATCCGTACCCGGTGAGGACCTGTGTCAAGCGGAAGGTGAGGACGCCGTGACACCTCTCCAGCCACTCCTCAGAGGTGTCTTACCGCCGTGATTGCGGCGTGCCCGAACCTAGGTTGCGACAGTCGTTCCTTCCATACTGCCCCGAGATCGCGCTGGAGCTCTTCCCGCCGCGCCTCGACTTGTCGGGGCAGCAGGGATTCGCCCCTGCGCTGCGCCTCCACGCGCCACTCATAGACTCGCTGGAGGGCAGTCGCCTCCAGAATGCTGACACTCTTTGAGGCGCGCGTGGAACACAACGCGCAGTCAACCTGGGCATGGTCAATGATCGGACAGCGAGTCGCCCATTACTCGCCACCCGCAATGCCCTGCCACAGATTAGCAATATCCGTTACAAAATACAACAGAACACTTACGCAAAGGTCCTATGAATAGGCACAAACTCTGTATCGAAGCCATCAGTCCGCCTGTAGTCTGGGGAGATGTAGTCCTGATCTTCAACGTCCTCGGTAGAGCCCGTGACGTCACGGATCCAAGCGCTGTAGTGCAGCATGCTGAGGAAGCGGGAGGGGGCCGAGCAGCCGGGGCCATGGATACTGAAGCCAACCTGGGGAGACAGGTCATGCAGGAGTTTCTGAGATCTTTTCCGACGGGCATTAGACTGCTTTTTCACCGAGATGTGCTATGCTACGTTGCTACGGATGCGTTTGATATCCACCAATCATATTCATTGGTGCAAATAGGCACTGGTAGAAACGGATTCAACAAAGATAATTATGTTTTTTATGGAAGGATGCGTGTTATGGATGTGGGCTATGAATGCATGCTATGGATGCTTGCTATGGGTCGTCTTCCCTACTAACGATACATCGCATAGCTCGAGATGCGCATCTTCTTCGTGCAGCTAAATAGCGTAGCATTAGTGGCAACAATCATTATAGTTTCGTAGCTCAGCTTTTACATTCTCGCAGCATAGCTACATAGCATATCGCTGGTGGAAAGGCACCCACGGAAAGAAAATAGTTTGAGTAGCAAGTGATAAGATGCTGTCTTTATCATCACCATCATCATTCGGAAGACGTCCACTACTGACCAAAGGCCTCCTCCTTAGCGCTGAACGACAATTCGCCACTTGCAGCCATCGGTTGCCCGCGACCCTCACGATGTCGTCGGTCCACCTAGTGGGAGGCCTGCCTACGCTGCGTCTTCCGGTCCGTGGTCGCCATGAGAGAACTTTTCTTTCCCATCGGTTGTCAGTTATACGAGGGATGTGGCTTGCCCATTGATAATGAAGATTTCTTCTTACAACTTACTAATAAATGTGACAGTTCTTAAGGATGTATATGCTTTTTAGTCTTCGACTCAAACTTTCGAATAGTTTCAGATATAATATAATACCTTTTTAACAAAAAAATCAAACCGACGAAAGATCGAACTGAAAAGCAAAAAATAAATTTTGAGGCGGCGCCAAACAAACAAACAAACATTATACCTAAATTAATTATTTGAAGCGAAGAATAATTTTACTGTGGCTAGGTTGATTGTTTCTTTGGCGCCGCCTCAAAATTTATTTTTTGCTTTTCAGTTCGATCTTTCGTCGGTTTGATTTTTTTGTTAAAAAGGTATTATTTTTAGCTTTTCAGTTGTATACCATGATTGCACATGGAAAAACCCGTCTTTATTTTTGTCATTGGCAACGTAACCGTCACAGTAATTATCGCATTAACTGTTGAGGACCTGTAACTTGCAACTAAAAATTCCACTCTCCGACTGTCAACGACTGTTAAATCCCAACTATGTTTAAAGTTCTTATCATGATGAATTAAATGAGCCCAAATACGATATAGTTGCTGATAACTGATGAGAATCTCTTGCTATTGCCTTCTGTCATCATCTTCAGACCCTCGATGACAATTATACCACAGCTAGGTCGAAAGTTTTCATCAAGACTAGTGAAATGAGCACAAACACGATATAGGTGCTGTTAACTGTTGAGGACCTCTTGCCCCTGCTTTCCGTCACCATCCTCAGACCCTCGACGGCAATGATACCTCAGCTGGGTCTAAAGTTCTCATCAAGCTGAGTTAAATGAGCCCAAATACGATATAGCTGTTGTGAATTGTTGAGGAACTCTTGGGACTGACTTCACAACATAACAGGGATCTGGAGTTGATCTGATGATGGTCACGTCATCATGTTATCTTCTCCACATCTCTGCTATATAGTTATGTCCTCAGAACTACATAATGTTAGCTTTATTTCAACAGAATTGGTTCACAAATGAAAATTCTGTAGAAATATTGACAGTTAATACCTTTTTTTCTATCCTTGGAGGCCGATTTTAGTTTTGAAATTAAAATGGGACCAACTTTGAGATACACTCTTTCCAACAAAAGAAGAATTTTTGAAATCGGACCACGTTAGGAAAAGTTATGCGTGGTCATACATAGAAAAAAAAAATAAAAAAAATAAAAAAATATACATGTCGAATTGAGAACCTCCTCCTTTTTTTTTTCGTCGGTTAAAAATTAGAGAGCTTGCTGATGACGCGATGCGAGGAAATCTGACTGATTTCAACTACAAGTGAAAATCATCCTTATCACTACGACATATATGACATAAAACGTGCGGTGTTCTATGGGTAGATGGAAAACAAAACACGTTCGCTACGACTCAGAACGGAGCGCAGCGGAGAGGATTTTATTAACGCACTTGAAAATAAACTTTAAAATTATTACAACAAAGTGTATAAATGCTTGAACCTGGCAAAAAATCCTCGCACGTCCTCGTAGATACTCGGGAATCGATTTATACACTTTATTGTTATAATTTTAAAGTTTATTTTCAAGTGTTTAATAAAATCCTCTCCGCTGCGCTCCGTTCTGTCTGCGCTGACCCTTAGTCATTTCGGCCTTAAAACAGATACCTAGTTCAAAGGCCGGTTACTCAAAGGATATCTTTCTATACCTGTGTGGTAGTATGACCCTAAGGGACACATACTATAATAATATGTGTATGCTTACCAGTGTAAACCAGCCTGAGCTGTTTGATACCAGCGCCATACCGGTGTCCCACAAGCACCGCGTGGTGCTACTCCATCCTTTACCACATATGTAGGAGACAGGCTGCCGATTCTTGTCGATTAACTGAGAGAGGAATACATAATTCATGGATAAACATAAATACTAGCTGGGCCCGAGAAATGTCTTTTTTTATTTAATTATCGAGATTTTTTAAGGCTTTTTCATTGAAACAGTCGGAATATAGGGAGCATCTGATATTTTTTGAGTTTTTTACGCTGGTTCCATTGTTGTTGTTCACAGTTGTTCTTAGGGTAACTCCACACCAGGACGCGACGCGACGACACGAACTTGTGTATCTTTTCGTGTAGTAAATAAGGTTGATATTGAGTTGCTCTATTAAATTGTGCGTGCAGCTTCGCATTTTGGTGTGTTTTGACCCTTAGTGATGAGTACAATGATTGTTGACATAGTCGTCTCGCATAAGTGGAATATCGTGCATGCTGAGAAAGACGAGCAAAACAAATAATAAAAGACTTTTTTTTTCACGTGGTATAATCATCAAATGAGTTCTCCCACCCAGGGCAAGGTAGCGAGTCGCCCATTTCTTGCCCCCCGCATGCCCGCGCCTACGGGACGCCGTGGTCGTCTACCACTGCGGCTGAGGTGAAGCGAGGACGCTGTCTTCTCCCTCACGCGGCCCGTCTCCTCCTTCGCGAGCATGACTGCTTCGCAGATGGAGGATTAATAAAACACTTGGCTTATGAATATGAGTTGGAAATGTGGATTCAGTGATCATTGTGTACTCTGACGGACTAAATTTTGTAATAATTACATTGCTGTCAAATTGCCTATTATTGCCAAGTTAAAATGTGAAAGTAGTACTACTCAGTTACTCACCCCCTCTTTCTCATAAAAATCTTCGCACTCTTGTCTGTCTGTGTATCGTATGCGATAGATGATTTTCTCTATTATTTCATTTTCTGTAACACAGAACGACACGTAATAAAAGAAAGAAAAACGTTTGACACACGCCATAACTGCACACAGTACGAGAAAAAAAAAAAACTACATCTCACTTTATCATAACGGTCCAACAATTTAGAGGAAAGTTTACGTTTATTAGATTACGGAAAAAAATATCAACCGAGACAAGATTTTCTACCGAAACCAAAACCGTAACTGAACCTTCGTTCGGACACTAAAATACTAACTTCTAAAATAAACCAAAAGTGTTAAAAAAACCTATAAAAACTTACCATCAGTAAAACCGGTGAGGTAGAGATAATCAGCGTCAAACAAAAGCTTGGGAAAACATACGGGAACCAACGTATCTGTGAATAAAAGTCTACGTTTTAAACTAAAAAATAACTAAACTCCATGAAATCAGAGCATTTTTTTTTTATCGTGGTAAAAATCATCAAATGAGTCCTCCCACCCAGGGCAGGGCGGGAGGGACTGTCAGACTTGTACTGACTAAAATCCACGGTGTCCTTCAATAGCCCTTTATGTTCCGGGGTCACGGTAATGAGATAAGTCCCGCGACCCCGGCAGGCTTTGGCCCTCTAGAGAGGGGGCCCCGTCATCATGCTGACGCTCTTTGAGGCGCGCGTGGAACACAACGCGCCGTCGACCCATGAAATCAGAGCATAATATGAATCTAGGCAAGCGTGCTTCACCGTCGACCACATCTTCGCTTACCATCATGCGAGATAGTGAGTTTTGAAGCAGCAAACTAATTCAATCGGACCATCTTCTTTCTAGTGGATCTTTTAGGTACACATAAAAAAAATCTTAGGTCCACGCAATATCAATCCGGGGAATGGTCAACACTCTTTTCTCACGGAGCACCTCTGCACTCTCAACGGTCCACCTGAATGTGACCTGTAATTCCAATGTGGGAAAGAAACAAAGCTCTACAAGTCGTCTATCGCCACTTCGTTCCCACCAAAGAAATATTAAAAACAGGAGAAGTGGCAAGGGGATTGTCGGTGAAGCCGTGGTGTTGAGCGTTTCGATCAGCTATTGACTTGTACTACTTTATTCTTGTTTTCCTATATTACTCCGACTGTATTGATTTGCATTTAATACATTGCTCTTGTACTACCACCTCAGTCTATCACTGAGTGACTGGACAAGCAATGTAAAACTGACATAACGATACCTCACCAAGCCCTAATGTCGCATGGTGCTTCCGTTGTATTTGAGCGGGAGAGTCGTATCCGCCCCCCGTGTCGCGACAACACACAATGATAATTGTTTGTGTGAGTAAATTATATAGAGTAAATTATATTATCATTATACGGAAAAAGTACGCTGTAGTGTAAAGAATTAAGTTTAAATTTAAATGACTGAGTTATCGATGGCGCGTGTGTGCACTTGTTCGTAGTATTGTTTTGGCAGAACTGTGTGCGCAATATTAGCGTTATGGTGGCTTCATCGGATTTCTATACATTTTGAATTCCACGCCATATCTCCTTCTTTAATATATCTATGGTTCCCACACTGGAATAACTCTCGCTTTAAGACATCATGGGAGGCCACCAGGGCACTATTTGGGAACCCGCTGTTTTAGATAGAGCTCGTGAACTTTACAGAATAGCTCTACAGGGTAGGAGGGTAAGGATAGCTAAGTTACATGGACTTACTATGATCTGTAATGTCCAGCTGGATTATGGCCAGACTGTTGAAGGTGTCAGCCTCGTACTCCGGGTGCGTCACGTACGACAGCACGGAGTAGTTGACGGCGACCGCACCGTCCGCTATGAACACCGCTCGGGAGTCCTCACTGAAACAGATGCAGGAAAGAAGGGGATGGCAGATTACAGGGTTCTATAGGGTAAATAAAGAAGAAATGTCATAACCATAGCTGTGACCATAACCCAGAGTAGGTAGATTAATTTGGGGTCGATAGTCAGAAACGTGTATATTAATATGGACATGCCTCCGGGATTCCGGAAATGTAAAGAGATATTTCCGGAACTTTAAAATTGTTATCAACATTTAGGATTAAGACATTAGGGTATAAGTAAGCCATCTTTATTTAAACAGTCAAATCGGTTAAAAATCCCGTAAGTACTGAAATGAAATCCCGGGAAAAAGGCTTATCCATGTTATGATTTCTATGACAGTTCGTGATACAGTACCTACATAAAATCAATAGACTTGCGTCGCTATGCGTACGAAGGGGCTAACAAGTATGTATACTTAAGTCGATGATGAAAAGAATACTAGCGATATCTCTATAGATATCGCTAGTATTCTTTACATCATCGACTCGTTCTTTATTAACTCTATAGTTAATAAAGAATGAATGACATAACCCAGCAACGCGATATTCTAACCCCCTTCCGATACGCCTTCCATTGACGCGTGCCTGTGTACGAACTTCTATGGATTTGTATTGCGATAGTCACCTGGATACCAAATATGTATCACTCAGATCTAGCCTGTCCCTTGCTGTCCTCCCTCAGTGACGCCCTAAGCTGAGGTTCGTACCCCACAGGGGGTGCCCTTAGCGTGTGGTCACTTAATTTGTAGCTTTTTAGTTGTAATTCCCTGGTTGGAGGCTTTAGAGTCATTTAAGGCATCCACAGAAAAATCCGGTTAAGCAACTCACAACCTCTTCTAGGTTGACCTGCGAGATGCGATCTAAAAAAAAAACGTAAGGTATCGGAGAACTCCATTGCCTAGTGTGCGAAGGGGCTTACCGTAAGATCCGCCTTGGTACCCTCGCGACATCGTCAGCACTGGCGAGTGCACGGTCGGGACGCACGAGGACTAGGCCGGTCACCGCCACATGAGTGGCGTCGCCGTCATCTGTGGACGTCCACATTACTTATAGCGGAGTGCACGAAATCTATGATATACGAGTAAGCTAGAAATATCTAGGGATCAAGTGTTTTTCTTATGTAAAACATTTGGACACGTACACTAGAAATAACTCATCGGTTCATTCGGCGGTCATCCTGCCAGGCCCTTCTACCATCACACATCTAGACGCACTGCATATTATCATCCTTACCTTATTGCTATACCACCAATTCGCACTAAGCGTTTCCAAATTTCTTTTATAATGCGAACAGGGAAGGAGTGGAACTCTCTGCCTGCGTCTGTGTTTCCGAACGCATACAACCCTAATCTCTTCAAAGTTAGAGTGAACAGGCTTCTTCTGCATAAGCTCACTCCATCGTCGACCTTGTCTTTGTCACTCCTGACCTAGACTAAAGTCAAGAGCAAACACATCGTACATAGACAAAATAGAGATAAACGTTACTAACCTAGAAACACATGCAGTAGTCCGAGCCACCTGAAGTCGGAGGTGTGTCCCATGTTGCCTTCATCCAACAGGATGTTTTTCTCCATGTCACACTGAGGTGCTGTCCACGAGACCTCTGAAACATCATCATCATCAGCCGGAAGACGTCCACTGCTAAACATAATTAAGCCTCCCTTTAGACTGCCACTTGCATCCATCGGTTGCCCGCGATCCTCACGATGTCGTCGGTCCACCTAGTGGGAGGCCTGCCCACGCTGCGTCTTCCGGTCCGTGATCGCCACTCGAGAACATTTCTTACCCATCGGTTATCAGTTCTACGAGCGATGTAGCCTGCCTATTGCCACTTCAACTTGCAAATTTAACGAGCTATGTCGGTGACTCTGGTTCGACGCCCTATATCGTTGTTCCGGATTTTATCCCGCAAATAAACTCCGAGCCTCCATTGTCTCTCTAAAAGGCCAGCAATCAAACACCACGTTTCAGAGCCATAATTATGTCATCACTGGCAACTCATCTTTCTTGTGACTATTTCCCTTATCTATACTAATATTATACGGCTTTAGAGTTTGTTTGGCTGAACTGAAGCAAATCTCAGGATTTCCTGGTTCTAAATTAAAAATTATTTTCGTGCGGAATCAAGGCTATACTAGGCCATATAACATCACACTAAGGCCAAAAGGAACTGAGCAGCGGGTGGAAGTAAGTAAGCCAGTAAAGTGAATAAAGACTTACCAGAAATAATAATCACAACAGTAACTATTTTGATGAATAACACTTCGCGCATACTTTGTAGAATTTTCTAAATATAAATAATATTTTTTAGAACAGTTTATAAAAAATCTTAATTAACATGCACGTTGATTGCTCCACTTTACAAACTAATCAGAGATCGTCAGAATTTACAGGAATTTGAGATAAATAGCACAACATGCAAACAGACACAAATGATGTAACAAATGGAGAGCTCACTCCGTACACTGCTACGAAATGCTGGCTACTACTCATGATTTTCTTATTTAATGGTTATGTCCTCGATTTTATTCTAGGTAAGATCAAGGCATTCTGGAATTGTTTTACTAACAGTGAAGTGATAATTTCTTATAGTGTTTTACTCTATGGACTCTACAACTTTCTTGCTTTTCGCTTTCTTTACCACGATGTTAATTAGAGCGTTATTTTTTCTTTTTATTAATCAGTTACTTTTAAATCAATGACATAACAGTTCACCACCATCACGATCTCACCAGAATATTCATTCATTTGTCATTGCAACCAACTTTGCCACTGCAAAAAAGTACAGCTTCATCATCAACATACGTCGTTTTTTTTTCCGGACAACGGACCGTCAGTAAGCGGATATCCTTGTATCTTTCACCGGACAGAAGTTCGGTGCATGTACACACCTTCATTATAAACTGTACACGACCTCGAATCCGGCGAAAAAAACGGACGTCTACAAGCGGCCTAACACTCCATGTATCACACATTACTCCATACAAAATGATAAACAAACACATTATGTTGTTGTGTTACATCATACATTTGAGAATACAATCGCTCATGTGTGTAGCTTGAAGAAGGCTAGCCGCAACATACTCCTGTACAACTACGAGGTATGTTTTAGAAATAACCGATTTTTTTTAAAGGCGCGACACAAAAGTATCCAATTTTCATCATCCTTCGTAGGCACGAACATGCGGACGGTGAGCAATGGGTGACTTGCCGTCCGATCATGGACCATGCCCGAGTCGACTGCGCTTTGTGTTCCACGCACGCTTCAAAGAGTGATTTGATTTGATTTGATTTACATCAATTCCAGGATCTATATGAATATGAAAGAATGATTTTGGCATTTATTGATAAACAAATCAAAATAATAAATTAACACTTTTAAATAAAACATTAAAGATAGATACAAACAACCAATGATTCTCTCATGAAGATCTTCTGTTCCTCGGGAACCAAGTACAAGCAACAATCAGAATACATGGCCTTCCATGACTTCTGAAAGCTTGAGTAGTTCAGCTGTAGGAAAGAGACAGAGCTATATAAGTCGTCTAGCGCCATCTCGTTCCCTGAGCGACATAAAAGGCCACCTGAACGTGTACTAATGAATAAAGATTAGTGTGGTGGTAGTAAGGAGGCACGTCATCACCACACCTCTCGGCGCCCTCTCCCTGCGCCCTGCACTCCCAGCCTCTCCTGGTCCCTCCTCATCGACGACTAGACTCGTCATTTTTACCGTTTATCCTCCCAATTGTCCACTCCCCAAACAGACACCAATTGACGTCTGTCCTTTTGTCCACCCTTAAAAGGAAATGAAAGTCCTTTATTAAAAATTTTAAGAATATAAAGGTACATACATATGCCCATGAATAAGGAGACACTGCATCCTGCATCTAAGCTTGGATTTTCGTCGCGGAATTAAACTAGATATTTTTCATAACGTTTTTAATGTCATAGATTTCCGCAAAGTAACGCCTGTTTCTATAGTCGTAATTCAATAATAATTAATCCTTACATCCATCCATTCCCATAACCTTTCAAGTAAGGTAAAAGATAATCCGTAACACTCAGCGCAGGAGTCAACCAAGACACTGACTGTGCCGTTTTTTGTGACCGTGCTCATTTTTGATTTTTGTGAGGTCGCTATAATAATGTAGGAGATGGGGCAAGATGATAGAAACCACTTCTTTTATATTCTTCGTTTATTTTGGCTCGTTTCACTCACTTTACAAATTTTTACTTTATACGACGTCGTTATAGTTAGCAATCATCCGCCATTCTGCCCTTCCCCCCTCTCGCACACCTTACGTTCCATTCCACTGATCAATTCTGTGTTTCATTTTACGGTAAATTAAGTTAAAATATAATAGGGAATTAGAATTTTAAAAAAGAAACAGGCCCACAATAATATATCACTTCAATCAATAGTTTATTGGAAGAGATTTTAATGCCTTGTGCTCTTTCATCAGTATTTAGTTTTCGTTAAATAAAATAATAAAACAGAATTTTACCAACTTCAAATAAGAGAGGGAATCTCATCATCATATCAGCCGCAGAATGTCCGCTACTGAACATAGGCCTATATAATATTTTCAATGTCAACCTTATGGTCTTCATCATTTCATCCATTCTGTGGGTGGACGTCATACGCTGCGCTTGCCGGTGCGTGGTACAGAAGCTTATGGCCCCTTCGGCCATCAGCTCTGTTAGTTAAGTGGCCTGCCCACTTCCACTTCAACATGCTAATTTCCTGGACTATTACAGCAACTTTTGTTCGTCTGCGGATCTCCTCATTTCTGATTCGATTACGGAGACTGAGGGACTCCAAGCATAGCAATATTATGTTGTTGGGGTATCCTGAGCTTACTATGTGCTTATAATTAGCGTAAGATAAGTCACCGGTATTTTACATTGGTAAAATCTTTCGACTTGAGGCACTGAGGTATTTTGTCGAGAAACTTACCTGTTTGCACTCTCCCATGGGGCATGGGGTTGTCGATGTTGTAGTACTCGTATTTGAGAAGTCCAAATTTTCTCCCTCGGCAAACATCTCGAATTCCATAATAGCCCGCTTAAAGAACTCAAACTTAATATACAAATCATAAGTTAACACGGGTTCATCTGAATAAAATCGATATTGGTCCTTTATAAAAGTTTGCTTTAAGACCTCTTCACGTTTTATCCAGTCATCTTCTGTCTTTGCTGCTGGATCTCTTTGTAGGAGAGGGAAGTATCTGAACACTTCTTCGGGTGTTTCGCCTGAATCTTCGAGCAATCGTGTGTCCTCCTTATAGTCAAAATATTTTTCTTTAAATGATAATACAGCATCTGGGCTACCCTTACTGTCTACCTGTAAAGGAATGAAGGCATTACAAGTAGTAGAACTTATTTTATTGACAAACTTCTTTTTAGAGGTTTAATTCCTTTCTATTCATTTCTTTATTATATAGAACACGTATATGACGCGTCCTTTAATAAGATGAGCCATATACCATAAATAATACTTGTATCGCATATCATCTTACTTCATACTTACAGTGAGACGTACGCAGGCACACTTCTTGTCTCGGAAGTCCCACAGTGATAACTGAGAATAAAAGTGTCTTTGTAAACGAAATACGGTTGACAGGAGACAATAGAAGAAACAATGTTTAGGTTAAACAGCCTAATGAAAGGACCCAACATTCAACCGTTGCCAAAAATCCTCTACGGTCAAAAGATACGTTGATGAAATCACATCAAAAATGTAAAAGGACACTCGCATACATAATGTGATAGTCTGAGAATATAGTGTACGAGTATAAGAATTTTAACTATCCCAATACGTATTTGCTCATTTAAAAGAAGTTTTCTAAATTGAAACGGCATTTAGCTAATGGCTATTCCTGAGCTATTCCACATTCGGCACCTATTATTTTTTTTTTTGCAGATGCTCCAAGTGGAATAGTTTTTGATCTAGAAGTTTATTCCCACAAAGCCACTGACTTCCGAAAGATAAGTTATTTTACACTTTTTTGTGGAGGTTTTTGAAGGCGTTTTTAAGTTTTTCTTGGGCATACCTTATATTTCACTGTGCCTTTCAATCCATCTAATGCTCTTAGTTCGAAGTACTCTCTGTACAAAGCCTTTTTATCCATCGAGCAGGCGTTAGGGTATCTCTCCCATGTGTCGATCACTGAAATATAAAACTCATACTTAAGGTCATTTTACCACAAGAGCCTAAACTCTTCTTGGCCGACGGCGACGCCAGGAATCAAAGGATTCTACCCTTAACCCTTAAGACCAAAGGAGCAATCAGAGGCTTTGACATAACTAGCGTGATATAGCGGACGGCGGGTAATGGGTGACTCGCCGTCCGTCATGGACCATGCCCTGGTGGACAGCGCGTCAAGTTCCACGCGCGCCTCAAAGAGCTGTCGACTATCTGACGGGACACAGAGGATCAAAGCCTGCTGGGGTCGCGGTACTGTCTCATTAAGTATGCGTGATCCTGGAACGTAAAGGGATATTGCAGGATCACCGTGGATTTTAGTCAGTACAAGTCTGACAATCCCTCCCATTCCGCCCTAGGTGGGAGGACTGATTTGAAGACTTTACCACGAAAAAATAAAAAACGGGAGTGTCGTTCGAATCCTCTTTGATAAAATGGAGTTCTCACAAGGAGTAATGAGGATGCTCTTGTTGTCTTCTGTCGGCTTGATGATGTGAAACTTTAGCTTTTCCACGTCGAAAGGGTACGCCTCGTACTCATGGGTGCCATTTTTTCCTAAATTCTGGCGACGAGCACTTCTAAGCCTGAAACAATACAATATTTTAATTCAAAGAAAGAGAAAAGTAATTTTAATATTCTTGTACTTATTACTGTCACATGGAATAATATTTCTCAGTTCGACCCGTATGATTGTATAGGTACCTACATGTATGTTTTTAGTGACTTCATTATGCATGTTCTTTAGTTTATTTTTAACCGACTTAAAGCTTACCTAACCTCCTAAGTCGTAAGCCTTAACCCGAAAGTCGAAGTAATTAGTAACATTACACTTACGAATAGAGCTCATGTATGGGAACATTAGGGACCAACTGGACGTCTCCATGTCTGCGCCTGATGTCATCGCTGTTGTAACCTCCGGCTGAGCCCGTGACGGAGTGGATCCACGAGATATACGGGGACAGGTCCATGAAGCGAGCGGGGGCCGCACAACCGGGCCCGTGGATGGCTAGGCCTATCTGATCATAATAATAACAACACACTTTTATTCCCCGAAGGATTATAAGTACTGAGGACGTGTACTTAACTGAATTTATACACCCACATTACATCAGTTACATTTTTAATAAAAACGGAAGAGATTTCGACTGTTTTTAGGCTTCCGTACGTCCGAATACAAAAACGGAACCCTTATAGGATCACTCGTGTGTCCGTCTGTCTGTCGCTTACAGTCAATTATCTCCGAATCTACTAAACCGATTGGGTTGAAATTTGGTACACATATCAATTCCTGTGACCCAAGCACAGAGGTGTGACGTGAATGGATGAAATCTGTATATGGAAGGTAATTTTTGGGGGGGAAGGGGAAAATTAAAAAAAAATATTTGAAAACTGCATTGTGTGACATACCAAATGAAAGGTCTTGTTGAGACAATCTTAAATATATTTTTTTTTGTAATTTTACAATAAATAGTTTCCAAGTTATTCAAGAAAATAGACGAAATTTGACCATTCCCCCTCCCCCCTTATCTCCGAAATTACTGAACCTAAAATTAAAAAAAATACAGAAATTAGTTTTCTACTTAAAGATTATAGGAAAACCTATAAGAAGTCCATGACATTAAAATAACATGGTAAATCACTCAATATTGTGCGTACCAATTTGGGTCAGATGTAAAAAAAAACGTGATAGGTAACATCGTACGGAACCCTCTTCACGCGAGTTCAGCTCGCACTTGGCCGGTTTTTTTTAAATATTGTTACCTGTTTTGATGATTCTTTTTTTGTTCGATGCATATACCTGCTGTTTGATCTGAGAAGGAGGATTTCAAAGAGGCATTCTCTAGACATGAAGAGGTCGACAGTCGGTGGGTACTACGACCAAACGCCAGCCATATATGTATAAAGAACAACACAATAATATTATTGTGCGTAAAATGAGCGGTTGCTGGGAAAAATAGTATCCGTTTTACTATATTAAAGTAAAACATTCGTTGACATTCTTGTCTAAAACAAAACCGTCAACTGCAAAACGACATTTTGACGTGTCGATAATAAGGGTCGTTTTGCAGTTACACTTTTCTTAGACAAGTGTTAAACAAACGTTTAATTTTTTGCAGTAAGACGGCGCCAGCTATGTGACTATTGTGTTTGTGTATGTAGCTTTAGATATTTCTTTCTTTAGAGATTAGAAATATTATTCGTGGTGTAAGACAATGTAGGTACGAACCAGGTTGAAGTATCCAGTAGCGTTAGACACTAGCACCATCCCATTCTCCCAGTCGCACTGATATCCAATGCTGGGCGCGATTCCACACAGGTATGTAGAGGGAATCAGTTTGTGGGCTGGCAACTGGAAATAGAAATATTGTGCAACCCAAGAGAAATTTACCCGTGAAGGCAAATCAATGTCACTATATTGAATGGCTGAAAATTATGAATGACTACAAGGAGGCGACTGCCGAAATACCGAGTAATAAGAAGTATGGAGGAGAAGACACCGTGCACTGACCATAAATAAAATGAATTAGGATATGGGTAGGATGATAATATTAGGAAACTTTATTAAAGTTGTGTTTTATAAATCATACAAATTCTCCAACATTTAAACTCACCCCTCTACTGTTATCGCTATAATTTTCTTTGCATGCTTTTTCATCCAAACTCTGTATTTTGTAAAGAATTTTCTCTATTTTTTTGTTATCTGCAAATCAAAACGACTGAATATAAATATGCTGTGTTTATTGAAAACATTTACACAGTTTATTGACGACGATGAAAATAGGACTGTATTAGTATTGACATTAAGTAAACAATTAATTAAACAATGCATACATTTTTTCAAACTGCCAAAAACGCTAGGATTTTATCCTGAATCGTGGGTGCGTTTACAAATATTTAAACTCCCATATAAAAATATACAAACCTGAAACAACTACTTGTATAACATGTCGTCATATTAATCGTCTTCTCACTCGTGCTCGAGGAAGCACGGATGCCCCATTTCATACTTAAACCCAATAATGACAAAGTCCTCTATTCAATGACGTCAAAAATTGCGGTTGGTGAAAATGCAACCTTGGTCATCTACACATTTTTGAAATGACTCACCAGTAGTATATTATTGGGCATTCTACCCCACCTGCCGTTCCTACGGCTCACTCCGTTCGCCTTCGTCACTGGTGGGGTAGAATTCCCAATAATATTTCTGATATCGATGGTTGTGGAATAGAATAGAATGTACAAAAATACTGGTTCGGCGCCTATTCCACCTTTCAGTTCTAAAATTCAATGCCCAATCGTTCCTATTCCAAATTCACGTTTTAAAACTAGTCTTACCTGTCGTTCCTTCGTTCAGCTCTGTCAATTTCAGCTAAAAATAGGAGGGTACGTTTTGACGTTTCGTTTTAAGAAACACGAATTACCGCTCAATATCATAGCAGGATTCTTGGTAAACAACACATTTTTTATAACGGTACCAGACGGTTCTTATAGCCTTAAGACGAGGAAAACTTTGCTTGCGCGATGTAGGATTTGTTAGTTCATCCGATGTGTCATAGATGGAGCTGTAGTACTTTTTGTAGTGGAGACATATTTTTTGTGTAAATCGTTTCATAGAATCAACTACCTTGCTACCTCAGTTTACCTTGCTACCTTGATACCGTGTTACCTTGAGTAAATATTATCTCATCACGCCGTATAAATGTTTATGTAATTGTTTAATTGACCCATTATTGATAAACCGTTTCAATGAGTCACCATGAAATTTGTAAAACAACCACAATCGTTACATGTAAACAAACTCTGCGTTCAGACTCTGGAGGAATCTGGCTTTCGGCATGGAGAATTATTACCTAAATCCATACGATGCATTATTTGCGGGCCGTCAAATTGTGGAAAAACCAATTTATTAATTGGCCTTCTTTTGCATGAGAATGGTGTAAGATTTCAAAATGTTTATGTATATTCGAAAACCGTGCAACAACCTAAATACATTTTTTTAGAAAAAGTTTTGCAACGTGTACCGGGCATTACATTTCATAAGTATCATGAAAATGAGCAAGTACTTAGTGTTCACAACGCAAAATCGAATTCTGTAATTATATTTGACGATGTGGCTTGTGAAAATCAAAGCAACATGCGTGATTATTTTGCAATGGGAAGACATAAGTTTATAGATTGTTTTTATCTAAATCAATCATATAGTAAAATTCCTAAACAGTTGATAAGAGACAACGCGAACCTAATCGTACTTTTTAAACAAGATGAAATTAATATGAGACATGTTTATGAAGAACACGTCAATACTGACATGAGCTGGAGTGAATTTCGTGAAATGTGTTCAAAAATATGGAGTGAACCATTCAATTATGTCGTAATTAATAAAGATTGCTTCAAAAATAAAGGTTGTTATAGAAATAAGTTTGACACTTTCGTAGTCTTTGATTAAGGATACAAATATAAAAGACTGCATCTACACGACTTCACTATTCTTCACACGACGCTACACCGAATAGGGTCAATTTTACTAATATGGATAAATCATTGAAAAGACAAATTGTAAATGCTGCAGAAGCTGTAAAGAAGAAAGTACGCAAAATGCGAAATTTTGAGATTGATACTAAGCAAGCGCTGGATACAGTTTTTAAGCCTGTAACAGAACCTCTGAACTTAATTGCTAAAGCTAGCAAGCAAACCCCTTGTCCACGTGCTATTGAAAATGAAGATTCTGAAGTCCCTTTTATAGATGAAACTTTGCAGAAAGAAGGATCAGAAAGGGATGAAGATGAATCTGAATTTTACAGTGACTCTTCGTATGAATCAATAGTTGATCAAAATCAAAATACATCATCCTGGTCAGTATCTTCAGAAGCGTTGTCAGACATTCCATTTGGGGTCAGAGTAGAACGCGATAAACTGATGTTAGGTTCTGCTCCCATAATAATTAACGATCAATTTATAATCGTGGCTGGTAATAAATATAAAAATACATCCGGTTTAAAACAACTGCTGCTGAAAAAAGATCCCGATTTAAGTTTGGTTACTGAAGACGATAAACAAAATTATAAGTTGATGTTACTACATACAAATGCTCATAGACGTGACTATGATCCGAAAAAAGCTATTAAGAGTAACAAGGGAAAAAAGTATATGGATGTAATAAAACCTTTATTTACATTGCAAAACGATTTAACAGAAAAAATTAATATACCTAAAGGGAAAGGCTTGCTAATGTTGAAAAAAGTTAATAAAGATACTGATTACATATATTGGGATGATCCTAACGAGTTAGTTGAAAGATTAAAGCTACTTATAGCGTCTCGTGAAGCTGGAAATACAGGAGTAGATAACGAAATATTATCCATCATAGAGGAACTACGTGAAGGTCATTTAATAAGTAAATAAATATCTTGAAAAATAAATATTGTTTTCATTTTACTTGAAGCTTTCATTCTGTAAATACAGTCATAATGAATATAGATAAATTTGGTCATCATGTTCACAAAAGAATGCGTTTATCAGAACTGTTCGAGTTTAATGAAAATGCATTGATTAAATCAGAAAGTGGAGAATTTGATTTAAAATCGACTAGATTGAGAGGAATTAGATCACCCATAGAAGCTGATGACGCTGTGAATAAGAGTTATGTAGATCAGATAAATGCGAATACGTTGAAAGAAGTAAATAAGCTAATCGGATCATTGCGTTCTCAAATCATAAGAGACGCACAGAATACAGTTCAAGCTACTTTAAAAGCAAGGATACCAGAGGTTTTAACTCAATTGCAAGATAAGTTTGACCCCAAAGCAGGTGTAGACAAAATACTTCAGAAAACTCTGTAATGGCAAAAGAGCAAATTGTAAATGAAATACACAAAGCGGCACGACGAAATTTTCTCCGGCGTTCTGTTATTTTGAAAGGAATTCACGATTTATGGCAAGCGGATTTAATGGACATGCAAAACCTGAAGAAGTCTAACAAAGGTTACAATTACATTTTAGTGGTCATTGACTGCTTCTCGAAGTATGCGTGGGCTAAACCGATAAAATCAAAAAATAAATTTGATGTTACTCGTGCTTTTGAAGACATATTGCTTAATACTCGTAAAAAACCTGTTAACTTACAAACCGATAAGGGAACTGAATTTTACAACAGCACTTTTCAAATGCTTATGAAGAAGCACAACATAAACCATTACTCATCGTTCTCCACTAAAAAGGCATCAATTGTAGAGAGACTTATTAGAACCTTGAAAAATCAATTATATAAATATTTTAGCCTTAACGGGAATTATAAGTGGTTTGGTCTACCATTGGAAGATATATTGAATAAATATAATAACACAAAACATCGCACTATTCAATTTAAACCAGTTGATGTGAATAAATCCAATGAATCAGTAATTAAAAAAATAATAACAAAAACAAATAAACATGATTCAGTTCAATGGAAGCCTAAATTCAAAGTTGGTGATTGTGTTCGCATAAGTAAATATAAACATAATTTTGAGAAAGGTTACACTCCTAATTGGTCCACTGAATTATTTGTTATAAAAAAGGTTAATAAAACCTTACCAGTAACATATCACTTAGAAGATCAGCGAAAACAAAACATATTAGGAAGTTTTTACGAGCAAGAACTTCAAAAATCGAATTATCCTGATGTTTATTTGATAGAAAAGGTTTTGAAAAAGAAAGGTAATAAATTGTATGTCAAATGGTTAGGTCTTAATAGCGCAGAAAACAGTTGGATTGAAAAAGCTGCAATAACGAGCTAAGATATTATAATATAATCATTTCCTTTTTTTATTTCTATCATTATACTTTGAGTAATGCAGGGTGGTGGACTAGTCAACGACATAATTAATAATTTACCATTTGAAGTTCATTTGCCTGGCTACAATTACTGCGGACCAGGTACTAAACTACAGAAACGCTTAGCACGAGGTGACCGAGGTGTAAATAAGCTAGACGAAGCTTGTATGCACCACGACATTGCATATGCAAACCATCCAGATTTAACAAATCGTCACAAAGCTGATTTACAACTACTTAATATGGCTAAACAAAGATTGAAATCAAAAGATGCGGGGAAAGGTGAAAAACTAAGCTCTTGGCTAGTGAGCAAAGTCATGAAAGCCAAACTGAAGTCTGGATCTGGGGTCAAAACATTTAAAAGCTTAGTTTCAAAAATAAAATCAAAAATTAAGAAACTCAAATGCAGCGATAATAAGACTTTGATAAAAGCAGCATACTTAGCAGCAAAAAAAATATTTCCAAACGCCTGTCATCGAATTCGGGTACCACGAGTAATACCTCTACCAAAGACTGGAGGAGTTCTGCCTTTGATCCCAATTTTCGCTGGTTTATCGGCTTTAGGAACTTTAGCTGGTGGTGCAGCGGGTATTGCAAAAACCGTTAATGATTACAAAGCCAGCAAACAACATTTACAAGAATCGGAACGTCACAATAAAGCTATGGAGGCTTTAATGGTGGGCAAGGGATTATACATAAAGCCGTATAAAAGTGGTAAAGGCCTGTTTATAACATCTTCAAAAAACTGAAAAATATGCTGCCCGATCGCCCTCTAACTAATGTGGACATTCAAAAGTACTCAAGAGACATACCATATTTCCGTGGGGTATATATGAAGGATCGGTTACCTAAGAAGCCGAAACAGATTGAATGTGGTATCGTTAACTTAGATGATTCTAAGAACAATGGAACGCATTGGGTAGCTTATGTCAAAGTTTACAATTATTGTGAATATTTTGATAGTTATGGAAATTTAAAACCACCTATGGAGTTGATACGATATTTCAAAAATTGTAATGTGTTTTATAACTATACAAGATATCAAACATTTAATTCGGTAAATTGTGGTCATTTATGTTTAGAATACTTGTCGACTTTTTGGAATAAAATTATGTTATAAATTATATGCTTTTCTTTAATTTCAATCATTTACAAGATGTCACTCACTTTGTCTATAACTGGAAACTCGTCAGTGTTATCTACGTACTATCCCAATACGTTACAACTAGATGGAGAGTATGAGTGTGCATTATTGCACTTTTCAACATTTAATGCTATTCCAAACATTGATAAAAGTAATAATAGATTCTATTATGGTTCTAACGAAGTTATTGAAATACCAGAGGGTACTTATGAGTTGCAAGATATCAATGATTATTTAAAATCCAAAATAAAAGATGCATCGATTAAGTTACAGTGCAATAATAATACTTTGAAAACTACTATCTTCTGTACAAAAGACGTTAACTTTATAAAAGAAGACTCTTTCAGGAGACTGTTAGGATTTAATAAACAAATCTTGAAAGCAAATAAATGGCATGTGTCACAGTCTCCAGTCAACATTCTACCTACGACCGTAGTCAGGATTGAATGTGATATTGTAAGCGGTTCATACATAAACGGTGAACCAAGCCACATTATTCACGAATTTGCACTCAATGTGCCACCTGGTTACAGGATCATAGAAATCCCGAAGAACGCAATTTACTTTCCAATCAATCAAAACAACATAAGCTGCATACATATCAGGCTATTGGATATAAACAAACGATTAATCAATTTACGTGGTGAAGAAGTGCAGGTATATTTACATCTTAGAAGAAAAAAATGATTGATTACAATAAAAATGTGTCTCAACAAGTAAAGAATATCAGTTCTGCTCAAGCTACCTATCAAATAAGACCTCTATCTAAGAAGATAGGAAATAAGAAGAAAATAAAATTAACAAAAGACAATAAAGCATTTCTTAGAGCGATCGGATTGCTAAAATGAATATCTTAGACGTTTTATCAGCTCCGACCTTTGATAATACTATAGAAGGAATCGAATTTCATTCCTACAAACCATATGTAACGAGTTTCAACAGGAACGATGAAATCCGCATACCCATCAATCAACAGGACTTATACATATTACCATCAGCTAGCACCCTATATTTGGAAGGAACTGTAATCGTAAGCAAAAAAGATTCGAAGGACAAAGCCGCTAGTGTTAATTTCACGAACAATGCTCTACTCTACTTGTTTCAAGACATTAGGTATGAGCTAAATGGAGTGGAGATTGATAAAATAAAAAATGCTGGTATAACAACAACCATGAAATCACTAATTTCAATGAACGAAAGTGAATCAAAAACGTCTAATGCTTGGGGGTGGAATATTGATGGCATAAAAAATGTTGATGGAGGAAGATTTTCAGCTTCTATACCACTTCGTAACCTCCTTGGGTTTGCTGAAGATTTTAAAAAAGTTGTAATAAATAGTAGACATGAACTGATATTGTTACGAAGTAATACTAATTTGAACGCTGTAAAACTTAATACTGGCGAAGTAGTAGATGATGTTCAGATCAACAAAATCATATGGCGCGTACCGCATGTTAAAGTATCAGACAAAGAAAAAATTGGTTTGTTAAAAGTATTAGAAAAAGATCGTCCACTTCAAATGATATACAGAAATTGGGATCTGTACGAATATCCAGCTTTACCTACAACTACAAAACATACCTGGTCTATTAAAACTTCATCTCAAATAGAAAAACCAAGATACATTATTATCGGGCTACAGACAAATAGGAAAAGCAATGCAAGTTCGGACATGTCGCAATTCGATCACTGTCACGTTCGAAACGTTAGAGTATATCTCAATTCAACTTATTTTCCGTATGAAAACCTAAATGTGAGTTTTGCTAATAACAGAATCGCTTTATTATACGAGCAATACACCAGATTTCAACAGTCGTATTACGGACGTCGTCCGGAGCCCATATTAAGCGAAAAACAGTTTAGAGATTTAGCACCGCTGTTTGTCATTGATTGCTCAAGACAAGCGGATAATCTAAAGACAGGTCCGGTTGTAGATGTGAGAGTAGAAATTGAGAGTGATTCAGAGATACCAGATCAAACTTCAGCATACTGTCTCATTCTGAACGATTGCATTGTTGAATACAAACCATTAAGTAACATTGTTAAGAAGATATCATGAAGGCGGATACTATTATAGTGGAACTCCAAGGATTTAAAGAATCTACAAATAATTTTATTGTCAAAGAATTGACTATTGCGAGTCAGGATCATACACAGACGTTCTTGGTAAAACCACCATATTCATTCCATTACCTAACACAAGAAGAAAAAAAACGGGTGAGGTGGTTAGAAAGAAATCGAGGAATTTACTGGAGCGAGGGCTACATAGACTACAAAGAGTTTCAACGCGTTATTTTACCATACCTAGAAAATAAAAAAATTATCACGAAGGGTTTGGAAAAGATTAAGTGGATTAAAGAGTTATGTACAAACTGTGAAGTGATCGACATAGGTGAGAAGGGATGTCCTAATTTATTAGAATTAAAAAGAAAGTTTTGTAAAAATAAAACTGATTTTAATTGTGTGAATCATAAAATTAATTGTACATTGAATAATGCTGTCTGTATAAGGAAGTGGTATTTTTATAATAATATGTCTGTATTTAATTTGTTTTAATTATTATTGTGTTCAACATTTAATAAAAATGTCTATCTAATAAGAGTGTTTTATTTATTATAATCAGGGTAACCTACATAACAGACTTTAAATTAGCTGCAGCAAAATGATATTTCTTATGAATTTATGATAAAAATGCAAATATAATATGATTTTAAACGAATTATTCTAATAAAAATACTGAAAGCAAATAACCTACAATTATTATCATTACACTAGAGCTAATTTAGAGTTCGAGTATAAATAAATTAATGATAATACAAAAAAACAATTTAAATAATGAAACAATTTATTTTTATGTAGTTTATTACAATATATAGAATTTAAAACTTATATTGAATAATTATATTATACTTACTAAACTTATATTAATTATAGTGAATATTTATATATTCAAAACTTATACAATATAAAAACTTAAAACGTTTACACATACCTATACGTCATACATTCCTAACAATAATATAAGTACCCATTAATAATTATGATATAACTTACATAATTTATTATTGCTTATTACTACAAATTAAATACAACAACTTATAAAGTAGACACTTACAAAATAATGATACCAGTTAATAATAACATCTATCCCCACAAAGATTTTTTGATATTTTATTAATTAACGCATGCGTCTCGTCCATAACATGGTCCTCCGATTCAGTCACTACATATTGAGCACTTAACATTACCACGTCATGATTGTCACTTGTAGGTTCTTGTTGTTCGCTGATATCCAACACTTGTACCTGGATCAGTCGTAAACCTTTTTTCTTCTCATTGTTTATGACGAATGATTGACTTGTAGGTAGAGATGACTTCTGTTTTAGACACTCCCGCCTTGTTCGAGGCTTCTTGTTGACAGGTCTGCAGTCTTGTCTTGCCCTAGAATCCATGTTGAGAGGATTTTGTTGTTCTGAGAAATCTGGGATATGCCAGCTTAAACTCGGGGTCGGAAAACGTTGAGCGTATTGTGAGTAGTCGATAATATCTGGAGAATCACACATTTTTGATGATCTGAAATAAACAAAATAGTCATTAATATTATTTAATTTTATAACAAAAGAGGAAATTTATAAAGATACACAAAACAGAATATACTTACGAATTATTTGCTTTGAACCGATGTGTCCACTCCAACAAGTGACTGCGTAATGTAATGACAGACTATCAATATTGCTTATGATGTATGAATATTCTGGTGTAACCATAGTCTGTACAGTACAATTGAATTCGACAAGTTTGAACCTGTATCCTTGTAGACAGCGCGAACACCTGATAAGTGTTGTATTTCTCAATGCAGCGCGCCTGTGCCGGCGCGTGCTTAGTCATCAGGAATTGTATAGATTTTATACATACGTATATAATTTTGCTTAGTACTTGCTTTATTACTGCTAACCAATTTCAAGTTTCAACATGTTTGAACTCGTGCCCGAGCACCTGTTCGGTGTCAAATTCTACACCGCGCATGCATCTTCAAAGCGATCCAGTATTTTGTCACAATTTCGACGACACATTTGGCGCATTGGTTATGAGCTCGTCATCGCGTCACAATGGTAAGTATTAGTATATGAATGTGCCAAATTCAGTGTCGCGGGTTCGATTCCCGCACGGAACATTAAGTATTTGTTCCGGTCTGGATTTTGTTTTTATGTTTTTTTTTCGTCATTATTTTATTAAATATAAAAATAATACTCTGAAAAAATTAGCAAATAAGAGCCTGGATCAAAACATCTGTTGATGTACCTTAGGTGCATTGTTATCAATCAGGAATAGAAATGAAACAGATTTATGAACATAAAATATTATTTATTTAAGTATAATTATATTTAGTAGGTGTACATAAGTATCAATAAAAGTAAACTTATATAAGACCTATATAGGTACCTAAGGTTGTATAGAGTATTCCTAAACACTGTAGTATTCTTAAACACTGTTTAGCTCTAACTAGTACAAGGGACACCAAGAATACACACATTTTAGAATTGCATACATAATAAAGTCAGGTTCAAAGTAACTTCTGTCGATACTTTTTGAATTACATTACACAAAAATATTACATTATTCACATTAAAAGAATAACAATCATTTTATAATAGTAGGTAACACAGTAGGTAGGTTGAAAGATTATCTAACTATCCATTCAGGACGTCATAAGTTTTATCATTTACAATCAATAAAATACATATTAAAAATGTAACTACTGTAATTACATTTAAATTGTGGTACTGCATTACATAAATATAGTTGCGTTACCCCAGGCTAAAGTAGAAACTTTATCAAACGATAGCATTCGTTTATCATCATTGCTCGAAAGTGCTATTTTATTTACGTCCTGAGTGAATATTTCATGTTTTATTGATCTAAACAATACATTTTTTTTGCGAATAACATTGCAATTGTACAAAACATTTTTATAGTCTAACATATTTAATTTTTTGGTAATACATTTTTTTGTACCTTTTGCCTTTTGAATTGTTTTGTTTAACGTTTTAATACAATAAAGCTTTGAGCGCAGTCCTACGAATTCTTTGATAATGTTGCCCCCCATTTCGTCCTTAAATAGTCCTGGAACCTTCTTATTAATAATTGGTAAGTTATACTCATTGCTACAGTCATAATTGCTGGTATCTAAATATTTTAGAAAATGGAGCTTGAAGTCTTTATAAACATCATTACTCTGTACATCATATACTAGACTATCTGTGTCAGTATAGCACAATTCAATTCGGTTACCATAAAAAGGTTTTATGATAGAGTAGTGAAAGTCGTACATGTGAGTCTTAGACAATTCTAATACTGCAAACCCTATGTAAATTGGTTTATTAAGTATAATACGCACAGGCTTCATTTGGATTGCCACTAGATCATCAGAAAATACAGAGGCGCTATGAAAATATGGGCTGGCTATCAATTTTTCAGCACAAGTAGTCTTTTTTGTTTTATTATTTGAGTCACACCACTTGTTTACTAACTTTACGTCTATTCGATGTTCATTATTTTCCAAAGTCTTTCCGAAAATACTATTGTTTAATAATTTGAAAAAGTCTTGTTCAAACGTTGACTCTGCTTTTTGACGTAACTGGGTGTTAATATCAATATACTGCTTTAAAAAACAACTTTGCTTAAATATAATAGCGCGATGGATTCTTCTTAATACTAAACCGTGCTGTAAACATTTTTTTAAATGTACGTAATGAATAACATAGTGATATTTATCGTACAAATTAGGTATTAGCTTTTTATTCTTACCACCAGGTGGCAAGCATTTTTCTGGACAAAAGGGAAAGTCATTGTGTTGCATGTGCAAATTCTCCGGATATATTAAATCAACCTCAAGAATGTAACCGTTTTCCGCAGTATCACTGATGTTTGCTAAGTTCAATTGTAAAAAATCAATTTCTTGTCTATTCATAAATTTAAAATCGGAATAGGGTAGGGATTGACACATGCTATAACCATATAAGTTGTTACAATCTAAATATATGATAAATGAATTTGGACGTGTTGGATCGTAAGTATCTAAATATTTATGATTGGCTTTGGCATGTCTTTTAGAACACATACAAACACCTCCTCGAATACCTTTTTGTATCATTCTAAAAATTTCAATATCACTAATCAATTCTAATTTAACTCCTGTTTTTAAAAGCATTGCATCAAAAGATAGACTTGGTGCTGTAAGATAGAACGCGGGATCGAGATTGTAATGTAGTTTACAAGTTTTTCGAAAATTTTCAAATACATCTGTTAGCAATAGAACATCTGTTTTGAGATACAAATCTGTGTACATACCCATGTTTTGAATATTAAATACTGACCAAACAGACCGAGCGTGTTCATAGTCTTCGTCGGTCACTGTCTCATTAGTTATGGAGTTAAAAAAATATTTTTTAGATGGTAAACATATATCTTCATAACGTTCCCATTGAGACATATAGTCATATGGATACACTCCTTTACGAGTCAGTAGGTTAAATTGTTTTTTATTAGGAAAATAAGATTTTAATTGTTTAAATTCTTGTTTTTCCATGGTATTAACCAACTTTTCTAAGCTAGTTCCTAAAAACTTGAAAGAATCTACAAACCGGACCTGGATGCTTTCCCCGGTAGAAATCGGAATAAATTTAGTGAATGAAATATAGTTTTCTTTTGTTTTAGGTATCACTTTAATAGATCCAGGAGCTTCACCTAATTCTTTTATGAAAAGGTGGCAATCGTATCCGGACAAATTATGAAAAAATACTGGCAAAAATGTAGGTAGTTTGTATTGTAAGTTACAATAACTATGAGCTGCGCCACGATATTTACCAGTCAAGTGACAATGATCGCGAACCCTATCGCCAAACAAGAACTGCTCACAAATATGACATGTTATCGCGTTTTCAAAGTCGTGAGCATTATCATTTGAGTAAATCATAGGAGCATTATTTTTTAAAATATCGTAAATTTTTTGTGCATCTGTATAGATAGACTTCACAAAATTTGATACACAATCCGAACCGCGATAAGAAACGTAACGATTGTGGCTTTCGTCTAGCGTACACGTAATATGATAAGCGAAAGCTACAGGCACATGTCGCTGTCGCGTTATAGTACTCGCCTTAGTAGGGTCAGGGTCACAAGATTCATACCGCTCTAGCATTGTCTCAAAATCTGCGTATATAACAAACGGTACAATTTGCTTTCTATTATAATTTTTAAACTGTATAAAAGAACCCATTGGAGGTAGTTCAGTGGCGACACCTCCACAACTATGCGAACTAAGATCATCGCATGAATTAAAAAACATTAAACAAATGTCACAAAAGTACAGTTTACTGTGGTGCTTTGTTATTTGATTTTTAACAAGTCGCGGCAAGTCTTTAATGAGACAGTAATGTGATAAATCATCTCTTTCTAAATAAAGTAAATGAATCACCTTTCCGTTCAAGGTTTTTGTTTTGTAAAGCGGTCCTATAACGGTATTATTTTTTAAACCATAAATGTAAATGCAAATTTCGGGGTTATTCACTTCGAATCGCGCAATATCTGAGAAATTCACTGGAAATGATATATCCTCTACATTTAACACATTACGAAAATCAGGGTAAGAAGATACTCTTTCAGGATGACTCTTAGCTGGATATAAAGCAGCAACAACAGACCATAAAAAACAATATTCGTCATTATTGTGGATATTAACACATGCTTTTTTCGATTTTATTGCAGACGGCAATTCGATAAAGCCTGAACCGCGCAAAGGCTGATATTTGTTAACATTTATTTCCAAATGAGAACTGCTCAAGAATGTCCATCCACTGTCTCGGTCCTGAAATTCTTCTATCTTTTTTGTTAAAGTGTTTTTTACTTGAGACAATAATGAATCAAATTCATAATTCTGATGTATAGTAACGTTTTTTGTGGCAAATGATTTCATCTCTTGAGAATCATTTTTAAACATTAAAAACAAAGCAAAATATTCGAAATTAACTTTTAGAGAAGTATGTTCTTTAAGAGACATGTCAATTAACGTTTTAATTTTGCTCCAAATATTGTTAAGAAATGGATCTAGAGAATAATTCTCAGACGGATCGACAATTCTATAAGAAGCTATACGATTACGAAATGCAGAATGTATTATTTCAACACCTTCGCAAAAATACGAAATATTTTTGTTTTTATGATTAGTACTGCGTAGGTGACCTGTCCACTGACTGCGCTCAACGGATGTATTGCAAACAGTACAGAAAGGCATTTTTGTATATTATTAGACCTAATGTCCACGTAAAATAGAGTAAGTTTTAGATTAACAGCACAAACAAAAGATACAAATGATCAAAGACTTATAATTTTAACCTAACCTTAGAATAAACTGTTAACAAAAATATAAAGTATATATAATTATTATATTATTTTATATTTATGTTGTCACTGTAAAACACGGGCTCCGAGTCTTGAAAAACTACATGGACCCGTCTCATAAATGTCTGCAGCGCGTCCCACTGCGGAGTGTCTTTATTAATTTGCACTTTAAGTGCAACTAAGGCTTTCTTCCACCGTTCAAGTGGAGTCGTGGACGCTGCATCGGACTTATTGTATACTTTTACCTCCACGTAAAAGTCACCCTCAATGTACGGCGCCGTCCGCCGCAACTTCCCGTTAGCAACTCTGCTCACGAGAGACGACGTGAGCTCCTCGCCGCCGGTTGCTGGTGCGCGTTGCTCGCTATCCTCCAAGCCGAAGAGGTCCGAGCGATGTTGTTGTGGTTGTTTTTTACTGTAAAAATAAAATAATATAAGTACCTTATCATTACAATAACAGCACCTTGTAAACGTTCTATCAAAAAAGAACCAATGGAATTATGAATCATTGGATTGTGGTGTGGTTTTAAGTATAGAAATAAATCCACTACTAACGTATAACACTCCTATTGGAATAAAATACATAAATACCTAAAGACAAGAAATAATAGAAATTACCTTGATTTAGATTCCGATTGCGAGGTGGAGGTGCTCTCAGAAGCTTTACGCTTAGGAGATTTCTTTTTGGACTGCACCTTTGCAGCCTCAGGTGCACGACGTGGGTATTCAGATTCGGAGTCAGACCTGTAATCGAGTAGACAACAATTAATTTCAAATAAAAAAGTCTGTAAAGAAGATTAGAACAATTGAAAGCTCGACTTGGATTGTGGTGTGGTTTTAAGTATAGAAATAAATCCACTACTAACGTATAACACTCCTATTGGAATAAAATACATAAATACCTAAAGACAAGAAATAATAGAAATTACCTTGATTTAGATTCCGATTGCGAGGTGGAGGTGCTCTCAGAAGCTTTACGCTTAGGAGATTTCTTTTTGGACTGCACCTTTGCAGCCTCAGGTGCGCGACGTGGGTATTCAGATTCGGAGTCAGACCTGTAATCGAGTAGACAACAATTAATTTCAAATAAAAAAAGTCTGTAAAGAAGATTAGAACAATTGAACGCTCGACTTATGAAACACAAGGACACTGAAATAACATAATTATTTTAAAAAAAATACTTACGTACATTTTATAGAAGTATTCGGTATTCGTAATTAACAATAAACTTAAGTGGAGCTTGTCACTAGAAGACGTTGGAGCGAATGTGAATTTTCATATAAATTAATCGAATTTAAGTAAAGAAAAATACCATCTCAGCAAATTTAACCTCATTACAAATTAAACCTTAAATCTTAGTATTACAATTGTATTACTAACTTATGTCAGTTACGTCCATTTAAATCATAATATTGATTCCGTCAAAATGCAATTTTATCGTGAGAAATGAAATATAAAACCAGCATTTGTCCGGTACCTTGCTTAGGTATCTATGATTACTACTATTTATGTAATTTCTGTATGTTTGTTTATTTAAACAATGATAACAAGACATCATTATGCACGGTTGTAAAATAATAGATTTTTTAAGACGCATGTGAAAAATCTGGAACAAATATTTGGTGATTATACTTTATTATATAATTATAATATTTAAGGTACTAACGCTTGCTGCACGAATTTATTAACTTAATTATTAACTTATAGGAAAAGGGATTGCGATAGGGATTCGAACCTGAAACCTGGAAATATACATAAGCCTATTTATACACGGGGTATTCACAATCCTGTTTGCAGAGTAGAATTTAACCTGTACTTTGATCATATAGGGATGACGCCAGCGTCATCAATCAATAAGTTACATTCGAGATAATTTATGTGTAGAAAAGTTTTGAACGGATACGCGTAACAAAACTAGTTTATTACGTAATACGAGTATGTTGCAGTCAAACTGCAAATATTAAACCATCATCTGTAATAGAAATATAAGTATAGTATATTAATAAAATCGTATATAGTAGAAGTTATATTGATATCTTACAATTTTTACAATATAAATAGTATTTTTAAACAATCCCTAGACAAAAAAGTTAGTCATTAAAAATATTTTTATACACATTTATTTATTGTAACTACAAAGTCATAAAGGTTATAATTATTACAATAAAGTAATTTCCAAGATGAGTGTGCCGTACCGAAACTGAAGTACCTATTTTATGAACATAGGAAGTCCTGTATAAGACAAATTTAAACTATGTGCGCAACAAGCGTAGTGCTTATCATGCATATTATTATTATGGTTCCCATGGACACCTTACATACAACAACATATGGTCAGCAAATTATTGCTACTTGCAATTTTGCAGTTTCACAGACTGTAAAGACTCATTTACACTCACTCGTAACAGTCATCTGATACGGTCGATTCCAACGTCGCACTAAGGAGCATTTTGACTTCAAAACCGAACAAAAATGATGCTTACAAATTTCTGTAAATGTCACTCAAATTAGGATTTTATTACACCTAAGTAATGGTACTATCATAAAACGGTCCTAACTCGGAACCCGCATCATACAGGATTAAAAAATGAAAATCGTGTATGTTTTTTTACTAATTAGTACTTTTGTAATAGTACCGAGTTATATCGGGTTTTAAATTTACTTTTGTGGTAAAATATAGAGTTTCAGCACATCAAAACAGTAAAAACCTTTTCCACATAATTCCACCACTTTGAAATATAGGACTTTTAAAGTGATATAAGAATACTAGCTGATCCCCGTGGTTTCACCCCGCTGCTCGGCTCCTATTGGTTGGGGCACGATGTTATACAGCCTTCCTCGATAAATGGACTATGCTACACAAAAAGAAATTTTTCAACTTAAACCAGTATTTCCTGAGATTAGCGCGTTCAACCAAACAACAAACTCTTCAGCTTTATAATATTAGTATAGATTTCAATTATTCAGCAATTTTATGAACTTTATATAAATATATGATTTTCTTTATTCACTTACGTATTTTTATTCATTTCCAAGCAAATAAAACTGCTAATGAATTTTGTCCGGAAGAATACAATATAGCGAAACTGATCGGACGTACACACACCGAACGGTAAATAATGGTGTAAATGCACCTTAACTCAGCGCGACGTGCGGTTGGATAGCAATCAGTACCAGACGTAACGTGTTCATTATCAAGTAAGTAGTGTCGTCTGGGTGAATTTAATTAAATTAAAATTTCGGATGTCCTCGACACATAATCTGAGTGTGCGTTGAACCTCTGGGGTAAAAGCGCTATCTCTAACTTTGTGGAGAGACATAGTGACAATCTGTCCCAAATTTTAGTTTAATGTATACGGTAGCCTAAAATTCAGATGTCCTTGGTGCCACTCTGGCTGCAAAAACTGAGTGTGTGTTGAACCTTTGCGGTAATGCACTATCTCAAACTTTGTGGAGAGACATGAGACAATCTGTCCTGAAGTTTAGGTCATCGGTTCAGACAGCCGACGCATTTACTTGTTTAATAAACGTGTAAATTTTCATCTATATGAAACGAAATTAAATTAAAATTTCGGATGTTTTCGACACATAATCTGAGTGTGCGTTAACCTCTGCGGTAAAGCGCTATCTCTAACTTTGTGGAGAGACATAGTGACAATCTGTCCCAAGTTTTAGTTTAATGTATACGGTAGCCTAAAATTCAGATGTCCTTGGTGCCACTCTGGCTGCAAAAACTGAGTGTGTGTTTAACCTTTGCGGTAATGCGCTATCTCAAACTTTGTGGAGAGACATGAGACAATCTGTCCTGAAGTTTAGCTTACCACGTTTCATGTAGATTTAAATTAGGAATAAATTCAGTAGTGGTGAAATGTGTAGTGAAACTATGAAAGAATGACAGTAAAGTAGTGTAGTGAAACAGAGTTGTGATCACAAAAGGTTCTTCTCAGGACCGCAAATTCGTGTTTCTTAAAACGAAACGTCAAAACGTACCCTCCAATTTTCAGCTGAAATTGACAGAGCTGAACGAAGGAACGACAGGTAAGACTAGTTTTAAAACGCGAATTTGGAATAGAAACTATTGGGCATTGAATTTTAGAACTGAAAGGTGGAATAGGCGCCGAACCAATATTTTTGTACATTCTATTCTATTCCACAACCATCGATATCAGAAATATTATTGGGAATTCTACCCCACCAGTGACGAAGGCGAACGGAGTGAGCCGTAGGAACGGCAGGTGGGGTAGAATGCCCAATAATATACTACTCTCACCATCTGTAATTCCAGTCAGGTAGAGGTGTTCAGAAGGTTTTATTTTGTGGGCGGCTGGCAGGCAGATTGGAGTCAGTGGAACTGAAAGTACATACACCAGCCCTTTATACAATAGTATCACAATCCTTGTCGTGTATCGTAGCTATCTTAGACTTAACTCAAGCTCAGCTCAAACGTGCTTCGTCCAAAAAGTTTATTATTCCCCACGGCTTTTCCCGCTGCTTCTGTTGGTCGTAGCGTGATATTATATAGCTTTTCTTGATAAATTGAATATTAAAATTTAATTCAATACGAACGAGAAGTTCCCCAAACTACTTGGTACAGTCTGCCTCAGAGAAAATTCACCCCTTTTGGACTACCATCACTATATTTTTCCACTGTTGAGATCTCTCTGAAGCTTACTATATCAACCAAACAAACAGACTCTTTCCGTCTTACTACAAAAGTTTTAAACATCTATTGAACACGTCTTGTCTAAAAAAACTGTCAACTGCTAAACGGCATTTATCATTGATTTATGGGTCGTTTTGAACTTACACTTTTTTACACGAGTGGTCAACATAATATTAACCGTCGTACCACAAAAACTTTGAACAACTGTTGATCACTTGTCTAAAAAAACCGGCCAAGTGCGAGTTGGACTCGCCCATGAAGGGTTCCGTAGCAGCAAGCATAGATTAGAGATATAATTATATTGAGATTAGTAAGTAATATACACAAACAATAAAAATAACTTTGTTTTTCATAGTATTTGTATGAATGGCAAAGTTATATTTGCGGTTTTTGAAAATGTACTATTATCTCAAAAACTGCTAACTGTATCTCATCCAAACCAATTTTCGTTGGTAGTTTTGGTTGAGGTCTACATTATATATTTTTTTTAGTTTTATCATTCTCTTATTTTAGAAGTTACGGGGGGGGGGGACACACTTTTTACCACTTTGGAAGTGTCTCTCGCGCAAACTGTTCAGTTTAGAAAAAAATGATGTTAGTAACCTCAATATCATTTTTAAAGACCTATTCATAGATACCCCACACGTATGGGTTTGGTGAAAAATTTTTTTTTGAGTTTCAATTCTAAGTATGGGGGGCACCCCCAAAATTTGTTTTGTTTTGATTTTTGTGTGAAAATCCTAATGCGGTTCACATAATACATCTTTCTACCAAGTTTCAACAGGATAGCTCTTATACTTTCAACAAAAAGTGGCTGTGACATACACGGACAGACAGACAGACATGACGAATCTATAAGGGTTCCGTTTTTGCCATTTGGCTACGGAACCCTAAAAATGTCAGATTGTGACGTTGAAATAAGGTCCGTTTTGCAGTCACACTTTTTTAGACAAGTGTTCAGTAAGGCTGTTAATGTTTTCTCGTATGACGGTTTTGGTTTATAATATTAGTATAGATAGCATAGAAAAGTTATTTTGCACATTCCTGTATGCGACTGAATTAAACGTGTTACAAATAGAACAGTAAATAATTAGCGCGCCTGAGCTAAACTTGAGCCAAGAGCTCGGTTCAAATAGACGTCTCCAAATCCCTTGTCAAAATAAAATGAAATGGTATTTCAAGTAAAGTATATTAGATCGCTGCTACAACTAAAACAGCTATACAGCTCCCCTCCCCACCCAGCAAAATACAGACTTTTATATTACAAACATACGACTCACAATTATTTTTAATGTTGTCAAGATTCAGCTTGATGATGGCGATGCTATTTCGGGTGGAGTCCTGATAATCGGGGTGAGTGATGAAGGTCGAAGGCTTCGCGAACCACAGAGTATCCCGGGCAGGAATGAACATGGCCCGGCTGTTCTTACTATAGACAAGAAGATTCAGATTAAGAAGTTTTCACTCTTGACTTAAAAGGCCCAAGGTTGGTAGCTATCTGGTAACACACTGGTAACACACTGGTAACACAGGCAATTCCAATCCTTAGCTGTATGCACAAAGAAAGTATTCGCATAACGCTTTGTACGAATGTACGTATGGATGCTGTATCCACCTTGATGCATCGATGGCGTATTGCCGTTGGAGACAACCAGGCAGAACTAAATTGTGCAGTTCCATCGCACAGTCGCTGAAATGTTACCAAAAAAACCGACAGGCTGACAACTCGGCATCGGTGTTCAAGGCTCTGAAGCTTTGAGTAGACCAGAATTACCTACTACTAGGCAAAAACTTCTTCTCATAATGAGCAGGCACAAGCATTGAACATCATCACCGCATTTGTTCAAGACGGGTTAGAATTTTCCAAAAGGGATTTCTCAGCATCAGTCACAAAGCTTACATTTGTGAAAAGCCTCGGCAAAATTTTGGTAGGGGACATTCAGGGATGAATTATGATTACTCACGAGAAGATCTTCTGTGGTATCCTGGCCACATCACCTGCGTTCGCGAGCGCGTATTGGTCCTTGATGAGAACGATTCCAGTCACGGCTGTACGAGGTTTCTTCCATTCTCCTGTGAATGTAGTGAAAGTTAAGTTTTTATTCTAATGAATATGTTTTATTTTAACTCACACAAAAAGCTAAACCTGGAACAACTACCTGTAGGCGATACAAATATAGAAGTTCATGAAACCCGCGACATGCATCATAGATAATATGATGGATGGACTTCATGTGAGTGCTAAGATGACAAGAGAAGACGTATCAAAGAAGAAGACACACGTAGCTGACCCTAAAGAGATGTAAGAAATTGAGGCAGTGAAATGAGGAAACATAATCAACACTCAAGACAGTCACAGGACAAAGGAAAGAGCCCTATCTTTCATAATAAACGTGGTACAGTGTGCAGCGTCAGCATAAGACGCAAGTTTCCGGTACCTTAATACTCTGGTATCCAGGCGACTATCATTCATAGAGGTTTGTACACAGTCACGCGTCAATGGATACCAATAAGTATAGTAAGGTGTCGGAGATTTGCGTCGCGTTGTGCACGAAGGGTCCAAATCAACGCTTGATTCTTTAAAAACAGAAAATTGGTACTAACGTAGATGCACAATGAGCACTCCAAGCCAGTTGAAGTGAGCGCTCTGCCCGAGGTTGCCCTCCTGGACCCTCACCACGCGCGCCCTGTCACAGGGCTCTGCCAAAGATTGGACTTGAAACAGAAGAAAAATGAAACGAGAACAAGTTGTAGTTAAGATGTATCCGTGACCCTGGAACGTAAATTGAAAGAACAGGCTCAATTTTCATCAGGAAAAGTCTAACAATCCATTCCGCTACACTCAGGGAGGATTTACTTGATGATTTTACCACACAAAACAATAAAACTATTTTATTTCGATCACTCTGTCTTGTCATTAAAACGCTACATTATCGAATTTCATACAATATTATTCTAATTCAAAATGTTTGTAGCAGCAGTTTTACAAATGATCATTAAAATTCTTCAATATCACAATCTCCTTTACTTTATTTCAGTTACGTTTACATTAAATAAACTTTCAACTCACCAATAAGAAAAAGTTGTTTTAAGAACAGCAGCACTCGTATCTTCATTATCTCAATACTCTATTCTCCCAAGTTTCATGTTCTGATATTCAGCAATCAAACGATACCTATTTGTTAGCTTTGTACCGCATGAACTCAAGTCTTAGGCATTCTCTTTTAAAATTCTTGACTCATTCCAAAGACTTGCAGAAAATGTTGTGACTGTAAACATAAACTACGCAGTGTAGTTGAGAACTGGTGAGTTCATTCAAAGAATTTGAATTTTTGTATAAGCACCAACGCTACAGCTACTCGTTTTGGATCCACGAAAAAAGTGTATAAAACAATTACTGTTGCAGAAACTGTCTACGCGTTACCAACTAGTAATGAGCACTCCTTGATGCTATTTGGTATGTATTAAATGTCTGTTTGTTATTATTATGTTACACACAATAAACATCATATCGATTTGTTTACGTTTTTAACGTTTTCAAATGACTCGCTGATGGTGGCGCGTGTGTCAGATCATTTAGCTCCTTTTGAAATGGTTGAGTTGAATGGTGCTGATCGATCTATTTGAAATGTTATTAATGTTATTTTCTATAAGAAATCACATCGCCGGGTTCTACGATGTGCTCTTCGACGTGACGGCTTTGATTGGATAGTGTCATTGTCAGTAGCTTAGTGAGTGGCAAACTTTAGTCCCAGGGTGGCGCAAATGCTGCGGCCGCACCGTCACAAGGCTATGTTTGTAAAGAATAACACTGCTGTAGAGATCAAATATGTGTCAGCTTTAACATTTTCTTAAAACTTTATTAAAATCATGTTTTACACGCCAATGAAAAAATTACAAATCTACGTTATAATAAGTTCTGGAGACTATACTTAAATCAAATTATTTTAATACGAAAAAAACAAAAACTAACTTCGGATTTCATTAAATGTTATGAAAAATATTTAGTTTTAATTCCGCTACAAAGCGGAATTTTGTAAAAATTTTGTAGCGGAATTAAAACTAGATATTTTTCATAACATTTAATGTCATGGATTTCCGCAAAGTAACGCCTGATTCTATAATTTATCTTCGGATTTCATTACATATCAGAAGCTACACAAGGATCTGAATCAAGAAAGTTATGAATCTTATTCACTACTGACATTTATATTCAGTACCCATATCACATTTCACGAGGAGTCGATAAAACAAATCTTTCCTTCTTCCATTCTTCTCTGTCAGTACTCTTTCTATCAATAACGTTCCTCACACAATCCATCTATTTTTCTTTAGTCTCTCATTCACTCATGCTTGTTATTCATCCATGTCCATAAGTTCATGAATAATAATTATGCTACAATTTATTACCAGAATCAAACGAATGCTCATTATATTGTTTGATTGATTAATAATAATATTTTTGACCTTTTCAGGTAAATGAGACAATGAGTCTTATTTACCTGAAAAGGATAAAAAAGATATCCGAAGAAAAAGGCAAAATAAAAAGACACAGACCAGTCCAGCCTTCCCGCAATCATCGCCAGTACGATGTTAGAGCCAACTCGTATTCTACATCAGAACAACAAACTTAATTGGCACATTAGCTAATTAATGAAGAGCACTCCTCAGACAGGCACTAATCAGTCCGCATGCCGTCACCAGAGCTCCGAGCGCCTCCTTACTGCACGCTGCACTCTCAATCTCTTGCACTTCCTCCACATCGGGTACGAGCTTGACCCCGTCTTCTCTTACCATCTTATCCGCCCAAGTGTCTCCTCCCCAAACAGGTTTTGGCTTCGTTTCATGTATCCTTAGTCTCGGCTTTTTTGGACGAGTTGTAGTTGTGCGTTGTGTTGTTAAATACAAAGAACGATTGCCGGTCAAAGGTCCCGGGACAGCATACATTTCAAACTCCATCACAATCTCGTCAGTGAATTTCAATTCAATATACAAATCATAATTCAAAACTTTGGTATTGTAGTCTTTCGGATCGGGTACCTGACTCTCGTTTTGCTTAGGTCTCTTTATTGTCTTCGCGCCAGTAAATATTGTTATTATCTCTTCGGGTGTGTCGTCGGTCTGTTCCGTCAGCTGCGTCCCTTCTTTGTAGTCAAACACTTCCCTAAACGTTAAAATAGCATCTGATTTTTCGTCACAATCTACCTGAAAAGGGAAATAATTAAATATTAATTCTGTCTCTTGAATTTAGACGTCAGCCTTTTTTTACCGACTTCAAAAAAAAGGAGATTATCAATTCGACCCGTATGTATGTAATATTATCAGAACTGCCCAGTTTTCATATATGTTAGTCTATATCAGCGTCTCAACAAATGTGCCAAATTTCATAAGTGTATGTATGTATGTATGTATGTATGTATGTATGTATGTATGTATGTATGTATGTATGTATGTATGTTTTTATGTTTGTGCACGCATATCTCCGGAACTGTAAGTTCGATTTAAGTAATTCTTTTTTTGTTGTACTAGGTATTATTCAACTTAGGGTACACTGCAAGTTTCATCAAAATCGGTTCAGTAGTTTTAGAGATATAGATTTTTTTATGTTGTGACGGATTACAAGATTAGTGCATATGTAAGAAAATTTTGTATTTTACAAGAATTTGGGTTGAATATGTAATAAATAAACTAAAAAGGGTAAAATAAAAACTTTTTTTAAAAAAAGTACCGACTTCAAAACAAATACAAAAAAAAGTTTAAAATAACTTTTCTTTCGGAAGTCGGTGGCTTTGTTTTGTTGTGTCATTGACTATTGCCACCGACTTCCGAAAGAAAAGTTATTTTAAACTTTTTTGTATTTGTTTTGAAGTCGGTACTTTTTTTAAAAAAAGTTTTATCTCTCAGCTTTGTTACATGAAATCATGTCGTATGTAATGTGTTTAACAGTTAAAAGTAATGTGTTCCTTTAGCTTGTAGCTCGTGATCAAATTGGTAAATGTTTGTGTCAGCATTAATACATTATTACCGACTTCAAAAAAAAGGAGGTTATCAATTCGACCCGTATGTATGTAATATTATCAGAACTGCCCAGTTTTCATATATGTTAGTCTATATCAGCGTCTGAACAAATGTACCAAATTTCATAAGTGTATGTATGTATGTATGTATGTATGTATGTATGTATGTATGTATGTATGTTTTTATGTTTGTGCACGCATATCTCCGGAACTATAAGTTCGATTTTAGTAATTCTTTTTTTGTTGTACTAGGTATTGTTCAACTTAGGGTACACTGAAAGTTTCATCAAAATCGGTTCAGTAGTTTTAGAGATATGGATTTTTTTATGTTGTGACGGATTACAAGATTAGTGCTTATGTATGAAAATTTTATATTTTACAAGAATTTGGGTTGAATATGTAATAAATAAACTAAAAAGGGTAAAATAAAAACTGTTTTTTAAAAAAAGTACCGACTTCAAAACAAATACAAAAAAGTTTAAAATAACTTTTCTTTCGGAAGTCGGTGGCTTTGTTTTGTTGTGTCATTGACTATTGCCACCGACTTCCGAAAGAAAAGTTATTTTAAACTTTTTTGTATTTGTTTTTAGGGTTCCGTAGCCAAATGGCAAAAACGGAACCCTTATAGATTCGTCATGTCTGTCTGTCTGTCTGTCTGTCTGTCTGTCCGTGTATGTCACAGCCACTTTTTGTCGAAAGTATAAGAGCTATCCTGTTGAAACTTGGTAGAAAGATGTATTATGTGAACCGCATTAGGATTTTCACACAAAAATCAAAACAAAACAAATTTTGGGGGTGCCCCCCATACTTAGAATTGAAACTCAAAAAAAAATGTTTCACCAAACCCATACGTGTGGGGTATCTATGAATAGGTCTTTAAAAATGATATTGAGGTTACTAACATCATTTTTTTCTAAACTGAACAGTTTGCGCGAGAGACACTTCCAAAGTGGTAAAAAGTGTGTCCCCCCCCCCCCGTAACTTCTAAAATAAGAGAATGATAAAACTAAAAAAAATATATAATGTAGACCTCAACTAAAACTACCAACGAAAATTGGTTTGGATGAGATACAGTTTGCAGTTTTTGAGATATAGTACATTTTCAAAAACCGCAAATATAACTTTGCCATTCATACAAATACTATGAAAAACAAAGTTATTTTTATTGTTTGTGTTTATTACTTACTAATCTCAATACAATTATATCTCTAATCTATGCTTGCTGCTACGGAACCCTTCATGGGCGAGTCCAACTCGCACTTGGCCGGTTTTTTTCATTAAAAATAATTGTAATGGTATTCTAATACTTACTTTTAGGCGGACACAAGACGCCACCACGTTATCCAAATCGAACAATGATAACTGAAAAAAAATAGAAAACATTATGTACGGTACCTAAAATATACGAGTATAATTTACATAGTAAGCTTCACAACAAATGTTAAATGTCAGAAGAAGTAGTTCTTATGGTGTAACATCACATCAGTGGACAGTGGACAACCATAATTGTTCTGCTCGATTAATTATTGCTTATTTATTTATTTTATTTCAGGCAAATAAAGGTCCATTATTCACAATACACATATAAATATAAAACAATAATAAACTAATTAAATACATATTCTAAATAATATACCTACTTAAAAACTACTGTACACGAAGTGACGGCGTCGTGTTACGCTGCGAGGTGTCGCGTAGTCGGCCTCGGAATCGCCGATACAGCACACCTTTCGGCTAAAACTCTCCCTTGAGAAAGGTCGCCAAATGTTGGGTCGGAACGCGCACCACAAACGAATTAAAATTGATGTTATGGCGCGCCTCCAACTTCTCCACCCTCAAGTTCCAGTTGGTCTTCAACCGTGTGTAGTCGACGGTACTGCAGGACGTAGCAGCATGTTAGGTCCTGCCAGCGCTGTCCTGTAGGTACTTGTTGCGATAAATTGGCTTCTTTTTCTTTCTCTCCACCTTGATGAAGTCGTCCTCATCGCATGTATGCTTCGGTGGTCCACGCTGTTTGTGGTCCACCACAGCGCCTTTAGGATGCGTTCATATCTGACGGAACATCCGTGGCGGATCATCGGTATCGGAACGCCAGAGCAGACAAATGTATAGAAAAACAATTGACCGTTCACACTCAACCGATGATACGTTAGTGCGTCAAACCCATCTTGTCGCATTTCTTTGTGCACTTTATTTCATCACTACTGCTCTCAAAACGGTGAAGAAAAACATCTCGAGGAAACCGTCATGACCCAGAACGAAAAAAAATCGCAGATATATGACATGACGCGACCACTAAAGTTGGTCGCATGCCAGAGGATCATGGCTATCCGGATGATCCGGGGATATCGCACGATCGCCGGCGAATCAGCCAACCTCCTTGCCGGATTACTGCCCTGGGATCTGGAGGCGACTGCCCTCCAGCGCGTCTATGAGTGGCGCGTGGAGGCGCAGCGCCGGGGTGTAACCCCGCTGCCCCGAGAAGTCGAGGCGCGGCGGGAAGAGCTCCGGTGCGATCTCAGGGCAGTATGGAGGGGACGACTGTCGCAACCGAGGTCCGGGCACGCCGCAATCGCGGCGGTAAGACCCCTCTTTGAGGAGTGGCTGGAAAGACGTCACGGCGTCCTGACTTACCGCATGACGCAGGTCCTCACCGGACACGGAAGTTTCGGGAGGTTCCTGTGTCTGATAAGGAGGGAAGAGACGCCCGGGTGTTACCACTGCGAAGATCGCCCGGAGGACACGGTGGAGCATACGGTACAGGACTGCCCCGCTTGGGCAGAGCACCGCCGTGTCCTCTCGGCGGCGATAGGCGGAGACCTCTCGCGCCCGGCATTGGTCGAGGCCATGCTGCGGGGCGAGACGGAGTGGGAAGCGGTCGCCTCCTTCTGCGAAGCAGTTATGCTCGTGAAGGAGGAGGCGAGCCGCGAGAGAGAGAGGACAGCGTCCTCCCTCCGCCCCAGCCGCAGTGGTAGACGCCCACGGCGTCGGACGTCCCGGGACGATCTCCGGCCACCGTAGGCGCGGGCATGCGGGCGGCGAGTAAAGGGCAACTCGCCACCCGACCATGGACCATGCCCGGGTCGACGGCGCGTTGTGTTCCACGCGCGCCTCAAGGAGTGTCAGCATGATGACGGGGCCCCCCTCTAGAGGGCCAAAGCCTGCCGGGGTCGCGGGACTTATCTTATTACCGTGACCCCGGGACATAACGGGCTATTGAAGGACACCGTTGATTTTAGTCAGTACAAGTCTGACAGTCCCTCCCGCCCTGCCCGGGGTGGGAGGACTCATTTGATGATTTTACCACGCAAAAAAAAAAAAAAGATATATGACATTTACCAACCCGCACTGGGCCCTCGTGGTGGATTATGACCCACTCTCTCTCAGAGAGACGAGGCTGTGTCCCAGCAGTGGGAAAACAATAAGCTGATGATGATTATAATAATAATAATAATTCTTTATTTTCGGACAAATAAATCCATTTGGTTAGTATACAAACAACTTATAAACTATTGTTAGTACTTAAAAAACTACCAGAATAAACAAAAACACTATCATTATTTTACGCCACAATGGCATGCAGGCGTATCCAATGCCCCAGTATGGGACTGTCCCATCTGTCTGCTATAGTCTTCAGGATGCTGTTGGGGCTGACGCGTACCCTGTGCACGATGGAGGCGCAACGCTTTCGTATGATGGCATGAAAACCATCTATGCCCGCCTCTGCGAACATTCCAGAGGCACTACAGTAGCGCGGCAGCCCCACCAACACCCTGAATGCGTTATTGTATTGAACGCGCAGAGCGTTGTATGCCCTCCGCGTGTAGTTGACCCACAGACCGCATGTATAGAACGACTGACAGTACGCTTTAAATAAAGTTACCTTAACGTCAGTCGAACATTTCGCAAATCTGCGGGCCAACATATTGCAGCGGACTGCCAACGCCCTGCGCTCACGCTCAATATCTAAGCCGTCCCCTAGGTCCTCGGAAACCCAGTGGCCCAGATACTTGAAAGATGTGACTTGGTTTAAAGGACTTCAGCAAAGTTTCAGCTGTGTTGCAATCGGATCTGTTTTAGTGCCTGGCTTAAATACCAATACTTCACTTTTCTTAACATTGTATCTGAGCCCGTGGGCCTCCGCGTACTTCTCACATATCGTTAGCAGGCTGGTCATCGAGTTAATCGATGGGCTCAGCAGCACCATATCATCAGCGTAACTAATATTGTTGACACATGTACCGTCTACATAACAACCTTGATCAGTGCTGCTGAGCTCAGCGATCAACCGGTTTATGTACAGACTGAAGAGCCGAGGAGAGGTCAGGCCACCCTGTCTCATTCCACACTCCAGCCTATACTCATCCGATAACGAGCCTGCCCACCTAACACAGTTGATTTGGTTGTTATACCAATACCTTAGCATTGATATAACTCCCCTATCCACCGTCGTATCTTTTAACAGCTTCTGCCACAGCAAATTGTAGGACACCATATCAAAAGCTTTGGAGAGGTCTAGGAAACACGCATTAACAGGCGTTTTCCTAGACGTATAATACTGAACAGTATGCTTGAGAGACAGTATGGCACTCTCTGTTGAGAGACCCGGTCGGAAGCCGAACCGCGCATCATGCAAATCAACACGGGTTGACATATGTCTATCAAGCAAACTGTCCAGCGCCTTAGCTATGATAGTAGCAAGTGATATGGGCCTATAGTTCCCTAGATCTGTCGTGTCTCAAGTCTTATCCTTTACAATAGGCACAACTACAGTTTTCATTAGATCGCTCGGCAGATGAGCATGGCTTAGACAGAGCGAGAAGAACATCGCCAGCACCCTGGGTAGATGAACTCCTGCATGCCGCAGGTGCTCGACGCTGAGGTTGTCATACCCCGACGACTTCCCCCTTACCATGTTTCTTATAACGGTAGCAACATCTTTCGTTGAGAACCTGACGTCTAACTCCGCCAAACAATCCTCAGTATCGACCGCCTGCGATGTTGGACCTAGGGGGGATTCGACTTTAAAATGTTTCACAAACAAGTTCGCTATAGCGGTAGGTTCATGTTGCCCCGCCACACTCACGGGCACACCCGGCCTGGGATTCAATCTGTTGGTGTTTATCCAGAACTTTGAAAAATCTTTAGATTAAAATTTGTGAATCTCGGATTATGAAGACATGTTTGAGACTAGCACACAGAAGGGAGGGATGGTACAAAACATCCACAAGTTCAGCAGTGAATAAAATAAGACTGCCTATAATGGGAGGGATCTATACATATAATTGGTGGCCTACTACGACGTCTTAAAGCCGAGATGGCGCTAAACGATTTGGTATAGCTCTGTCTCTTTCCTACACTGGCTTTAAAGCGTCATGGTCAGCCACCAGAACTCAGTCCACCAACCTTATACGTCATAGTTCCAGTCGCCTTGTGACGTGTTGCTAGCTTGAAATGCTCGCGATACATTAGAGCCTTGGTCGAATTGCAAGCGTCCTCGAACCGCTCCCACGTCTCGTTGACTGAAACATAACAGAACATCAAACTTACTGCTGCGAAGGATTAAGTACCAAACAGGTCATGGGCATGCGGACAGCGAGTAATGGGCGAGTTGCTGTCCGATCACGGAACATTCCCGGGTCAACGGTGCGATGTGTTCCACGCGCGCCTCAAAGAGCTGTCAGCACAATGACAGGACTCCCTTAGAGGCCCAAAGACTGCCGGGGTCGCGGGACTAACGAGCTACTATGACCCCGTAACGTAAAGGGCTATTAAAGGACACCGTGGCATTTAGTCAGTACAAGTCTGACAGTCGCTCCTGCCCTGCCCTGGGTGGGAGAACTAATTTGATGATTTTACCACGCCAAAAAAAAGTACCTACCTAACAGGGCTTATGTGTACCCAACTGCTCATTTTTGATGTGTTCAATCACTTAGAATTTTTTGGAGACAAAAAATATAAAATGTTGCCCTGTTTAATTTGGAAATAAACAAGTTTTTGATTTTTGTGGCTTGAGTTATAGTCACTACATTTATAAAATGTATACAGGTACAGGGTGATTTTTTGAACTGGGCGGGGATGGTTATATCTGAAAGTATGAAGAATATCGAAAAACATTTAAAGGAGTCTCGAGGCCGATTTTGACAAAAACTAAAACTGCATCATTGGATTTTAGAAAATTCAATAATCCTGGCCAGGAATCGAACCCGCCGATTTTCACACCATTCGATAATCTTGCTAATAAGGATCAAATTCTTCGAAGTAATGATATACCTACAGCAAGCTTAAAAAAAACGTATTATTTAAAACGGTTCGTGAGATACAGCCTGGTGACAGACGGACAACAGAGTCTTAGTAAAGAGTCCCGTTTTACCATTTGGGTACGAGCCCCTCAAAAGAAAAAAAAGGGAGTTACATACCTTGTATTATTGCTGGAGCTATTAGCTATTTAGGTAAGAAAAAAAGTATAACATCAAAATCAAAATATTTTTACATGGGCCTTAATGGGCACTTATAAAACGTCGAGAAGAAAAAACAAAATTGGCACGGTTCAGGTTGGTCGTTTCCATGGAGAAGAACCGGCAAGAAACTCCATGATTACTCTTTTAAAATATTTGCAAGATATTAGAATAAGAATCATCATTAAGTATTAAGGTAATAAAAAGTCATTGGTACAGTGAACAAGAGATTTTTTTATTATTTAAAATGAATATAGCAAATCTTGCCCAGAGAAAAGACTACTCAGAAGGCACTGATACTCCTGAGCACCGACACAGGTTACAATTAACCCGGTCATGTCTCAATAGCGGCGGTAAGCTTGGTTTGAGGACTGGCTGGAGAGGGGCCACGATTGGCTCTGGTTCAGGGCACAGAGTGAGAGGGAATGAAAAGCAGTCACCTCCTAAAGTCCGGTCGCAGAGCAGGAAGAATATCGTACATTGACCTCTTTACCTACTGATCGTGTTCACAATATTTTTTCTATTAAGTAAAAGGTAACCGGTATGACAGTATGCAGTTACACTATCGGTAAAAGGTTTACAATCCCTGAGGACGGCGGCCATTGCATCTGTGCAAGCGAGACTCATTATAATATTGACGCGGGAGTGACAGGGACAGGTAATAAAAGGTCAATGTGCCTCCTGCTCTGCTACTGGACTTTAGCTAGCAAAGGAGGAGGCGGTATGCGTGAGGGAGAGAACATCCTCCATCTTGGCGTGGCGTAGAGGATGGTTGTATACTAACTGATAAACAAATTTTTAATGTACGAGTAACTTAGTACTTACAAGGATAGATTAGTATATTATTCTTATCATCTTGTGGTTTGATCATGTAGTGTTTCAATGCTTCCGTGTCGAAGGGATATGGTTGTGACCAATGAGAGGAAAACGGCGCACGACGCGTGTCGTTCGTTCTGAAACAACAGATACATAGTGGTGGTGTACCTCAGGGAAGTGTATTGAGGCCAACACTGTTCCCGGTAGTAGTATATATCATCTGCCTAGACTTTTCCCTACTATATTGTGGTCGGCTTCCAGTTGAACCAGATGCAGCTGAATATCAGTATTTTACATGGAGCGACTGCCTATCCGACCTCCACAGCCCTGTAAGTAGCATACTACTAGTCTTACCATGGGGTGTCGTATTTGGGGAACTATTTGGCATTCACTTATGTATACTACACGTCTTAACTTGTAGTATACATATAGTAATGATATGTATATGAGGCTCTGACATACCTAGCCTTCTTTTCAACTAAGTTGGAGTCGGTATCCAGTCAACGAAATGCTTAAACTGGGAACCTTCAACTACTGTCAAAGATAACACTAGACAGCTAAGATCCATCGTTTTATGTGCGTTAAACGATTGGTCGCTTTAGACGTTGGAAACACTAACTAGTACTCTTCGACCCTCATAGTTGTTCTGCGCGTCATTCACGACCGCAGACGTTGCGACTTGCATTAACTGTCAAGTGCTCTTCATTTTGTAGTACCACGATTCCGCTAATTGCGACTAGACGAATCTTTCATTCACACAGGCGGATCTTCTGTGTTTAGCCGCGCTTAACCCGGAAGATCGTCTACGGATGGGTGACCATCTGTCATAGCGAGATTCCTCCGTGCCTCGAAAAGCATAGATCTTTAGATAGATCTTTGACAGTTGTTACTATTAGTCAGAAGCTCTAAAAGTCTGATAACCAGGCTTACCATCGTATTACCCAGTTACTGGGTTGTAGAAGACCGACAGGCAGTCGCTCCATGTAAAATACTGATATTCAGCTGCATCTGGTTCGAATGGAAACCGAACAATACAGTAGAGAAAAGACTGGGCAGAAGATATAATACTGTCTCAACAAATGGGGGCTACGCAACAGACTTACGTGAATAAATCATGAATGGGAACAAACTCATCATCGTTACGCCGGTAGCCATCGTAAATCTCGTCGGGTTCGGTGACGGTGATGATCCAGTAAAGGTACTGGAACAGGTCGATGAAGCGAGCAGGGGCCGCGCACCCGGGGCCGTGGATACCAAAGCCAATCTGATGATGACAGGGATAGATAGAACAATATTAAAATATACGAGATTAGAATTTATAGGTACCCTACCTTGACGTCTTAAAGAGAGAGCAATTCCACTGTAGGAACAAGATGGCTCTAGACGACTCATATAGTTCTGTCTCTTTCTGACAGTGGAATTACTCTCGCTTTGAGACGTCATAGTAGGCCCTTAGAACTAGAAAACTATTCTTAATCTTAAATTATGATTACCAGATCAAAATATCCAGTGGCATTAGACACCAGCGCCATTCCGTTGTCCCAAACACATTGTGTCACGTTAGACGGCGCGTAGCCACACACGTATACAGAGGGGGCGCGTTTTTGGGATGACAACTGGAAACAGAAGTATCGTAACTTTCATTATTATCGCCTTAAAGACAATGTGGAAATAATTATGTTTACAGTATGAAGAAAAAGCTAGGCAAGCAAGGTAAGCTATTGCGAATTATACATTTTATCATCATTATCTAGATACTAACCGCATCGTATAGCAATCATCAGAGTCGCGGGACTATCGAGTAATCGTGGCCCCGGAACGTAAAGGGCTATTGAAGGATACCGTAGATTTTATTAAGTACTGTTCCTCCCGTCCTGCCTGAGGTGGGAGGTCTCATTCGATTTTGCCACGTAAAAAAAATCATAAGCAATCACAACTCACTGCTGAAATAAATTGGATATTATATTATTATTATTGTGATGTTGTGCAGTAAAGCAAACGCAACCACAACGCAGCTGCTGCAAAACGCTGCAACTTGCTACTATTCACACGTACGTACGGCTCCACTGGATTTTGTTACTGCGATCTGGCTGCCTACCATGACATCTTAAGGTGAAGGTTCGCGCCGGAGACCGCGACAAGAGATAGAGACAGGCGACCGCGACACTGCGACTGTCACGGTCTCCTGTCTCGGTCTCCGGTCACGGTCTCCTGTCGCGGTGTCCTGTCGCGGTCTCCTGTCTGGGTCGCCTGTCGCGGTCTCCTTTCGCGGTCTCCTGTCGCGGTCTCCTGTCGCGGTCTCCTGTCGCGGTCTCCTGTCTCGGTCTCCTGTCGCGGTCTCCTGTCTCGGTCTCCTGTCGCGGTCTCCTGTCTGGGTCGCCTGTCGCGGTCTCCTGTCTCGGTCTCCTGTCGCGGTCTCCTTTCGCGGTCTCCTGTCGCGGTCTCCTGTCGCGGTCTCCTGTCGCGGTCTCCTGTCGCGGTCTCCTGTCGCGGTCTCCTGTCGCGGTCTCCTGTCTCGGTCTCCTGTCGCGGTCTCCTGTCTCGGTCTCCTGTCGCGGTCTCCTGTCGCGGTCTCCTGTCGCGGTCTCCTGTCTCGGTCTCCTGTCGCGGTCTCCTGTCTCGGTTTCCTGTCGCGGTCTCCTGTCGCGGTCTCCTGTCGCGGTCTTCTGTCGCGGTCTCCTGTCTCGGTCTCCTGTCTCGGTCTCCTGTCGCGGTCTTCTGTCTCAGTCTCCTGTCTCGGTCTCCTGTCTTGGTCTCCTGTCTTGGTCTCCTGTCGCGGTCTCCTGTCGCGGTCTCCTGTCGCGGTCTCCTGTCTCGGTCTCCTGTCTCGGTCTCCTGTCGCGGTCTCCTGTCTCGGTCTCCTGTCTCGGTCTCCTGTCTCGGTCTCCCGTCGCGGTCTCCTGTCTCGGTCTCCTGTCGCGGTCTCCTGTCTCGGTCTCCTGTCGCGGTCCCCTGTCTCGGTCTCCTGTCGCGGTCTCCTGTCTCGGTCTCCTGTCGCGGTCTCGCACGCGAACCTTTAGAGCGAGAGTAATTCCACGTTGGGAAAGAGACAGAGCTACATGTCGTCTAGCGCCATCTTGTTGCCACACTTGAATAACTCTCGCTTTAAGACGTCATGGTAGGCCACCTACAGTGCAGATGTCGCCACACTAACTTGACCCGGTGCTAACAGCCATCACCACTATTGCATTATTTTTAGTTTATTGAGTTACAAAACTATCTACTTACCCCTGCTCTATTGTAGAATTCTTCGCATACCCTTTTTTCCAAATATTGAATCTTGTAAATGACTTTCTCGATTTTTTTATTTTCTGCAAAATGAATGAGAAACTGTTTTGCTTGTTTCCAAAAACATTTTTATTACAATTCAGTGACTTATAACTTGCTAAATGTGGGGCCATACTATAACGTACACCTCTGTTTAAACCATTGAGGATCAAAGGCCTGATCTAAACTGTGGGTCTACTCTCTTAGTCTGTCAACGAATATACGGGCACGGGCCGAAACTTTTGAATGAACCCTACTCCCTATTAGTTCTGTATTCATAATTAGTTCTGTCCAATCATGTTGCCAGTAATTTTAAGTTCGTATCACGTTCGCAACACTAACGGGTTTTGGGCTTTACTATCTAAATAGTAGTATCGCTAAAACGGCCACTTAGAAATATTCCAAATGATTCACTTTATGAATGAATAGCCAATGACGTTACTGGAAATGTACGAAGTGAATCATTAGGAATATTGCATAAAGTGGAAGTTTTAGACACGCTGAGGATAAGGCACATTTTACTACGGGTCATACCGTTAGTTCGATACCATTTAACATTTGATGAACTCCAATGATATGTTTGACGACTGGATTACAATGACGTTAGCCTCAGGTTTCTAAATATTAAACGGAGAGTTACAAACAGATAACTTACTTGTAACATACATCGATAAAAACTTACCATCCGTATACCCAGTGAGATAGAGATATCTAGAAGTGTTGTACCTGTCACCACTTGGTAGGCAAATAGGGTTTAATGGATCTGAAAATGATATTATATTAAATTTGGTTCGATATCATCAACAGCCGGTCAGATAGGAAGTCGCTCCATGTAAAAAAATAATGGTAGCCTGCCACCACGAGGCTGTGGGAACGACGCTAGATGACTTATATAGGACAGTGGAACTACTCTCCATCTAAACCTCTTCGTACACTAGGCGACGCAAGTCTCCGATACCTTATAACTTTGATCAACTGGTGACTATCGCAACAGAAATCCATAGAGGTTCGTACACAGGCACTCGTCAATGGATACCAAAGTCCTAAAGTATCGGAGACTTGGGTCGCCTAATGTACGAAGGGGCTAAGACGACATGGTAGGTCCCCTGATTTCCAGCTACAACCGCTTGAACTGAAAGCCGACCCCAATATTGATCGGAAACGGTGAACAGTAATGGGACAGAAGTAATGAATGTTACTCCCTACTCATTCAAAGTTACGAACATGAGTTCCAACTTTATCATCTGTGATTAAAGATTATCATCATCGATTATACGTTCCCACTGCTGGGACACATTTCGTAACATTCAGTAGGTTAAGCTTACTCAGCCTTTGCATACGCGCGATCATTTAGTGAAACGGCTAAGTAAAATATATCAGTGATTTTACCACACTCAACACGGGCGGTTTTATTTATAATCCCCGGGTTTCTATCGTATCACAAGTGTATAGAACAATCATCATACGCTTGAACAAAGTGTATAGACTATCGTCATACACAGGCCTCTTCTCAGTGAGCGGGAGTAAATAATAATCTACTACGCAAGCCCAGTGCGGATTGTTAAATGTCACATGTCTTCGAATATAGCATAATATATCGGCTTTCTCACGATGTTTTCCTTCGCTGTTTTGGAGAGCAGTGGTGATTAAATAAATTACTCAAAGTAATACGCCTGGCTGTGTTCAAACCCACGACGACGAAATGATTCTGATTCTGATTCCTAGTTTCCTACAACTCGTAAGTCAGGGCTAATACTACTGGGCCATCACTACCAAATAAAATAATTAACAATACTGCTGATAAAGATTATTTCATCTGCCTGCCTTTTCCTTACCATATTGGGGTCGGCTTACAGTCGAACCAGATGCAGCTAAATATCAGTATTTTACATGGAGTAGACTCTCACAAGAGAAGAGGCCTGTGTCCCAGCAGTGGGAACATTTATAGGCTGATGATGATGATGATGATGACATGGAGTGACTGTCTATCGGACCTCCACAACCCAGTAACTGAGTAATACGATATCCCATGGTAAGACTGGTTGTTGCTTTATAGCTTCTCACTGATAGTAACGACTGTCAAAGATCTACAAATGACAGCCGGGACCAACGGCTTTACGTGCTTAACGAGGCACGGAGGAAACTCGCTATGACACTATGTTCAACTATCCACACAGAAAATCGGCCTGTGCAGCTGTAATTATTTAGCCACGAACTCCTAGTGCTGATAAAGATTATAACAGAGCAAAATTCGAAAGACTCACAGTCGTTCACTTCATTGAGGTTGAATTCAATGATGGCAATGGTGTTGAGTGTGGAGGAATCATACTCGGGGTGCGCCACGTAGGATTCCGGCTTCACGTACCATGGAGTGTCCGGTGTGGGGAAGAACATCGCCTTACTGTCCGATCTGTTACATCAAGAAGGGCTTTTTGTTAATGGGACAATACTGTTACAAGCTGGGTATTGGGATAAATTAATTAACACCAATTAAAACCAAATAAACTTTATTCACACACGAATCACTAATTAAAACAAACACTTAACACTACTCAACAATTAAACACTTATAAACTCACTTAATCACACGTAAAAGTCACTAAGCTAACGCTTCTAGTTCACTTCGAGTTGCCTCGATCGTAGTCAAAACCAGACTGACTCAGGTCGGCGATCGGCGCCCCTTTTATACTCCGGCCCGACCCACTAGATGTTTCTAGAAGATGGTCGAATGTTTTGGAAACATCCATAGACTTTGACATAGTCCCATACCTTCTGGAACATTCCAGAACCATCTCGAAACATCTAGAACAGGGTAGAATTTTCTAGAAACTTCCTGACCAATCTTCAGTAGAATTGTCGAGAACCTTGTGGAACTTTCGAGAAGCCTGTAGATTGGTCTCGCAATCCGATCGACGTAACAATACCTTCATACTGTCTTAACGCGGACGCGGACATGTAATCCTGAAATACGAGGGTGTTGCTGACCAGCGGGCATATTTAAAATATACTCAGCAGCGCGAATTCGCTCCAAGAAACCTGTGAAAGTCCTAAGTGACTTCTGGAAGGAACTGAGTTGTCTGACGTAGTCAACCGTCCGCCGTAGAGTCTTCTACGAGTGCCTCAAAGAGCTGTCAGCGATATGACGGGCCTTCCTTAGAGGACCAAAGCCTGCCGGGGTCGCAGGACCATCAGGTAACCGTGGCTCCAGAAAATTAAGGGTTATTGAAGGACACCGTGGATTTTAATCAATATAAGTCTGACAGTCCCTCCCGTCCTGTCCTGGGTGGGAGAACTCATTCGATGATTTTGCCAAGTAAAAAAAATCTTGATGTGGAAAAGAGAGCCTCAACAATATTAAAATACGGTCAAACTGTCTATAAATCGTGAATGAACTTGGCGACCATCAGAGAAGCGCGTACGAAATGAAGCTCGTAGAAACCCCAGAATTCTCTGAGGTTTCTACGAGCTTAAAATTAAACCGAAAATAACGTGTACATTGTTACTCACTTGAAGATACTCGGCGGTATCTTGACCACGTCGTCTGCGTTAGCTATAGCGTGTTTCATTTTAATGAGGACTATCCCAGTCATGGCGATTCGAGTTACGTCTTCGTCATCTGCAAATAATTTGAACATAAGTACTGGGTGGTGACGTTTAAGTTCAATTCACCTTTGTTTTTAAACTCAGCGGTTTTTTAACGCCCAAAAAAAAAGCGCTCGTGCGAATGGGGGCTTAAAGTGTACGAATGAATGGACTGATTGAAGGATGATACGATTTAAGGAGGTGATTGCTGAAATGTAGAAGAGTAATGGAGAAGCATAGAAAAAGAAGATGTCTTCTTTGTTACTAACGAATATGCACGGACAGTACTCCAAGCCAGTTGAAGACGCCGCTCTGTCCAAAGTTGCCCTCTTGTACCCGCGCCGTAGTAGTCTGGTCGCAGCGTTCGGCTGACGAATAACCTGGAAGCAACAGTACATCAGTGCGGTAGTAATGCGGGCGGAGTTGCAGATTTGTTTCTCAAAACGCGGAGCTAGGCGTTTTGAGGCGCGCGCATGGTGAGTAATGGGTGACTCAATGTCCGATCATGAATCATGCCCGGGTCGACGACGCGTCGTTCCACGCACGCCTCAAAGTGCTGTCAGCTATCTGACGGGGCCCCCATTATGGAGAGTCAGAGCCGGGAGTGTTTTATCAGGTAACCGTGACCCCAGGACGTAAAGGACTATTGAAGGATCACCGTGGAATTCAGTAAGAGTCTGACAGACCTTCGCGTCCCGCACTGGGCGGGCAAATGAGTCCTCCACACATTTGATAATTTTACCACGTAAAAAAAGTATCAACTGGATTCTGGAGGTCAGATAGGTTCTCTTCAGCTGCATCCAGTTAGACTAGAAGCCCACTACATTTGTGGATGAAAAGCCATACAGATGATGATACTAATAAAGAAAAACAAACTCACCAACAAGAAAAATTAACAATTTCACGAAGAGACATCTTCGTTCCTCCATGGCTACATTAGTAATATGTAATTACAAACTATTAGTTCAGATATCAATCAATGCGTTATCACTGATTTTAACCGAGCATATAATTGCTACAAGCCGCTCAATTCTAATTAATGACTTATTACGAAGAACGAATAGAAAATTGTCGTTATTTGTGACAAACAATGAAATTGTTTAGGAGTACAGAATAGTTAGCGTTTGGAGTGTTCATTTCAACGTGTGCTAAAGCAGCAAAAGACATAATATACCTTTATTCTTTAAGTAGCTGCTTCCCTCGGACTTTAATCCACTTACCCGGTAAATTTTCTTACCTTAAATCTTGCCCTGAAAATAATAAACCAAATCGGGTTTTTTTGTAGTATTAGTACAAATAAACTTACGGACTAGGGCTGAACACGAACAGTTTCAACGGAACATGTTGAATAAGTTTATAATGACCTGAGTATTTTTTTCTTGCTAGTAAATACTTGCAGAGTAAATTGCCATCATCATAACACAAGGGCAAAAGTTTGTTGTAATTTAAATTCACAACTTTTGGAGTTAGGAGAAGATCGGCCACAATAATTATGGGTTATTTCCGCCTAGACAGATTTTAATTCGTCGCATTTTCGTTTCGACAGATTTTAGTTATCACTCCATGAGTGTGTACTCTGTGTTAAAAAGACAAAACAAATAAAACTGTTGTAGTCAATAGCAAATAGGTAACATCCCTCTCCGGCTTTCAAATACATTGGTCAACGAGATGGTGAACAATTACCAATGTTTGTGTTTTGACTAAGCCGGCACTGTCTTAGAGATTAAGCGATTGACTTCTTCATTGCGTGTCGTGGGTTCGATTCTCACACATTACATATTATGACGCTTGTACTTCCCGAAGGGTAAGAGAGGGATGCCTGCCACAGTAACGGAACTGTCCAAGCTGGACCTCGTGACCCTAAAACGTAAAGGGCTATTAAAGGAACTCGGTAGATTTTAGTCACTACGACTCTGATAATCCCTTCCGCTTCACCCAGCGCGAGAGGACTCAAAAAAGGGTAATGCGGAGTGGTGGGTGACTCGCCGTCCGATCATGGACCATGACCGGGTCGACGATGCGTCGGGTTCTACGTGCGCCTCAAAGAGTTGTCAGCAATCTGACGCGGGCCCTCTTAGAGGGCCAGAGCCAGAGGCGCCGCGGGACTGTCTCATTAGGTAACCCTGGGTGGGAGGACTCATTTGATGAATTTACCGTAGAAAAAGAAAAGTCTTCTACAATAAGGAGCGATCCTTTTACCATCAACCTGGTAGATCTAGACTATGTCGCTGTTATTATTGTTTTAAACTGAAAACACTACCTTTTAGCCAAGAAGCTCCAATTACTCACCTGGTAATCGAATCTACACCATTTGGGACCTTGTTTACTGTCAATACTAAATCGGTGGGAAACTACCATCCATTATAACTTAAGATCTCTTAGTTCAATATCGGAGAACCCCGAAAGGTCAAGACATTGTGGCTTTGTTCCTAACTTGTCAAGTACCGGTATTATTTGAGTTCTTTCAGTTCAAGAATGGTTTGTGTTGATAGGTCAAGTAACATTGGTCTTGGTTGATCCTGAGTAATGTAATGGATGCGCCGTACTACAGACTTGCAAAGTACGGGAAGGTTAACTAACCATGTTTACACGGAGATACAAAAGGTGTGTTCTTATTGAGCTCGAACAGTGTTTTGGGATGAATATAACTTATTTTCAAGTCTGTAAGTATTCTCTGATGAGGCTATTACTATAAGGAATCTAGACTTGTGGTTGCTACTGAGGAATTTCTGTGGCCCTATAATGAGTTTTTTCCTGTGTTTTTGAAGTAAAGCAATCTGAGAACTTTGACGTTAATTTGAAGGAAAAAAAAAATAGTTACCTATCCTCCGTCGTACACTGGAGTCGCTTTTTGATTTTTCCATACAATAAACGCAGTAAATACTTCAAGTTCGCTCTAATAAATACAGAAATCTTGTGAGAATGGAATAAATCAGTAACATTTTGCCCTATCTGGAAACTGAACTCAGGATCTTACACTCAATAGTGCCGCAAACGCCCTGCCCTGATGCATATAATTTTACGTTCTTTTCAACTGTTCAAAATCTATTCAGTAGTTCCAGATATTCATCATCAGCCTATAAATGTTCCCACTGCTGGGACACAGGCCTCCTCTCTGTGAGAGGGAGTGGGCCGTAATCTACCACGCGGGCCTAGTGCGGATTGGTAGATGTCACATGTCTTCGAATTTTTTGGTTCTAGGACATGCCGGTTTCCTCACGATGTTTTCCTTCACCGTTTTGAGAGCAGTGGTGATGAAATAAATTACACAAAGTAATGCGCCTGACGAGGTTCGAACCCACGACCTACTACCCGTAAGTCGAGGCCGATACCACTGGGCCACCACTGCTTACTGGGCCACCACTGCTCCAGATATTACTTCCAACTAATAAAATTTCAAAATGTACCTCTTCATAATAATGAATATGGTTTAAGTAAGGTCCTAAGTGGAACAAACTCATCCCGGGTGATCTACGCGGATACTAGGTAGTCCGATCGACGCTGTAGCCTTGTACTGATACCTGAGAACTACACAGATCATGGACCACTATACATACTAGTATGTTACTGTTAGGTACCTTGAACGGCAGGTCAAATTGACAGTTTTTTTTTCTTTACTGACTAAAAGCCATGGTGTCCCTCAATAGCCGTTTATGTTCCAGGATCACGGTAGCTCGTTAGTCCTGCGACCCCGGCAGGCTTTGGCAGCACGGTCAAGGTCGACGGCGCGTCGTGTTCCATGACGAGCTACCGTGACCCCGGAATGTAAAGGGCTATTGAAGGACACCGTGGATTTTAGTCGGTACAAGTCTGACAGTCCCTCCTGCCTCCCTGGGTGGGAGGACTCATTTGATGATTTCACCACGCTTAATAAAATAAAATAAAAACAGTCTAGTCATAAAGAACTGAAGTTGCCCATTCCAAAACGTAGGAAACTACTTATGAAAAGGAATTGACAAGGCTGGAATACATAAGGTTCTGTTGAAAAGCATCTAATTAGCTTGGCAATTAGTGAACATGCGTGTGGTCTAAAGCAGTAGGAGTAGAACTAAAACAAAAGACTTCAGAAAAATGTGGGCGTTTCCTTTCTTTGCAAAAGCTCTAAAAATCAGTGGCGTAGCAAGACCGAATGTAGGAGGGGTCAAGACGGATCAATGAGGCCCTTTTCATTCAGGACGAAAATATGATATGCCTCCGCTTCTCGCGCAAGGCCCCCTTGTAAGATGACTTGGTAACCCCAAATCCCCAAATCATCTATACCAAATTTGATTGTCAGCTGTTTTAAGTTATCTTTCAAAACGGGGCCTCACGTGAGCAGTAGAGACGCTAGACGTATATGAAATCGTCGCGTCATCAGCATTACGAGGCCTTTATTTCTTAGTAGAAGTTAAGTTGTGCTGTTTTACTGGTTGGTTGCAAACTTGTCATTGCCGTTGCCAAGATTTTTAGGGTTCCATAGCCAAATGGCAAAAACCGGAACCCAGATTCGTCAAGTCTGTCTGTCTGTTCGTCCGTATGTCATAGCCACTATTCATAAATCGTAAACCGCAATTTATCATTCAAAGTTATTTCTTTTCTTTTTCTCTAAACGCAAGCTAGGCCCCTTCATGTGCTAGGCCGGGAGTCGGGTCCGTTTTGCCCCGGCCAGCTACGCCACTGCTAAAATACATAATGTTCACACTCATAGACATACGTTAAATATTTATTACAGTCGCAGTAATTAGCGTCCATGTTTGGTCCTCGTAATGAGGGCGACACAGCGCCCCAGACAATCGCCAGTTAATCAACTGAGCTCATTTACATTGCCTCTTTTTCTGCCTTTTTGTTTTACACTGTGTTTCTTTGAGAAAATTGCATAAAGTTATTTGTTGTGTTGAGTATTAAAAATTTGTAGTAGTTAGTTCTAGTGATCATTTTGAGCGTTTGTACTTATTTGCTCGTGGCTGAATAATTACAGCTACACAGGCCGGTCTTCCGAGTTAAGCCGCGCTTGTCGAGGTTGGTCTGTAGACGGCTGACCATCTGTCATATATAGTGTGTTTCCTCCGTGCCTCGGAAAGTACGTAAAGCCGTTGGTCCCGGCTGTCATTGGTAGATCTTTGAAAGACGTTACTATTAGTCAGAAGCTCATAATTCTGACAACCAGTCTTACCATGGGGAATCGTATTGCAGTTACTGGGTTGTGGAGGTCTGATAGTCAGTCGCTCCATGTAAAATACTGATATCCAGCTGCATCTGGTTTGACTTGAAGCCGACCCCAATATAGTTGGGAAAAGGCGGACAGGTGATGTATTGCACTCATCAATTGACTTTGTGATCTTAATGAATCCTACTAATATTATAAACGTGAAAGTTTGTTTGGATGGATGTATGTTTGTTCCTCTTTCACGCAAAAACTACTGAATGGATTTGGTTGAAATTCGGTACATAGATAGTTTATAACCTGGATTAACACATAGGATAGTTTTTATCCCTATTTTATGTTCCTACGGGATGATTTTTGAGTTGTAGCGGGTGAAACCGCTGGCAACAGCTAGTATTCTATAATTATGCGAAAGTGAGTTTGTTTATTTGTTACAAATAAAGACGGATAAGGGAAGGAGAACGACCATGATTATTATAAGTTAATGATGCTAAAACACTAGAAATAGAAAAACTTTGAATCACTGTGGAATGTAAAATCTGTATCGACTGAGTGATCTTTATTTATTGTTAACATGCCGATGCCACTGTTAATATTAAATAATAATTATACAATAACATAAACCGATTATTATTGTTTTTAATAAATAAACATTACTATACCACGGTTGTGATGAATATAATAAAATATCGTGTCTTTATGAATCCAGTCGATATACAGTAGTTGTGGTGAAAACATCTGCGTCACCTACCAACTGAAATTAAATAATTTGTGTTTGTATTGTGAACGAATCTCTATTGCCTGCAACAATAGGTGGCATTCAAATACAGGGTGTTTTGTAATTCAATGCATTCCTTGAAATGGACGATATTGTTGGGTGTTATTTGCAACAATTTTAACCCCTAAATAGTTGACATAAAATTTGTCTTGTCTCACAAAAGAAGTTTTAAGAAAACTTCAACACAGAAATTTTATGACACTTAATTTCCCAAGATAACACTAGTTTTATAACAAACTTGTATTCACTAGATTCAGTCATTCATATTCTATCAGAAAAGTATGAATACTAAGTGGTGACTATCGTTAATTTATAACAATAAGCACTTAATGAGGGAGAGGTATAATATTTTCGAAACCAGTCCAAATTTTTGCAAATTAGGTCTAGTATAACCCATTTCAAGTAATGCATCGAATTTCAAATCACCCTGTATAATAGTGTAAAAATTGCAATAAAACGGAACGCCTTATTATAATAACCGCACATTACTGGCTAAATGCTATAAATTTAATATCGAGTTTCTTCCGTGGCTCGGAAAACATGTTACTTGATTTTCCCGGTAGTCAGTACCTATCAGTACCAAGGGATATAGTACCATTTTGTACTAACTGAGTTGTGGAGGTCAGGGAGGCACTTCTTTAATGTTAGGTGGTGATTCATGTGATTCAGCTGCATTTGGTTATATTGGAAGCCGACGTCAATAGTTTTTGTGGGGAAAATGCGTCTCATTTGTATTATCTTTATATCACTGGGTAAGTTATTAATTAAGATAACGTTATTAATAGATATCTTGTAAGATAGGTACTGAAAAAAATATATACTAATAATCCGACCAGAAAAAAAATCCCGTCGGAACTTTTGTTTGCCTTGCTAACCTTTTCAATAAAATTGTTAATTCGTCGTATTCTTCTCATCCCCCTTATTGCCTCTATCACTCAGGACCAAAGCAGCTTTCAACTGGTGAAATAATTTTTGAAATCGGTCCAGTAGCTTCCGAGCAAACAAACAATCAAATCTTTCCCCTTTGTGAAGATCTTTTCACAAGTGAAGATTTATAGGACTATCACAGCAGCTTCCTCTACAAAATGATGAGGCTTTAAGATGTGTTAAAATATTCAAACTGTCCAGGTGTTGCTGATCTGCGGCACACGCCAGTTCATCCGATCAGGAAGTGGATCCAGTCATTGTCCGTGCCTTGGGTTGGCGTGCTCAGCTATCGCGAGAGTAAGGACATAAGATACTAATTGCCGGCTGTAACCTACAGCAAAGGAGGAGGCAGGACGCGTGAGAAAGAGGACAGCCGCCGCGGGAGACGCTAATGGCAATGAATGTCACGGTGCGATTTCCGGCCACCGTAGGCGCGAGCATGCGGACGGCGAGTAATGGACGACTCGCTGTCCGATCATGGACCATGCCCGAATTGACGGCGCATCGTTATCCACGCGCGCCTCAAAGAGTGCCAAAGTGCCATGGAGGGAAGTGGAAACTACGCGTTTTTCCTACTCCTCCACTATTCTTTTTTGATAAGTTTTAGTTGCAGGATCCAAGACAGGTAAATTCATTCTCCGGGACACGTCGAGCTTCATTGTCTCGGCGCTTTTCTGGTGGTTGCCAATGTTGATTCTGGCTCTCAAGAGATGCATTGGTTTGGGAATAGTGTGGTGGGTTTGGCCAAGTGCTTCCCGTCCTGCCCTGGGCGGCAGGACTCATTTGATGATTTTACCACGGAAAAAAGAGGTTCCTGCCATCAATAATTAATAATGTTTTAAATTACAGCAACACTTTCTCAAGAAACGATTACAGGAATAACTCTTATTAAGAAGAAACTCGGGTTGGCGAATTCATATGACGTGGCACATATCAGCAAGTCCAATATCAGGTACCTACAGTATCTACATTCAAAGAAATAAACACATAACAGCTTTCAGTAACATTCTTATTAAGAGATTCCTTAGGCTACGTCCGCACAGACAGGTGGCTTGCTTAGCACCTAGAGCTTAGTGGCTTGCAATCTGGCTACTTGCTAGGATACACGGTGGCCGCACTGAGAGGTGGTTTGAACAGAGGTTCTCTTTTAAAAACTGATTTAATTAATATTTCATCCATTTGTTTCTTCTAAAATGCCTCGCGCCTAGTGGCAAAAAACCAACGCGTTTGTTTACCTGGATACATGCTAAGCGACTAACTAGGCGTCAAGCGCGCAATGCGGCCGTTCGCAAACACGCTAGTACGTTCGTTATACCAAGATACTCGCTAGGTAACTCGCTACGCTCTAGGCGCTAAGCAAGCCACCTGCCTGTGCGGACGTAGGCGAGTTCAGAAGCTACTAGAACAGTGTAATGTGCCTACATAAAGGCTGCATTTTTCTGCTTGCGTCTAATTCCTGATTAGAGTCATTACTAAGGGTCGTGATTCCCCGGTGTGAAGTCATTTACACCTTGACGATGCTTCGCCATCTGTTTCTGTCTTTGAATCGCATCGTGAAGTTTCGATCCCAGGGAAGAGAGAATTTGGTCCGACCATAAGTGGTCTATACGAAACCTCGGAGGCTTGCCGTCAACCTTGCCAGTAACCAACAATTGTTCAAGGTTGTGACCATCTTTCCTCCCGATGTGACCGAAATACTCTAGGGTTCTTTAGAGATAGGTGGTAGAAAGTCTGGTTTGGATCTTAAGGTCGCGGAGAATGGACTCATTGGAGCGCATGGGCTGCATACTGCACAATTTTGTAGTTCTTTATTTTGTTCACTGTACAACTAGAAATAAATTTAGCTTCGGTAGTAGCCCCAGTACAAAGTGCCTAATTTTACTATCTTATTATTAACTTGACTATTTTCTGGCTCACAAACTCTAGTGGGTTTTACAACTAAACGAACGTAAGATACGTTCTTATAAGAAAATATCTTGTTATTCCTTCCTTTCCCTATTTACTGTTCCTCTCCAGAAACACAACTCGCGCCATGTTCATCGCACAAGAGGGAGTGGTGCGCCACGCCGCCGTCACGGACTACGACATCCATCCGGAGTTCAACGAGGACACGGTCAACACCGTCGCACTCGTGCATCTCGACTATGACGACGACAAGTTTGACTGTAAGTGGTGGAACACCGCCGGGGTCTAACGACTATTGTATGTCATTACAACTAACGCCTGCAATGATTGAACGGCAATATGTCTGCTGAGAGTTAGCTATTTAAATTACGATAAAGTAATAACATTAAAAACATGGTTAAATGAAAAAGCAAAAATCCTTCAACGCAAGTAACATTTTCTTGGTAAGCTGCCAGCACGCGTAAATGATATTTATTTTGAAAGTTGGTTGTAAAAAAGTTGGGTCGAAAAAACATTATAACCGATTCTCGTTGATTTACTACCTTGTCAGAAACAAGCCTAATTTTCTGATAAGACACCAACTAAAAGTGGGTACTGTGGCACCATTTTAGAAAGGTTACAAGACAAGGAAGTTTTTTTCTGTAATTTATACAACAAGTGTCATACATTTATTTTGAAAAATATGCTTTGAAAGACATGGGAAGTTTTCAGAAAATTTCAAAACAGCAACTTTATGACACTTAATTTGCTAAGATATGATTAGTTTTATAACAAACTTGTATCCATTAGATGCAGCCATTCATATTCCATCAGAAAAGTATAAATTGTATAGTTTGATTATTAATTCGAGTCAGTATAAAAAACTTTTTCAAAAAAATGTAACCGCCTTCAAAAACAACCACAAAAAAGGGTAAAATAACCTACAAAATATTTTTTCTTTCAGAAGTCGGTGCCTTTATTTTTTTTCATTTCATTGTCTTTTTTTCCACCGACTTCTGGAAGAAAAGTTATTTTGTAGGTTATTTTACCCTTTTTTGTGGTTGTTTTTGAAGGCGGTTACATTTTTTAACCGACTTAAAAAAAAGGAGGAGGTTCTCAATTCGTCGGAATCCTTTTTTTTTTTTTATGTATGTTCCCCGATTTCTCGAAGACGCCTGGACCGATTTGAATTTTTTTCTTTTGTTTGAAAGGGTATACTTTCCAATTGGTCCCATGATCATCAGGTCAGGATCTGATGATGGAATCCCAGGGAAATCGAGGGCAACCTTCAAATTTTATAGGCACATAGTACCATTTTCATATATTTTCTAAAGCTGTTCAAGTATTTGCATCTGATAATCATCATCTCAGGTGGATGAGCTGATGATGGAAGGTACAACTCCTCAACGGCTTGGAGTAGGCATCGACTGATTTAGTTTGTGTTCGCATATCTCTGGAACTACAAGTCCGAGTTAAGTAATTCTTTTTTTGTTGTACTAAGTATTGTTTAACTTACGGAATACTGCAAGTTTCATCAAAATCGGTTCAGTAGTTTTTGAGATAGGGAATTTTATAAGCTTATTGTGCACTTGAGAGAGAATGATTTATTTGACAAAAATTTGAGTTGAATATTTAAACTAAAAAGAGTAAAATAAAAAACTTTTTCAAAAAAAATGTAACCGCCTTCAAAAACAACCACAAAAAAGGGTAAAATAACCTACAAAATAACTTTTCTTTCAGAAGTCGGTGGCAAAAAAACAATGAAATGAAAAAAAACAAAGGCACCGACTTCTGAAAGAAAAGTTATTTTGTAGGTTATTTTACCCTTTTTTGTGGTTGTTTTTGAAGGCGGTTACATTTTTTTTGAAAAAGTTTTTTATTTTTTGAAAAAGTTTTTTATTTTACTCTTTTTAGTTTAAATATGCAACCCAAATTCTTGTCAAATAAATCATTCTCTTACATGTGCACGAAAATTTTGTAATCCGTAGCACCGGTAACAACATCGCTCAAGTGCACAATAAAATAATAGAATTCCCTACCTCAAAAACTACTGAACCGATTTTGATGAAACTTGCAGTATTCCGTAAGTTAAACAATACTTAGTACAACAAAAAAAGAATTACTTAAATCGGACTTGTAGTTCCGGAGATATGCGAACACAAACTAAATCAGTCGATGCCTACTCCAAGCCGTTGAGGAGTTGTACCTTCCATCATCAGCTCATCCACCTGAGATGATGATTATCAGATGCAAATACTTGAACAGCTTTAGAAAACATATGAAAATGGTACTATGTGCCTATAAAATTTGTAGGTTGCCCTCGATTTCCCTGGGATCCCATCATCAGATCCTGACCTGATGATCATGGGACCATTTGGGAAGTATACCCTTTCAAACAATTTCAAACAAAAGAAAAAAAATCCAAATCGGTCCAGGCGTCTTCGAGAAATCGGGGAACATACATAAAAAAAAAAAAGCTTCCGACGAATTGAGAACCTCCTCCTTTTTTTGAAGTCGGTTAAAAACACTTTTATACGTAACAAACAATTTTTTAAAGCTAGACGAGGCCGGTGTTTCGTACCTGACTACTCTGAGAAGAAACAGCCGAAACAAACTCAGAGGTCACAGTCTCTTTTAAAGTCCAGACATTGTTTTGCTCAGGTCATACGAGGACCTTGCGGATGTCTGAGATGGTCTTTTGAGGAAAGAACCACACAGATTTGAGTGGACCTGTCCAGTCAGTGCAAGCATTTGTCAGTTATCGTGTAGCTCGACTCAGAACTCAAGGAGCTTAACCACCATAGAAACGAGTTTTATCGACGGGAGAATCAACAAAATAACAGATTGCAGAAAGATCTCTATCGTCCTAAGCATGACGATGTTCGACAAGTAGAAAAGAAATATTTATTGTCTTTAATAGACAAAAGCCTACAGGAAAAAGTTCTTTCCGATTTCCATTAGATGTCTTTCTACAGCTTTCATAATGACTATGTTCACAGGGGTGCTGATGGACTGGCCCGATGAGGGCGAGCAGATGAAAAACCAGCTCGGCAATGTTTATGCTTTCGGATATGTCGACGGTGAGCAGTAATTTATTTCTAGATGACTCCAAAAGGGAGAAGATTTGTAGGTTCTGTACATATACTCGTACTTTTGAACGTCGTCCGTGGAAAAAAAGTCAATGGACTAACAAAGTTTTACACTTTCGGAAGTCACATTTTTTTTTTAACAATAATCATTTAATCTTAGTTTGTCATGATCACACGTTACAAGTTCATAAGATGAACGATCATAACCGAAGCATTGTCCAGTTCAACTGCACTCTTTTGTTTCACAGACCAAGGAGCATTGGAGCAAGTCATGCAAGCTATGGAGATCGTCAATCGACAAGAATGTGATGATTTCTATAAGAGAGAAGATGTAAGCACACTTATTTCTTTAAAATTTTTACAGGTTATTTAGGATTGCATACAACTAAATTATCAAACATTCTACATTGTTCTACGCAAGTACGGTAAAAATAATAATTTAAATATGTACAAAAACATCCAACAGTAGTACTTTAGTGCATGTTCTGGAAATTAGATGGCGCTACTAAAAGACCGAAAAGGTTTGATACAACTGCCACCCGCCCGTTGTATCGGTTGTTGCCTAGCAACGCCTAGGCTCGCAAAATCGCTCGTAACCACCGCTCTAGGCTCCCGCCTTAATCACTTCAGTGTAGCCACAAGCGGCGATTTCAAACGTTTAATAATTATTATCGCGCCCGCCGCCGCCACCGCGCTAGTCTCGCGGTGTGTTTGAGCACAATAGGTGCAAAGGGGTGGATGGCATATGATTAACTAAGGAGTAATTTATATTTTCAGCTCGACAGCCAATGGATGACTCCCACGGAGTACGAATGTTTCCGTATGAAGTTCAGCTCAGAGAAGTGTGTGTACGAGTCCGGGATGACCCTCGCTGTGTACCACGCGGGGAGGTGGAAACTGGTCAGTAATTTGTCCTTGCATATTTTACGAGACAGTCTGTTCTTTTGTTTTTGTCTTTGGAAAGGTCTCCTATACATTTCTACGAGTATGTATCTCTGTGCTTCCAGCTCGGCATGAGTCTCCTCGGTCCAGGCTGCTCTCTCCCTGCTCGCTTCATCGACTTCACACGCTACGTGTCTTGGGCGCATCAGACACTTGAAACGCACCGAGTAACACGGCGCTCCAGGCTCGTGCGGCGGGGGCGCAAAATACATCATGTGTGAAGTATGCGAGAGTGGTGTGGGGCCGAGCTGCAAGCTCCCAGCTCGCTTCATCGACTTTGAGTGCTACGTGACCCGGGCGCAGCAGACACTTGAAACACACCGAAACACATTGCGCTCCAGGTTTGTGTGGCGTGGGCTCAGAGTGCGTCACATGTGAAGTATGGAAAAGTGTTCTGGGGCTGAGCTGCGCACTTCCGCCTGTACGCGTGGATCACAGTGGTCGTCCGCGTTGAACGCCGCTTAGTCGCCTCCACGCCCAGTAGCGAACAGTGAATACCACCAGTTAGTCTACGCATTAGGCGATTCTCACACTGCCCCGCATGATGCAGCGTAGTGCGTGGATGCGTGTTCTTCCGTTGCTTGTAAGTATCTCCGTTTGTATGGAAAACACGCACAGTCTAACACACAGAAAATGCATCCACGCGCGTTCATGCGGATCACGCGCATACACGCGGAGAAACATGCACCCCCGAATCCCGCAGAGCCGCGCGTGATTTTGAATGGCACACCGAATCCCGCAGAGCCGCGCGTGATTTTGAATGGGCGTGACGTGTGTTTGTGTGTGACCACTGAGAACGGCGAATAAATGAGAGCCGCCGTGCGTGAATCTACAAAACGCACCTACGCGCGTGAGTGCGCAAAAAACCCGCACGATGATGCAGATCTGCACTCCCGCAGGAACGCGCGTAGGTGCGTCGACACGCAATATGCAGCATGATGCGGGGCAGTGTGAAAATCGCCTTAACCTCGCAGATGTATTTTTGTTTTGTTCACTTTCATTAAACAAGGGTTTATCCATGCGGATATTTCTACTATTTTTGAGTTAGCTACATCAATTATTTTATTTTCGGTTAGGCATGGTAATGATCTCATAATAATTTCTAGTTAAAATGTATACAGTGAGAAAAATGAAAACTAAAAAAAACTAAGCTGTACTTTCGAAAGTCGATGACAAAAAGTTAGTAATCAAACAAAGTTACCGGCTTCCAAAAGTATAATTCAAATGTAATTTATGTACGGCAAGATTAAAATTAAATGACTTTTTTGTGTACATTTAGTTTAAATTATTCTACGAGTAAATGTAATTTAAGTACCTGTTATATTCTAATTACTTCATCAATCGCAGTATCTATTAATAACTAGCTTCCGCCCGCGACTCCGTCCGCGCGGATGTCGGTCGTCGCGTGGATGGTTTATTTCTCCATTTTGAGTAACTCTGACAATGACATCTTATAAATATCTATTGGACCCAAATACGGCTAAGCCTATAATAATTAAGGAGATCCCTCTATTGAGCTACTGCTGTTGAGCTCGCGTTCTGTAGTAAGTATTTTTTTCATAGTAATTCCGACCTTGTATTTACAAATAACTGATCGGAACAGTAATCAAAAAGGTCGCGCTGAAAAGCACGGTTTAAAATTACACGCATACAATATTAATTCCACGGACGACCGCTCGCCACACTGGACACGTCCGCTCGCATCAAAATTCAGAATTTACATGCATCGCGCGGCGCGGAACGCGGCTGCTTATATAGGAGTCGGGGAGGCGTGGCCCGCGTGTGCCGCAAACGGTTCAAGCCAAATCCGACTTTCGGCGCTACACTACTACTACAGGTTACGGCGCTGACTCCACTGTGGGTAATGCAACGTGTGTTCGTGGTTCTACAGAACAACGTCTATGAATAAAACTGAAAAATAAGATTTTTTTTCTACGTATTTTTCCAGGATAAAAAGTATCCCATTTTATGCCCAGGATAATAAGGTATAATTATACCAAGTTTCGTCGAAATCGAACCGTTAGTTTTCACGTGATGCCTGCATATACAGACAGACAGACAGACAGACAAAAATTTTTTTAATCACATATTTGGGTTTGGTATCGATCCAGCAACACCCCCCGCTATTTATTTTTTCAATATTTTCAATGTACAGAATTGACCCTTCTACAGATTTATTATATGTATAGATTTACTAACCCCATTGAAATAATTATAAAGAAATTAGTACGATGCACGAAATGCAAAATTAATATTGTTTATTAGAATTTAAGTTTTTATGTTATATTGACTGAACAAAATAATTATTTGAAAAAATATTAAGTAAACTGTTTTATTTACAAAATTAAGTAATGGAATTACTTAATTGGTAATAGCTAGATGTTAGCCAAGGCCAAAGTGACATTTGACCACGGCTATTTAATTTTCACTACAAAACCAAGCAATTCATCAGTTATAAGGAAATTTCAGTCAGCAAAACTGAAGAAACAACAATTTACGCAATCCGGGAGTCGTACGCAAGTTCCTTTACTCAACAATAGCGCTTTCAACTACTAGACAACACATAATATTCCTTCCGTAGCCCTCCAGGCCATCACGACACATGCTATCTTTAATATACGATAGACTCCCGCGCATCCGTTTCCACTTACATCGATATGCATCGCGGCTGCGGGCGCGGTCGTATCGCGGCGGCCTAGATCGCTAACTAAATTGCACATTGTTGCTCGCCACTTTAGACTTAAGAGCAATGTTTGTGTACTTACTGTCTAAGATTTAAAAGGTTAGACGCCCTCACGAAAGTCTAACAACAAGACGTCTTATTAAGGAGTATCGTAATACGGTTCTGTTCTCTCTAAAAGGTCGAGTACGGGCCCGTATTTACGGACTAAGAGAGTAGACCCCCAACAGAAAGAATCGAATCCGCAAAACGAATCGCAACAACCAACAGTTCAGTCAATGCATAAACCATGTCATATAAAAGAGGTTTTCCACATAGGACACCCGCTAAAATGACACCTGGGCAAATGGCACCTGAGATATTCGACATACGGCACGAATATGGCATAAGTGAAATAAAATGCTAGATTATAAACTATTCCACTTAGGGCACCAGCGAAAATTTTTGATAGGTGCCGTATGTGGAATACGGCAGGTGCCATTAGATCATGTGCTATTTAAGCGGGTGCCCAATGTGGAATCATCATCAGCCTTTTTAAATGTTCCCACTGCTGGGACACAGGCCTCCTCTCTGTGAGAGGGAGTGGGCCGTAATCTACCAGGCGGGCCCAGTGCGGATTGGTGGATGTCACATGTCTTCGAATTTTTGGTTATAGGACATGCCGGTTTCGTCACGATGTTTTCCTTCACTGTTTTGAGAGCAGTGGTGATGAAATAAATTACACAAAGTAATGCGCCTGACTGGGTTCGAACCCACGACCTACAACTCGTAAGTCGAGGCCAATACCATTGGGCCACCACTGCTCTCAAATAGTGTGGATACCTAAATGTGGAATACCTCATATAAAATAGTATCATTGTTGTATGCAAGTATCATTGACCATTACCAGCAATGACCGTCTCTTCCCATGGTTAGCCGTTATTACCCGACATTATCTGACATTACCCTGTCAATACTACGCTGCGTATGCGCAGTTTATGTGGGAATGGCGCCCACCGTCAACGGAAAATAGCGTTACAGGGCCTTGTATGATCATAAATACACACAAAGAATTGAAATGTGTAAATTGTTATCATAGCGTTTTGGTCGTTCAAATAAAGTACTTCATATTATTATGTCGTTCTAGAAGTGCCAATCTTTGAAGTACAGCAATGCTTGCCAAAGTCGATCTGTGGATGGGTGCCCATTCATTACATACAAGATCACATAGCGCGGCGGTTGTAATCCTATAGGTAGGGTTTTTTTAATCTATTGCATAGCTTTTATCGCGTGCTCTGAGCGCGGCGCGGCGCGGCGACCGAATCAAAAAATTTCCAAAAACCTAACGAAAATACCTGACACCACGCATCATCTTACATCGTTTCAGTTCGGGAGACTTCGGCAATCATAAAAATATCCCTCATAAAAACAATTTACTTTTTCTTACTGATTCTAAACGGCCAGCTACAAAAGGAGTTTTCACAATGAAACCTACTTATAATAAAATTCCCCTACAACAAAGAAGTTCTTTATTACAGTAGTACACCACAAACATTTTAAATAAATTATATTCTCGTTAAATATACGCGGTAGGCGATTTTATTCTTAAAAAAAAAATGTTATGCAATAGCTTCACCGCGGCACCGAGTGCCACATGTATTTTTTTTTTGCGTGGTAAAATCATCAAATGAGTCTTCCCACCCCCCTGGGTGGGAAGACATTTCACGGCGGGAGGGACTGTCAGACTGTAAAATCCACGGTGTCCTTCAATAGCCCTTTATGTTCCGGTGTCATGGTAATAAGATAAGTCCCGGGACCCCGGCAGGCTTTGGCCCTCTAGAGAGGGGCCCCGTCATCATGCTAACACTCCTTGAGGCGCGCGTGGAACCAAACGCGCCGTCGACCCGGGCATGGTCCATGGTCGGACAGCGAGTCGCCCGCAAGTCCGATAGGTAAGGGTTTAGGCAAATATGAAGTTTCGAGTGAGGCCCATATGTTGTCCCCCATGGTGTTTAACGTGTTAATTTAGCACCCACTTTTCGCCAGTACGGTTATATCCCAGGAAAAAGATGAGCCTACTGGGGTCGTGGGACTGTCCTATCAGGAAACCGTGACCTAGGAACGTAAAGAGCAATTGAATGGACACCGTGGATTTTAGTCAGTACGAGTCTGACAGTACCTCCCGCTGCGCCCTGAGTAGGTGGACTCATTAGATGACTTTACCACGATAAACAAATTAAACGGGTATGCGTTGCAATATGTCGATGAGTATACATCTTTGGGCCAGACAGTGTCTTTCAAAAATCGGCAAGACAAGGAAATCGAGAGACGAGTCCAAAATGCGTGGAAGACCTTCTGGTCCCTTAAGGAGCATTTGAAGGGAAGTCTCCCAATAACCTTAAAAAGAAAACTCATCGACATGTGCATCCTACCCGTCCTAACCTACGGTGCACAAAGTTGGTCACTTACCGAACAACAAAAGTCCAAACTCAAGATTTGCCAGTGGGCGATGGAGCGCAGCATAATAGGTGCGAAGCGAACGGATCGAATCAGAAACACCACCCTGCGCTCCATTACCAAAGTAGCTGATGTAGGAGTTAAAACAGCCAAGCTGAAGTGGGAGTGGGCGGGCCACGTTGAGCGTATGCGCCCGGAGAGGTGGGCAAAGATCGTCACTCACTGGACGCCTGAAGGAGGACATCGCCGTCGAGGTCGACCGCGGCGGAGGTGGTGTGACGACCTGATCATGTTCGCGGAGCAGACATGGCCAGAAATTGCCCAAAATAGAGAGGTTTGGAAGAAGAAAGGGGAGGCCTTTGCCCAGCAGTGGGACACAGACTAGGCTAAAAAAAACAAAAAAAAAAAACAAATTAAGTCAGTAAGTAACTTAATTCTCACTGAGTTTGTAAAAAGTGAAAACTAAATCAAAATGGTTTGTTTTTGCATTGAAAACTTATCGTGAGCACGATTTGTCGTTTTAAATCTCTGTCAAATTCCTCATAAAAACTTAACATAAAAAAATCTTTGGTCGAATAAAACTATCAATAAAATCAAATAAAATTCAACCTTCATAAATTGAGTCAACAAAAAAGTAAACCCTCAACAAATAATCAAAAACTCATTACAAATCTGAAACCGATAAAACCTATTGTGATCGTTAATTATGACGTCATACATCAACCCTAAAACGCTGCCCTATTAAATAATCGTTATGAAATGAAAGACGGGGTCTGCGGGACCCCAGGCCAGGAGATGATAACTCAAAGAAATGGGTCGTTATTGTCACATTATTCAAAGCCGAAGGAAGTATTAAGTGTCACAAGATAGTTGGGTGAGCGGCCGTGTGTCCATTGATACACGATATTTTAGTAATTTTATATATTAAGCTACAAGCTATTTAGTTCGCGGTGTTACCTTGTAGTAAAGACCATAGTAATGTAGCTTTTCTTTTTTTTTAGCGTCGTAAAATCATCAAATGAGTCCTCTCACCCCCCATACTGTCAGACTTGTACTAACTAAAATCCACGGTGTCCTTCAATAGCCCTTTATGTTCCGGGGTCACGGTAATGAGATAAGTCCCGCGAACCCGGCAGGCTTTGGCCCTCTAGAGAGGGGGGCCTTGTCAATAGTAATGTAGCTTGCCAAAATTATCTTTAATTCATTTGATGAAATGTTAGGAAAAATGTGATTATGATCACATCAATATTTAATTTACACGTGATATTAGAAATAGATGAGCAAGCAATGAAATAAAATTATTTATTTCCAGATTTGCAGCCACTTAAAACGTATATAAAACACTACAATAAAATTAGTTTATAATACATAATTTAAATGATACAATGCAATGGACAGGTTGGTGATTGCAAGTATATAATATTATCCCTATAGCTAGTGTGTATTTATCAAAAGTAAGTATCTTGCTTTAAATTCTGTTGCTAAACTTTATTCGGATATTCCATGTCAAATTATTACAAAAGTATTGCAGCAGCTTCAAATGGGTTTTATTAAGAACGTGAGCTCATCACTGCAGGTGCTTAATTAGCCTAAAGACGCCATTTCCCAATCCGATTAATCACTTGAAAGATCGATTTACGAATCAACTTTCCTTAAAGCTGCTTAGTGACACATCTTGGCACTTATAGGTATCTAAACCTGTTTGTAAGTACCCTTGATTTGCGATCTCTCATTTAGTTTTTAAGATGCAGAGATTGTCAACCTTATTTGGTAAAAGAAGTATGTATTTTGCAAGATAACACCAATTTATTTAAAGCATAAAAAGGTTTAATAACTCTGTCATCCGTATCACTTCATTTGGTAAATAAAGTACGATCAATTAACTGAGGAGCAGTTGAAAAACATGAATGAGAATTAAAGTTTTTGCATCTTTCAATAAAATTGCTTCTTTTTGTTTCATCAGTCTGCAACATGCTGGTGAGATTAACAAGTTTAAGGGTAATAACGCTGAAAAATTTTATCTACCTATGATATTGGTAAAGATTATAGCAGTTTTATCGTATGACGTCCGTCATCGTGAACGCGCCCGAACAACAATGGACCATATAACCTCTCTGTAGACCACACGGGATCCTCTGCTCCTTATAATTACACCTCGCGTATTCAAATAACGCATTATTTGATCCTAATGAATGGAGCCTCGATAGTAAGGAGTTCTTAATAGCTTTTATTTATTGAAAAGGATTCTTTGATGTGGTGGGGCGGGGCTGGGTGTCTTGTGGTTTTTGGTACAATGCTCGAATAAGGAAATGTTTAAATCTTTTCACATCAACGACAAATTAAAACAAATACTACTCGAGTCAAATTGTACGACTTCCTTAGCGTTTTCAGTGATTGCAGCCAATAACAGTAAAATCTAGCCATCGTCTTTGGAAATATCATAGTCAAACTATGTACTACCAAAGAAGCACTTTTAAACTTTGAATGCCTGTTTGATGGCCTGTTGGTCTAGTGGTTAGTGACCCTGACTGCTATGCCGGAGGTCGTGGGTTCGATTCCCACCCAGGACAAATGTTTGTGTGATGAGCACGATCATTTGTTCTGTGTCTGGGTGTAATTTATCTATAATATGTATGTATTTAGAAATATATAAGTATGTTTATCAGTTGTCTAGTACCCATAACACAAGCTCTGCTTAGCTTGGGACTAGATGGCGTTGTGTGATAGTTGTGGAATATTATTATTATTATATTAAAATGAACGGAAATGTAACGTTATGGGATTGATTCTACACTCATTCGTAAGGGTAGGTTTGTATGGAGAAGAATGGGCAAGAAGCTCCATAGTGAACAAGTGTGTGCCCAAACACAAGTGCACTCTCCCTGTCACGTCGTCGCTAAAATTCCCGATAGTCACAACGGTAAAGAGATTAAACACAAAAACGAAAGCTCAACATGGTTGTCATACTATCTATTCATCCAGAACGTCATACTTAGCCTTTATGCTACAAAGGGGCTGTTACAATAGGTTAAAGCCAGACAACATAAATGTACGAAAGTAAAAATAAGCTAGAACCTCGTTATTGAATCAAAGATAAATATCAGCATTATGTCAGTATTACTTGGCGCCGTCATATTTCAACGGAAAGCGAGGCAATGACAATAAAAACAAAAGAATACGAGCACAATGTTCCAATGGCATTTATCGATACAAAAGTTTGTGTCGATGTTCATATAAAATTGAAAATATTAATTTAAGATAATATCTGTAGTTGTGTCTACAGTGGACGCAAAGTGTAGAAAATCGCAAATCAAGCCTAAAATATGCTTGCTTGAAGGTTTTGATAAATTTTAATAATATTATGTCTAAATGTAACATTTGAAACTTCATCAAAACTTTATACAAATTCACTGGTTTAATTATAACAGTTTGAGTATCCACAGGCGGTCGGTGATAATTCCACAAACAACTAATACTTAACATTGATGGTTCTTAAATGGACGCAGTTAAAATTAGTGTAAGAGCGCCGCGATATCCTTTAATACTCGTAAATATGGTTAGTTATCAGAATTGATGACAATTTGTCCGTTATAAAATTTAAATCGGGCCACTTTTGATTTTTACGAGTAACGGAAGATACACTGTTATAAAAGCTGCTATTACAAAAAGTGCTGGTATTTATATATGTAGTTGTATCATACCTAAAGATGTTGGACACAGTACGCCCACATTGCGTGAAATGTATTTAAGTTTCATTGCCATCAAATGGCCATTAAATTCAAATGGAGAAATTCCTTAACAAATATTTGGTTAGTCTAGTCAATCAAGAAATCGAACCTAGGTAGGTACACGGGCCTAGATAAAGTTCTCGATTGATCACAGCTATTTATTTCAGATCAAAATCTGCATACAAAACTCCTCTTTAAATACCTACCTTTTAACTACAAAACGAAATAAAACTAAACGAATCAACATTCACCGGGACATTTTTATTACAATACCAAAATGATTCCGTTACCGTCACTTTTTTCTAACTAAACTTTAACCCTTTTTTATGTTCTACAAAGTGAGTCCATTATAAAGGGTCTCGTGGGCTCATAAACATGTCATCGAGGCGATTGTGGGGTCCCTGGGACCCCGCCGGTGCGGGAGGGTTGGCCTATCGAGACTATTTGTGTTGATTTATGGTCGCATGTTGTTAGTGCTGAGTTTAATGTTGGTTTACGTAGATTAGTTAAAATGTATGTGTTTTTGGATAATTTGTAATTTATGGAGGATTTTATGTGTATTTAATTGGTAGTAGGAGTTAGGACTACATTCAGCGACAGAATAACCACGAGACTATAACTAACGCTTATCCAGTCGAAATTAAGATTATTATTGTCTCTTTATTCATTCTTCCCACGTTTTTTTTTTACGTATGTTTTACATTTTCACATAAAAAAATATATTTTAAAAACTAAAAAAAATGTGGCCCACCAGCATCGGGAACAGGGTCCAAGCTGCCGGTGGTTAGGGCTCCAGAGAGAGGAACCTTCTCACTACTGCTTTCTGCATCAAGCCCTTGAGCCAGCCGAACAATGAGAGCCTCTTAAGGTTTTGGTCGAAAGTCTTCTCAATTAGTCCGTTGACCGTAACGACTATCAGTAGTTACTGAGAAGAAGAACTATAGTCACACCCACTCTACATTACCCATCTCGTATTATATTGTTTTAACACATAATCGTTTATTAAATTAGCAGAGTTTTGGTGGAGCTCACTCCAGCCGTCCACTCCATCTCACTTTTTTTTAGCGTGGTAAAATCGTCAAATGGGTCCTCCCACCCAGGGCAGAGCGGGAAGGACTGTCAGACTTGTACTGACTAAAATCCACGGTGTCCTTCAATAGCCCTTCACGTTCCGGGGTCACGGTAGTTCGTTAGTCCCGCGACCCCGGCAGGCTTTGGCCCTCTAAAGGGGGGGGGCCTGTCATAATGCTGACGCTCTTTGAGGCGCGCGTGGAACACAACTCGCCGTCGACCCGGGCATGGTTCATGTTCGGGCAGCGAGTCGCCCAATACTCGCCGCCCGCATGCCCACTCCTCCACCTCTCATGGAAGAGGTTTCTATCCCTAAATCGGGGACATTTCAGTATAAACTATGTTATGTTATGTTAACTTTCAGTGATTTTAATAGTTTCTTTTTTAATTATTTTTTATTCGATGTTGCATTATTTTGAAGAAGTTACAAGCTCAAGTACAAGTGGTTACTAAAGTGAAACGGATCTGAGGAATAGTTTCCCTCGATTGAAACCATTTCTTTACATTGTAGGATACCATTGAGCTTAAATAAGAACGTTTCTATGGGAAACTATTACTGGCTGTTAGTTACAGACGTCGATGACTTTCGCACATCAATCTAATATTGTTGCTTTAAGCTCTTGATGGATGATAGAAAATATGAGTGGGAGGTCTGACACTGTCTGTACTTATTCATAGGATAGAAATGACCTTTAGGACTGATATATTTACGGTCGAAACTTACTAATATTATAAATAAAATCAAAAGTTTGTGACTATGTATGTTTGTCATTTATTAACGCAAAATCTACTGAATGGTAATCCATTCAGTAGATTTTGCGTTAATAAATGACAAACATGGATGAAGGTACACAGTTTTTTACCCGACTGCGCGACGCAAAGGAGGGTAATGTGTTTATCAGTCTATGTATGTATGTATGTATGTTTGTTTCTATGTGGCGTTCTAGAGACCAAACGCGTAGGCCGATTTTGATAAATCTTACGTCAATCGATTCGTCTTAACCTTGCGAGTGTCACTAAAGACATGACAGTAATCAAAATTCACCACAGCGACAACCAGACGCCATATTGTCAAAATGAAAAAAATAAAAGTCGATGAACTATGTCAAGTGGGGTGTCGTTGAATAGGTATTTTAAAATCATCTAGGTTTCCTTTATCATTTTTCATTTTAAGTAATAGTTTAGGATATATAACGATTTAAAGTTGTTTAAAAAAACAATCATTCTCGCTAATTTTCTTACTTATTGATTTAAGTTTTTATTTCAAGTATAAACGATATACAAACAAAAAAACAGTGAAAAATGAATCGTAACTAAAAAGTGTAAAATAAAAAAAATAATTTAAAGAAAAACAAAAAACCCGACTGCGTAAAAACTAATTTTGAAAAATACGTGAAAAAGTTAACTTATATAAAAACTAAAAAGAAAAAAACAAGCCCAACATAACAGCAGGAAGAAGCAGAACAGAACGACTCACAGTCGGGGCCCCTTGGGAAGATTTGATTGGTAAAATTTGAATGGGCCCCGACTGTGAGTCGTTCTGTTCTGCTTCTTCCTGCTGTTATGTTGGGCTTGTTTTTTTCTTTTTAGTTTTTATATAAGTTAACTTTTTCACGTATTTTTCAAAATTAGTTTTTACGCAGTCGGGTTTTTTGTTTTTCTTTTTTTTTAGCGTGGTAAAATCATCAAATGATTCCTCCCACCCAGCAGGGCCGGGCGGGAGGGACTCGTACTGAATAAAATCCACGGTGTTCTTCACTAACCCGTTTACGTTCCGGGGTCATGGTAATTCTTTAGTCCCGCGACCCCGGCAGGCTTTGGCCCTCTAAAGAGGGGCCCCGTCAGAAGGTACACAAATAGTTTAGAAGCATGATTAAAACTTAGGTAGGACTATTTGTCTCGGTGCTATGTGTCCGTGGAATAATTTATTTATAAATATTTAAAGAAAAACGTAGGCGAAGCCGCTCGCAATAGTAAGTAATTTATATGTTGGGAACTTATGTGCCTTACCGTTTGACACTACCTATGTGACGTTCATCGTGGGTTGTGGTTGGTTAGTGCTTTGTGCGACAGAGATAACGCTAAACGAAGCCGAATCTAGCCGATCATCTCTTTCTAAAAGCTTAATGTGCAATTTATTTCACATTACCTTTAACTTATGTAACATACTTTGTTATACCATTATTATCGTTAAAGTAACAAGTGTAATATTTACGAGCCTAACTCAAGATCCCCGACAATTTCCGACGAAGTCCGATCGTGACCGATTGTTATACGATCGTAAGTGGCCAACGATTTGTCATCATCAAGTTGTAAGGTGTCATGTATGAGTCGTTAGATAAATGCTTACATACTTACCACTTATGTATGTAGTCTACATTATAGTGTTTTACAAGTTTATGAATCTAGTTATCAATATTATTGATCCTCATTTTACTCCCTCATCGTTTTAGGAGGAACGTATCCTTTAAATTTCCATTTGAATAAATGCCTTTTCAATCCCTCAATGTTCAGTTCGTTTCTCCATCCAAATGCTACCAGCCACCTCGCGGAAATCGTCTCCCAATATCGTTTCGGTTTCCAGCAGTCAGATTAGATTTTTGCGAGCATTCAATTCAGACTCATAAAAAAATGCATAGAAATCACCCCGTGTGTATCGCGTTTTTAATCACTCCGCCATAAAAATGCACCAATAAAAATAGCAAACACAAGAGGTGCGGCACCACACTACACGCAAATTTCACACCACCCACCTGTAATTGATTCTCGCTCACCGGTTATTATTCACCCGGTGATAACTCTTGATAAACGACGACTGTAATTGTGTATAATGCTTGAACGAATATCGTGTTCAATAGGTTTACTTTATTTATGTTTGTGGAGCAATTTCGCGATCGTTTCCCCCTGTATTTGCATTGAAGAGAGATATATCGTGGTATTGTGACAAGTTCTCGACTTTGTAAAATAATGTTAGATTTATGTCGCACTGAGATAATAACTCAGGTTATTATGTTGGTCAGTTTGTCGAGAAGTAAGTTATGGTAAAGTTAAGTGTTTCTTGTTTATTGGAACACATTTGGTTTTCTTTAGCGCGTTGGGTTGGTACGACTGGGGGCTGTGGAAACCTATTGCGTAACACTGGCTTGTACGAGTAAGTAGGTATAGAATTTCTATGAGAAAATATTCAAACATTTCTGTTCTATCTGTCCATTCACAGTTGTTTAAATTTAATTTTAAATTATTAAACCGTACAGCAAATGTAGTTTATATTCATTTTTAAAAACTTTTCATGTCCGGTGTCGACGATGATCAGGAAAATTCTATCGGCAATAACAATATTAGAATAAATTTAAAATATCACTCAAATATTTAAGATTTAACATTATAGAAACAAACCGTGAAAGCTTAAAACAGTGTTTAATTTTAAAATAACCAATAAATTTTATGACATCAACCATTTAGATAGCATTTCTTGTCAATTTTATCCTGAAAGATGAAATACGAAAGCACGTTGAATTCAATTAAAAGTATTTTTGACCAACTCAAAACATGACTACGAGTTTATTGTCGTAACGTGGTTGACCACGTTACGACAATAAACTCGTTATAGCATATTATAGAAGTCTGCACAGACGCACGTACCACAGAAAACTTGAGATTTGATAACTATCATTACCTCCCATCCTTAAGTGCACACAATAGTTTAGACCGAGTGCTCATTAAAAATACCAGAACTGATAGGGGAACAGTGTATAAAACGGGGACGCGGGGTATGATGAGAAAACACACACTTTTGGCAAACTTGATACAATACTAACGTAGCGAAAGCGCCAACATGACGCCATTTGTTAATGGCCGCAAATGACGTCCTGTTGGCGCTTGCACTACGTTAGTGTTGTGTTAAGTTTGCCTTAAGTGTGTATGTCTCCATAATACCTCGCATCCCCGTCTTATACACTGTTCCCTTATCTACTCATACAGAAATTACTATTAATTAAAATTAAGAATAAAACCGTGGTCTGTAACTAGCAAACGGATAAGAAACAGATCAGCAATCATAGAAACAGGTGTCGAACTAAATGCTGCCGAGTGTGGAGGCGACTTCCGGCCTGAGTGGGCGACTCGACCAGTGCTCTGACAAATTATGTGGATAGGGCTCCATTCAATATAATATCGTCACTTTATATTATTAAGTAATTCTGTGTTTGTCATGGTGATCAGTTTGCACCATAATGGCAGGTCTCCCGCTGTTTGTAAGTAGATCTGTATGTTTGTTAGTTTTGTGATGTCGTTTGTAACTCAAAGAGTTTAATGATGATGAGGTTTTCTATCTATAAATTATCTTGGTTACCATCTACCTGCTTTTTCCCAACTATTGAGGTCTTTCAGTCTAACTGGATGTAGTATTTTACATGGAGCGACTTCACTGCTTGAGTGATGAACTTGATCATCAGAATCCCTTGCATTGTGATTAGTGATATTGACAGGATAGCAGGCAAAATTGTACAAATAACAACAGCTTTTTTTAACGTGGTATTATTATCAAATGAGTCCTCCCACCCAGGGCAGGGCAGGAGGGACTGTCAGACTTGTACCTACTGACAATAATACTTACTCGGTGTCCTTCAATAGCCCTTTACGTTTCAGGGTCATGTTATCTGATGAGACAGTCCCGGGACCACAGCAGGCTTTTTTTTTTGCGTGGTAAAATCATCAAATGGGTCCTCCCACCCCGGGCAGGGCGGGAGGGACTGTCAGACTTGTACTGACTAAAATCCACGGTGTCCTTCAATAGCCCTTTATGTTCCGGGGTCACGGTAATGAGATAAGTCCCGCGGCCCCGGCAGGCTTTGGCCCTCTAGTGAGGGGGCCCCGTCATTATGCTGACGCTCTTTGAGGCGCGCGTGGAACACAACGCGCCGTCGACCCGGGCATAGTCCATGGTCGGGCAGCGAGTTGCCCTTTACTCGCCACCCGCATGCCCGCGCCTACGGTGGCCGGAGATCGTCTTGCGACGTCCGTCGCTGTGGGCGTCCACCAGCCACAGCAGGCTTTGGCCCTCTAAAGAAGGCCCCGTCAGTTTGTGACAGTCCTTTGAGGCGCACGTGGAACTCGACGCGCCGTCGACCCGGGCATTGTCCAGGATCGAACAGCGAGTCACCCATTACTCGCCGTCCGCATGCCCGCACCTGGTGGCCGGATGTTGTACTGCGACGTCCGTTGCCGTGGGCGTCAAGATACGTAATATTTGATCACCCATCCACAAACGTCACAAGAACGGGAAAGTGATGAAGGCCTCTGCACACTTGTCAGTATACTCTTGTTTGTCATTAGTTGTGTTCTCAGAAAAGATTCTTCCAGGTGAGTATTAACTCATGGCAAGGTGAACGAGAGACAGTTCAAATTGTAAAAACGCTATGTTCATAATCCGATTAACTTACACTTGCCGAGACAGGTAGCGTGGGTAACGGGCGCATAGAAAGTGAGGTGCTGTTTCTTTGTAAAATATAACTACATAATTATGTCTATGTACAAGTAAAGCCTGTGTCAAAACGAATATGTAAAAGCGAAATTTCAATGACTGCCTAATCTCTAAATTACTAAGTATTTTTTTTAGCGTGGTAAAATCATCCAATGAGTCCTCCCGCCCGGGGCAGGGCGGGAGGGACTGTCAGACTTGTACTGACTAAAATCCACGGTGTCCTTCATTAGCCCTTTACGTTCCAGGGTCACGGTAATGGAATGAGTCCCGCGACCCCGGCAGGCTTTGGCCCTCTAGAGGGGGGCCCCGTCAGATTGCTGACAGCTCTTTGAGGCGCGCGTGGAACACAACGCGCCGTCGGCGTCGACCCGGGCATGATCCATGGTCGGGCGGCGAGTTGCCCATTACTCGCTGCCCGCATGCCCGCGCCTACGGTGGCCGGAGATCGTCCCGCGACGTCTGACGCCGTGGGCGTCTACCACTGCGGCCGGGGCGGAGGGAGGACGCTGTCCTCTCTCTCTCGCAGCCCGCCTCCTGCTTCGCGAGCATAACTGCTTCGCAGGAGGAGGCGACCGCTTCCCAAAATTACTAAGTATTTGGCATATTGTAAACCAATACTAAAAAGTCACAAATAATATAGCACAGTTGGAATTAAACACAGTATTATTTATGGGTCCCATACTTCCAAATGGAAAAACTGAACCCTTATTTCAGGATGATCTCACAACGAGACATTTTCGAAAGAAAACTGTTCAGTTACTTCTTCATTATACTGCTTGTTTTGCTGTCCCTATTAGGTATCTTAATGAAGCGCTTTGAGATCTTCATCACTGATACCGCTCAGCGTCATAATATTATGACACTCGTCATTCCATCTACCAACAATTCAATAGACTCGGTAAGAAGGTTTTTGAAATCTATTCTACTAAAATATTAAAAACTTAAAGAACAGGCAAGAAAAAATAATCAAGTAGCATATTGGTACCTGGATTTTAGGTAAACACAGACTACCTGGAACTCATGCCAGCTTAATACTTTTGGTTAGCTTCTAACGGCCTGGTGACATATGGGATTATTTTTCCCGTTTGTCGCCAATGGGGACATACGGGATTTTTTTCCCATTAGTCCCCAGTGGGGAATTATGGGAATAGGCCATAATTATGGTGCCCTTTACATTTCTTTGTACACCTTTGAGTAACCGACGACGCGACGTTTCGAGGTGTAACATAACGTGTTACACAGCGAGCGTTCAAGTGTCATGTTTCGTCGTACTGATTGCACGAAGAGATATTCCACATTGGGCACCTAGCACCCGTTAAAAATTTTGATAGGAGCCGTATTGGAATAGTTAAGATGCCATTAGCTCAGGTGCCATTTTAGTGGGTGCCCAATGTGGAATATCTCCTTCGTGCAATCAGTACGACGAAACAAGACTTGTTGAACGCAAGACACTATTAGTTGCTCCCTGCGAATATTATGTAGTGCATTAGTCAGTATCCACCTTAAGACGATGAAAAAGCTATAAATGTTTTGAAAAAATGTACGAAAATAAGTCTTACGTTACGTAAGTACGTACTATTTTTAATTTATCAGCAACAATAAAACCCCTCAAGCTGGAAGCTACTTCAACACTCATGAAACCTCTTCCTCGTAATTCATTCGTACATGATCGGGATCACTCGGGTGGAGGCTCTCCCGCGCACAGACAACAATGCGTTGAAAACGAAAGTGTACATACAATTGTAGCCGAGTGAGTCGGTGAGCCGAGCTAGTTTCACTACGCTCATATATACTCGTCAAAACAAAATAAGGGCCACTTTTTAAATTGCACTTTAAACAAGTATTGCTTTTATCCTGGGTACATAATAAATACTAAATGTCTTGTTATGGTTTCTTTCAAGTATTAATATTGTTTCTACTGCATAATTGGAAATTCATAACTTTTTTTTAATTAGATATTTGAGATTACTTAGAATTTATGGTAAGGTGTTTTTTAATTTTCAAACTTCTAACGGAGTTTTCTTTGACTAATACAGCAAGCAGGCTATAATGATATTTCAATCACATAATGTCATGTATTCGGAGACATATGGACGCAAAAACAGCCACTTGGGGTGTCACCTTAATCCAGGGGGTCCGTAGCCAGAAGAGAAAGGTTTAATGGTGGAATATTTCCAACGAGTGGTTCAAAATGCTTAAAACAGGTCTTAAAAGACGGGTAATATCACCAGACGCCGTGATCAAGGAAGAAAGTAAGTAAGTAAAGCCCAAGATGACCATTAAGTTTGCTTAACCGCGCAAATAGAACGAAAATCTACTGCGCGGACCATACAAACTCCATTGCGTCGAGCTACAGGCACCCCTATAATTGACTACACTAATCCGAATCGACTCCATAAAGACTAACAATACTCAAGAAGATGCTTGGTTCGCCTCCAGTTAACTGCATCGTATGGTGCAAATCGTGAAACATTTGCGAAGGAGAAAATTTATTGAACTGTTTTGACTGGGCTTCATTGCTTTTTATTGATGACTGGTGGGTTATTTTTTTTTCATCAAAAACTGATTCATAAGAGTGTAGAAAAGATCTAAACAACAGGTTTCAGATCCTTGCACTCTTAAAACAGACTGTTCTGGCGAGTTCTGAGTTATGCTCTGGGGCGGTTATCTCTATCACGCAAAACTGAGCTCGCACTTCTTAACGAGGGCGCTGTAACTCTTCAAAATTGCGTAGAGAATGTGGTGCAACTCCACATTATCCCATTTGCACAGCAAGAAATACCTGAGTTCTTCTTGAAGCAGGATAATGCTCGAGCGAATACGACGCGACTAACAGTGCACACTTTCCCTTACGCTCGAATTACGATGTTACAGTGGACACTTAGGATTTTTACCTGAGTTCTATTGAGAATTTAAGAGATGAGTTAAAGAATAGTGAAAAAGAAAGTAAAATTCCCATCAACACCTAGCTGGATCTCATAAATTGTCTGAAAACTTGCTGGTAGAGTATCCCAAAAGAAAATGTTCGGTATTTAATCCAGACCATTCCACTTCCCATAAAATGAGCAGAACAGAGAGAACAGAGTTAAAAGAGAAGCTTAAAAGAACACTTTGGAACATTAAAGACGTTATTTTTTCGATTTTTTTATGTTTCATGTAACTTGATACATTCCTGCAATTCCTCCATTTTCATTCAATTTGTTTTATTTTAACGATTTATTGGAATACATATTTATTTTTTGTGTATTTCCATCTAAAACCATTAATATTAATCAGATTCAGTCATTGTAACTAGTAATATTTAAACATTATTTAATAAATCGAAAAAAACCAGGTGGCCCTTATTTTGTTTTGAGTAGTATAAATTACGCTCATATAATTGCTCATATAAAACTAAACAATTTCCCTGTGTGTACATTGCCAGCCTATGTGAGGTAGTGCTAGTAATAGTAAAATTACTAGCACTACCTCACATAGGCTGGCAATGTACACACAGGGAAATTGTTTAGTTAACAGTTGGTTTTGATTCTATGAAAAAAATCAGAATTCATGTAAAGATTTCAATAGAATTTGGAACATTGCACTATAGTTTGATTATTAATTCCAGTCAGTAAAATGACATTTCCAGTGTTCAGTAACTTTTTTTTTTTTTTTTTTAGGGTGGCAAAATCATCAAATGAGTCCTCCCGCCCTGGGTGGAGCGGGAGGGACTGTCAGACTCTTACTGACTAAAATCCACCCGTGTTCCGTCGGATGCCCTTTACGTTCCGGGGCCACGGTATCCTGGATTAAGAAAAATCCGCGACCCCGGCAGGCATTTGGCCCCATAAGGGGCCCCGTCGGTGACGCGTGAAACACGACGCGCCACCGACCCGGGCTTGGTCCTTGGTCGGACGGCGAGCATACCCATTACCCACCGTCCGCAAGCCCGCTCCGCCGCTGTGCCCTCTGCTGTTCAGAGGGACACGCGTTGGAGCGTCCACCCGACAGGCTATTTGCATACGGGCAAAGAAACCCCTTAGGCACACAGTGCCTAAGGAGAGTTTTTGCCCGCATCCCAGGGCGCACCGGCCCGAAAAACTGGTCTTCCCCCCGGACGTATCCGAGAGGGAACTCCAGTCCACGGGCGCACGTGAAGGTTTCCTGTCTTAGCACCCCGTGTTCAGTACCCTTAGCACGAGTTTTGACTCTTTTACTTTACAGCGTCTTTCCAGTATTTACAGCGTTTCTTGTATGAAAAAATGGAACAGCGCCTCTGGTGTGCGAAGAAGGAACTATTTTTTTCCTTGAAAATTGTCAATTTGAAGTTGTCAAAGTTCCAGTTTACCTTACGTCTCAAATACTGAAAACTCGTGCTAAGGGTACAGGTTTGTTTCATTTTGTTTGTATCAGTGACAGCTGCACTTGTCATTTTACTGACTCGAATTAATAATCGAACTTTAGTCAAAGCGTTTCCTAAATTAAAAATGCAACTGACAGGGCTATAGGTTCATGGACATCTTGGAAGATACCTAATAATTTATTTTAAAAAAATCGGCCCAATTGAATTTTCAAAGGACAATTCAGCCACACTCACATACACACTCTACACATTAACATAATCCAACTAAATAACACTGATATAACTAATCTGTCCGCCTCTCGTAAACTAAGCTCATTTACATTAATATAATAACGTCGCCGGCTCTAACAAATATAATAATTTTCATTGTCGCCCCTAGCTAATTAAATAAGACTAGTATTTATTACCTGTATTGTGGCTGCAGTTGTACTGGAGTAATGAGCGTTGTTGCTAACTGTTCCGGATATACATAATCCCACCAAAAACATTTCATGTAAAATGTTGCCAGACGACCACATAATGTTTGGCCTGTGAAAAAGATATCAGATCTCATGTTAAGCCAAACTTTTAAATCTACACGGCCTAACTCTACCGACCCTAACTTCACAAATTCTACATACTTATCAGTAAAAAAAATGTATGGCTTGGCTGTTTCGTTGCTACAGAAACTAAAATAAGATGCGGGGCCACTACCGTGGCCCCAGATCAGCCTTTTCACTTCAGGATCTTTTCCTTCACCGTTTGGAGAGCAGTCATCATCATTATCATCATCATCAGCCTATAAATGTTCAAACCGCAAGCTTTTCCTATCTAAAGCCTTGTAAATGTCTCTCAAAATAATAGTGAAAATAACTCATTAATAAAATCGAGTAAAGCCACGGAATCCACTAATGCTATGACATACGTAAACGAGATCTGTTTGGTAGCACCATAGTGGCAGGAAAGTAATGACACGTTGATATAAGGCCGTGGTGTTGATACAAGCGGAGCGGGTAGCGAGTGAAGTGTCGATAGCTCTTATTAGTCTTATCTATAACTAGCTGAAAATTCAAATTTTCGATCTTTCTCTAAAATTCCGAAAACTTTCTTGCATATTAACCATGTCCAAGAACAACAAAAAATAAGTATCCAATTTGGTGTATTTATACGGAAGTTATGCGCGTACATACAGACTTAAAGGACTTTGTTTTATACTATGTAAAGATGACAGGTAAATAATCACAGTTGCATACAATATACACCGTGTTCCGGACGATATACATAAACTTCGACCAGATGTTCAAACCACGGAAGTAAGCATTTTTCATTATGGACACATTAATAAATTCTTATTTTTTATTTTTTGTTAATTTTCATACAAACTAAATACCTAGACGTAAATAACCCGATATGCATGCCTCTTTATCCGAATTGGCAACGTCATTCATAACATTTGGCGGGCTGAAACAAATGAAATGCAAATAGTATTTGATAGATTTCAAATTAAGATACTTTCTCACTGCATAGCTCAATTAAATTTCATTAAATGAAATTACAAATATCTTTGTAACGAAGCCTTTTTAAGTACTACTTCCTTTGTTGGATTTGATTTGTAAAAGCCATAGAAGTATTTGCTAAAGTTTATGGATAACGTGAAGAACACGGTGTATATGTCGCAGAATCAACACAGAAGCACAATAATTCAGAATAACGCCATCTATTGTCATTGCCGAGGAATCAAAACAGAAGCACAATTTGGAATCTCTATGGATTATTGTTAATTAAGAATAACGCCATCTATTATCGTTAGTGTGAATCAAAACAGAAACTCAATTTAGAATCTTTATTGATTATTGTTAATTTAGAATAAAGCCATCTATATCTCATTGGAGGAACTGTGAAGTTAGATTTGACAGAAAACGCTTAGAAACGTCAAGTTAGTAATAACTTGGGGATGCTTAGCGTGGAGTAATGGCAACACCGAGCGAATAGTCGACTCAAATGTCGATTCGGAAGTTTACTCAGCTATTCGACGTTGACAGATAGGTTGGCTAATCTGTGTGGGGTAGGCCACTTGCACGGACAGTGGAGTGAAGTAAACACTTTGAATCGGTCCGTCAAGCTGTGTAGACATCTTGGTCACGCCACGTCGTCCACGATAAACTTCCCGCGTTCCTAAGTTTTTAATCGAGCCATATCTCGGACATCCTTGATTATTTTGTAGTCAGTGTGTGTTAGCAAGTAATTAAAAGTGTTAACGAAGGTTTTGTGAGTGTTATTTCCGATATCGCGCCCCTTTTGATATCGATTCTTCGACATCAGAAGCGGGATATGGACCACGACGACCCACGTGTTCGAAATAAAGACTATAGTGATAAAAAATGGATGCGTTTGTTGGGAAAACAGAACCACAATTTTCTGACACTGATTCAAGCCGTGAAAACACCTACTACGTCGTCACATGCTTGGGTGACGACTGCAGAGATGTGCTTGATGGACCAATACCAACATGGCGCCCCGCTTATGGTCGCTATAAGCCGCGCCTTGAAGGGAGGAGCTTCTACCTGGCTACCTACCGTGTCGTTTCCTGGGATGACATGGACCGAATTTAAGAAGTAAGCTGATGGACACGAAGGGAAGACCTACAACACCTACAGCATCATCGAGCCAAGTGACGCAGCAGCCGGCATTGGAGACCTTGGTGTGCTTCAAATGTGGCTAGCCAGGTCACATAGCCGTGCGCTGTACGAGCAGTGGTGGCGGCTGTGGCAGCGGATCAGTCGACGGCACGGCGCGACGCGACGCGTCGATGTCCGAGTTGTGCAACCACCATCAGGCAGGATACAACACAGGTGAATTGTTTCATTTTTTACTTACGATTCTGGTGCTGAATGCTCGTTGGTTAAAGAAAGTTTTTCATCGAAGTATTGTGGTGAACGTGTTTGTAATGTTGTTGCTATGACTGGTATAGGTCAGACACGAGTATTCAGTCCAGAACAGATTTTACGTTGTGCAGTGATTAACGGGTGATCATCCTCTTGAAATTTTGTTTTAAAATTTTTGCCCGACAATTATTTGCAATGTGATGTCATGTTAGGTAGCGAGATTTTAAATCAGGGTTTTTCTGTAAACATGTTTGTATGCCAACTGAGCTTTTTAGGTTAACGAAAGTCCTTTGTGTAAATTCAGTGAGGCGTAATAGTGACAACGCATTTCAATTGGATTTAACTGTTATCGTGACGGCTATAACGGGTATGACAAGTCTAGGCTTTTGCAAACACTTAAGAATTTTCTAAGTTTTTCATTACCGTTTTGTCTACTGCGCGAGTGACTACAGGCCAGCTCAGTGCAGCGGCAACTGTATAGGATGTCTGTAGACGAACGTAGAGTTGTGTGCGACCGTGTGAAGGTTGATTCGAACGACTGTGGTACATGGGCTAGGGTAGTTGTTAGTGGCCTAGGGTTGTTAGTGGCCTAGGGTAATTGTTAGTGGCCTAGGGTAATTGTTAGTGACCTAGGGTAGTTGTTAGTGGCCTAGGGTTGTTAGTGGCCTAGGGTAATTGTTAGTGGCCTAGGTTAGTAGTTAGTGGCCTAGGGTTTTTAGTGGCCTAGGGTTTTTAGTGGCCTAGGGTAATTGTTAGTGGCCTAGGGTTGTGATTGTTGTATTTTCAATTACCTTTTCCCGATGTTTCATTTAATTGAAGGTTTTAATGATACAGTAGAGTTCTGGAATTTCCTTATTTTCGCCGACGAACTGAATCTAGAGTTTGGTCAGGAATGACCGAGTGAAACAGTATTCTGTCGTGGACTGTTTTGTGTTTCAGTGGGATATCCAGACACGTGGCCAGCTACAACAAGAGCTGCAAGCGGTTTCTTTTATGAAGAGAAAGCTACCTAGCGATGACTGCGATGCCCCTGAAAAGTGCTGTGAAGCCTCTGAAGTGTTTTACCTGCCGCGGCGCAGTGAGAGGAGCAACGCCGACTCCGGGTCATCAAAGCCTATAAATGAAAAGAGGGTTGACCTGTGCCTCCTGAGCGCGTTAACTGGGACCCTATCCGGTGAGCAATTTTCATTTTGTTTACGACTCTAGTGCCTTGTGTTCTTTATGTTGACTATCGCTGGTTAAGCGTTAGTAGTGTAATCGCTGGTTAAGCGGATTACTTGGGCTTTCGCTGGTTAAGCGTTAGCTGTTGACTCGCTGGTTAAGCGTGTTATGATGTGATCTTTCGCTGGTTAAGCGTTGGCTGTTTTATCGCTTGTTAAGCGAGTTATGTTGACTATCGCTGGTTAAGCGCTAGTAGTGTAATCTCTGGTTAAGTGTGTTAGTGTGGGCTTTCGCTGATTAGGCGTTAGCTGTTGAATCGCTGGTAAAGCGAGTTATGTCGACTATCGCTGGTTAAGCGTTAGTAGTGTAATCGCTGGTTAAGCGGATTGCGTTGGCTGAGCTGGTTAAGCGAAAACCAACGTAAATTCGGCAGCTAACTGTTGAATCGCTGGTGCGTGTTATGATGTGTGCTTTCGCTGGTTAAGCGTTAGTGGGTTAATATTGTTGGTTAAGCGTTAGCTGTTAAATCGCTGGTTAAGCGTTAGCTGTTGAATCGCTGGAAAAGCGAGTTATGTCGACTATCGCTGGTTAAGCGTTAGTAGTGTAATCGCTGGTTAAGCGGATTGCGTTGGCTGAGCTGGTTAAGCGAAAACCAACGTAAATTCAACAGCTAACTGTTGAATCGCTGGTTAAGCGTGTCATAATGTGTGCTTTTGCTGGTTGGGCGTTGGCTGTTGAATCGCTGGTTAAGCGAGTTATGTCGACTATCGCTGGTTAAGCGTTAGTAGTGTAATCGCTGGCTAAGCGGATTGCGTTGGCTGAGCTGGTTAAGCGAAAACCAACGTAAATTCAGCAGCTAACTGTTGAATCGCTGGTGCATGTTATGATGTGTGCTTTCGCTGGTTAAGCGTTAGTGGGTTAATATTGCTGGTTAAGCGTTATTATTATCACTGGGTAAGTGATAAGATTTGTAACGCTGGTTAAGCGCTACAATGTTAAGTACTGGTTAAGTACTTCAGTGATTTACACTGCTGGGTAAGTAGTGCTGTGGATTTGAGGGAGAATGCCTGAGGTAAAGTACAATTTTTAAGTAGAGGTGTTGAGTTGAATGATAGTGTGGAATCTTAGATCGGCTGGTCAGACCGTACCAGTAGCCATTTCGTAGCCAGTCCGTATTTCCGAAAATTTTTGACATCCTGGTGTCCATGGATGCGCGGTGTGCGAATGGCACTGTCGGAGGTCGTGTATTGTGGGTTCATGTTGAACGGTGTGCAACAAACAGAGGTTTGTTGGTGGGGCTAGTGTTAGCCACAGGCCTCGAATTTGATTCCTACTGTTTTGATTATAAGATTGCTGCATTGTGATGATACAATTGCAAAGGTACTTGATTCCTCTGGGATTTTCGGTCAGTCTAAATTGTGTTGTCTTTTGTGTTTGACTTTGAGTAGTTCAAGTGATATCTTCTTTATGGAATTTATAATCTGTAACGTTATTGGAAAAATAAGGTAACATGTTGAACAAACCTACTTTAAGAATTATTTTGATAAAGGCTCTAAACGATTATCTTGATGGTATTGAGTTTGTAACCGGATGGTTACGTGTTGAAGACCGGATGGAGGTCGTTTGATTTCATGCTTATGACCGGATGGAGGTTATAATGTGTGATGATGAAGACCGGATGAAGGTCAGAGTATGAGCACTGCAATATTTTGATGAGTTTCCTATTACTTAAATGAGTATGGGTGTTGTTTGACATGTCAGCTTTGAGAGTAAGAGTTTGTTGTGACTTTCATTAGACCCTGTAATTATTTTGATGAGAATACCTTTTTCCATTTGGGTCAGGAATGGCCGAACGGTTAGAATGGTTACTGTTCGAGAATTTTCTCTCATTCCAGATATCACACACGAGGACGTGTGAATTGTCAGAATGGCCGTGTCGCAGAATCAACACAGAAGCACAATAATTCAGAATAACGCCATCTATTGTCATTGCCGAGGAATCAAAACAGAAGCACAATTTGGAATCTCTATGGATTATTGTTAATTAAGAATAACGCCATCTATTATCGTTAGTGTGAATCAAAACAGAAACTCAATTTAGAATCTTTATTGATTATTGTTAATTTAGAATAAAGCCATCTATCTCTCATTGGAGGAACTATGAAGTAAGATTTGACAGAAAACGCTTAGAAACGTCAAGTTAGTAATAACTTGGGGATGCTTAGCGTGGAGTAATGGCAACACCGAGCGAATAGTCGACTCAAATGTCGATTCGGAAGTTTACTCAGCTATTCGACGTTGACAAGTATTGTCGTTGACAGATAGGTTGGCTAATCTGTGTGGGGTAGGCCACTTGCACGGACAGTGGAGTGAAGTAAACACTTTGAATCGGTCCGTCAAGCTGTGTAGACATCTTGGTCACGCCACGTCGTCCACGATAAACTTCCCGCGTTCCTAAGTTTTTAATCGAGCCATATCTCGGACATCCTTGATTATTTTGTAGTCAGTGTGTGTTAGCAAGTAATTAAAAGTGTTAACGAAGGTTTTGTGAGTGTTATTTCCGATATCGCGCCCCTTTTGATATCGATTCTTCGACATATACATACATACATAAACAAGCACACGTCGATGTAAAGCAGCGGTGTATACACTAGCGGAACCATAAGCAGAGCGGGCAATTTATAAAGTGTTCTAACTAGGTTTTTATTTGCCACAAGCACGATATTACTAGTATCTATTTCTATTGTTTGAAACGAGTTCATATCTTTAAAAAAAAAACTGGGTTTTATTTATTTTAGCACACAATAATTTTGATAAATCGCTAATCGTAAATTCTCTCTCCTTTACCTTTACAAATTGTGATAGATCAACGATTCAGTCACTTGTAGCAATCAATCAAAGTCTCAGTTCATTGACCTTTCACCTGACACTGCTTCCAAGGCTAAACGCCTTTTAAAACAAACGTAACGCAAACGCTAACGTAAACGTTAACTTTTAACCTCACGGTAATGCGATTAACCTTTTAGTGCGCCGGTGACAAACTTGCGACTTGTCGGGTTTGGGAATAAATTGCTTACCTTTACAAGTCGATGGATTTAACGTTCGTATAACTGTCTTTATTTTAGAGTCTGGGTTTAAATGCTTCCTGTCATTTTTAAGGCTTTTCCTAATTAATGATTGGTTGTTACATGACGAAGCATAGTGATTATGTTAGCATGTGTTTTGAAGTTTCTGACTAGATCTGTTTTAATGGAGTTTTTATGTGCAGAACGGTTTTATTTGAGGCTGAATATTAATTTCGGCATTTGAAGTCAAATGGCAAAATTGTGTAGATGTATCTGAAAAATGTGTAGATTTTTCCAAAAAAAAGCATTATCTAACTAATATTTTCTAATTATTTGTTACCTACTTAGTGTATGTCTCAATATTGTCTGTAATTTTTTGGATTTACACATAGGATATGTTTTATCCCGGCAATTCGTTCCCATGAGATATTTACCGATTTTCAAGCGAGAAACTACACGAGTATAAACTAGTAATTGCGAATACATTAACAAATCTGTCAACTTAAGTTCGTTTACTAGCCTAGCCATTATAATCATTATCCTTAAATTCGTTACCTCTCATACACCTTATCCTCTACCTAACCTCAACAAAAAAACGCTACATTGTAACAATAAAAAGCGCTCACATTTTAGAGCGAATTAGCGTCAGCGTCGCGTCAGAAACTATAAACCCGTCGCAGTTGGTATCGGAGGCAGTAAACTGGCTGACGGATCGCTACCGAGCGCGCTGTCACACGCCCCTCACAGGGGTGGCAAGCGTTATGGAATAAGTCTTTTTGTCACATAATAGTAAAGTTGATTTTTGTTAAAGCAATAATTTTCACTTGGAATTTTGATATTTCCTCTGCGAATTTCTTAACCTGGAGCCTGTTAGTAGTATAATTAGGGGAACAGTGTAAAGACGGGGACGCGGGGTACAATGGGGACATACACACTAACGACAAACTTAACACAACACTTACGTAGCGCAAGCGCCAACAGGACGCCATTAAATTTATTTGTTAATGGCCACTTACAAAAAAAGCGTCCTGTTGGTGCTTGCGCTACGTTAGTATTGTGTTAAGTTTGCCTTAATGCTATTGTCAAACAGAGAGGCGAAGCGAACACGAAGCGAAAGCGAAGCGAAGCGTTTTTGTTTGTAATGTATGGAATTGTTTGAAGCCTGTCACATAGACTATCGGAGCGCATTCGCTTCGCCTGTCTGTTTGACAATAGCTTACCTACGTGTGTGTTTTACCATCATACCCCGCGTCCCCGTCTTATAATACACTGTTCCCTTAGACCTAATTGTTCAGAGATTACAGGTATGCTGTGTGAAATAAAGGACTATGTCAAGAAACAGGACATGAACAGTTTCTGCAGTTCTCTGTTGTTGTAGGCGTCCATTAGCTACGGTGACCGCGCACCAACAGACGGGCCGAATGCTCGCTTGTCACCTATCTCGTATGAATAAAATTTTAATTTTAATGATATAAAACTAAATGGGATTTATAGATTTTAATGTTTATAATAAACAGCTAATCAGCTATTTTGTTGAGTTCAGAAATCTACATAGTAATGGAGTTGTTTCGTAAACACTTTCTTCTCTACCTATAGAATATCAATATAATATTCTACTGAAAGCTATAGATACTTCTATGATGGTTAATCAAATTGGTTACTTTAAATAAATACTTAATGTTGATGTGTGACAACCCTAATTTGAAAGTAAGGTACAATTTTGACAATAGTATCAGCCCATATTAGGGCTGTAGCCACCACCTGGACAAGCGCGTACAAAAGTGACAAAATTATTAGTGGCCACACTGTCGGATTGAGTTATTTGTTATTTAGACTTAAATATTGTGTTCACTGAGTTTGTAGGGTTAACATTGAGTTGAACACGTAATTTCGTAAGTCACTTGCACTAACATTATTTTGGTAACCTACAAATTCTAAGACATAGGAATTGAAACTTTGTGGCACAAGTGAGGTAAATAAAACAGAATAAGTTCTTATTTATTACAAACCTCTTAGTTCAAAATAAATGCACAAAACAACTTTGATTAATTTTTTTGTAATAAAATTATTATTAACCAAAGAAATGATGAATGGAGTAAAAAAAATTTAGTAAAACTTTTTAAAATCGATTGTTAATCGTGAGAAAGAATATCACGTCACTTAATTTAAAAACCGGCCAAGTGCGAATTGGACTCGCCCATGAAGGGTTCCGTAGTAGCAAGCATAGATTAGGGATATAATTATATTGAGATTAGAAAGTAATATACACAAACAATAAAAATAACTTTGTTTTTCATAGTGTTTGTATGAATGGCAAAGTTATATTTGCGGTTCTTGAAAATGTACTATATCTCGAAAACTACTGACTGTATCTCATCCAAACCAATTTTCGTTGGAAGTTTTTGTTGAGGTCTACATTATATATTTTTTTGTTTTATCATTTTCTTATTTTAGAAGTTACAGGGGGGGACACATTTTACCACTTTGGAAGTATCAGTCTCGCGCAAACTGTTCAGTTTAGAAAAAATGACATGACAACAATGTGTGAATTAAAAAAAACGCACTTTTTTCACAATTTATTTTGTTAAAATAGTATTAAAACTGGCAAGATAAATAATAATAATAATAATAATATTCCACAACTATCACACAACGCCATCTAGTCCCAAGCTAAGCAGAGCTTGTGTTATGGGTACTAGACAATTGATAAACATACTTATATATTTCTAAATACATACATATTATAGATAAATTACACCCAGACACAGAACAAATGATCGTGCTCATCACACAAACATTTGTCCTGGGTGGGAATCGAACCCACGACCTCCGGCATAGCAGTCAGGGTCACTAACCACTAGACCAACAGGCCAGTCAATATAAAGTAAAATTGGTGAGTCATACATTACACTTTACATTTGAGACACAAGATTGATCAAACCAATTCCAAATAAAGTCCAGTGCCTTTTTATCAAAAACATGTTTTCAGTACATGTTACCAAAACAAGGCAACGAGTCCTGCCATACGCAGCGAATTAAAATTGCTAATTGAACAGCAATATAAACTAAGTTGTAAAACCTCCTTGATTTACTACCGAGCCATAACAATCATTTGATTCATACTGGCTTCTGCATGCGGTTCCGCCCGCGTTTAGGTCCAAAATAATTATCCCATGGGATGAAAATTGTTCATTTAAATCCATTCAGTCGTTTTCAGAGGACAGACTAACAGATTTACTTTAGCATCAGCTTTTACCTGCGAATTCGCCCGCGATATTTTATATAATTTGTACATTTTAAACACTTGGGGACAACGTAATGAAAAACTTGAACTATAGACTAATTGCGTAGATTGCCCTCCAAACTTTAAAATATACTAATTTTAATCTATTATGTTATAAATACGGATTCTTGAAATTATTATTTTGCTTAAAAAAAATTAACATTTCTCGTCTCTTTATAAATATTTACAAGTTTGACATTTAAAACTTTTATTATCTTTAATTAATTTGTAGTTTAGTATTTGATGACTGCAATCCATCAAAATAAAGTAGTAAAAGGATAAATAAATTGTTATAAAATGGTTATTATTAACTTGGACTTGACTACTGGAACTGATATACAATTAATTCGTAATTTGGCAAAGATGTGAACTAACTGGGGACCCCCGCGAAGTGACGTACGTGTCAAGTCTAATATATGGACCATAACCTTCTTAAGTACTTCTTTAATAATATTGTGAAATACCGTACAAGGATGTTTAAATTAAGACCAAACTAGAAATTAAAAAAAAAAACACAAAATGATATTTTAAAAAATAAATACCCATGGCCATGATTATCTTAATCTTTGTTCGGCACAGCCCTATCACTTGCATCGATGACATCTGTCACTTACGTCCCTTTGTTGGGACAGCACTATTAGTTAACCAACTAATTGGGCCAAATGTCGACTTTGTCTCGGAAACCGGCGTGAAACGAAAGGGACAGTTTTTTGTCAAATTCTCTGAACATGTCCTTTTTAAAACAAAATAAATTAATGTGTTTGTGTTAAAAAGGCGTAAAACACATCCTGACTAATAGCACTTACGCCCTTTTTACCCCGTATGGGATGTCGCTTAACACATTTCGGATAAAACATAAAGATAAGATATAAAGGGACACAGATGCATTGTTCGATTAATAGGTTTTTATTTAAACGTTTTTCTTTTGTTTTCACACCCTATTAATCTAAAGGACTAATATGGTAGTTGTCGTATTCATGTTTTTTTTACCGTATAATGTTAGGGTGCCTCATTGAATAATTTATGTAGTAGGTTGACTGGCGGCTACAGGGTTTACAAATGCAATTTTAGCAGAATAAAAGTTTAATTACGATAAAATTTATAATTCTAACCCTTGCATGCATAGCACGGCACCGCCGCGCCGTAGAAGTGGGTTTTGTCGATATTATGAACAGTCAAAATATATGATAGAATAGAATATTTTTAGCGTGGTAAAATCATTAAATGAGTCCTCCAACCCAGGACAGGGCAGGAGGGACTGTCAGATTTGTACTGCAAAGTTCCTGACATTGTAGATGCCGTCAAACACACAATTCAATATCAGTTTTCACGCACCGACTACAGAAAACAACAAACATTACAAATGTAGCCTCCAACTGAACATAATATATGATTATTCCACATTATAGCTGCATGCTTCCCATCGCGTGCGCACACGGACAGACAGACGCAATGACACAGTAATGACGCGGTAATGAGCGAGGGACGCCGCGGGGCATCACCATGGTTTTTAGGGTTCCTTAGGTACTTAAAGTAACCCATTCTAATAATGATGCGAACGGCAAAGAGTCAAAAGGAGCTCGTGGCTAAATAATGACAGCTGCACAAGCCGATATTCCGGGTTAAGCCGCGCTTGTCGAGGGTTCTGTGGATGGGTGACCATCTTTTATAGCGAGTTTCCTCCGTGCCTCAAAAAGCGCTGACCTTTTATTTGCCACATATTCGTCACAGGGTTGAACCGTAAATACAAAACGCTAACCATGAGGAATTTCGACAGTCATGAAACAGAATTTGTGTCACAAGACTACATTTTAATTTTAATTGTTCTAATTTAGAAAATACATTTCTTGGTAACGTAGCCTATTTTTTAGAGACCCCACTGTAACATTTTTTGCTGATCTACGGAACTTTTAGTTCACTAGTCTAACTCGCACTTTGCCAGTTCTTGAAAAGCCATGTCAATTAGATCTCATTATATCTCCGGTTGATGTAAAATGAATGCATGCGTGGGCGCATGTTATTTACGTTGGAAATAATTTATTTAAATGTATAGGAAATAGTTTATTGGACTGCGCCTTAGGCATTACTTGTCATCGGAGCTTAAATTAAGGGATAGTTATTAAAGTGGCGTTAGAACAGTTGCAGAGGCGTTGTCTTTGTATTGTGGGAATCACTAACGTTAGGTGTTACCTAAACTAATATGAATCATTTTGGTGTCAGTTAAGCTTCGGTTATACATGGCGACTAATAACTGTGAGTGAAATTGAACATGCTCAATTCAAACTGAAAATGGCGAATTCAACTCGCGGCGTTCCGTTCCGTGGTTCCGTTCGACTTAATTCTTGAACTAGTAGAATTCCTGAGATTAACGCGTTCAACTAAATAATTAAAGAAAGAAATTCTTCATCTTTACAATATTAGTACCTATAGAAAGATCCTGAAGTAAAAAGTTTTTAAAAAAAGAACTTGCAAACGACAGACTTAACCATTAACTTCATGGTCACATAATAAAATCAGCTACACTCGATATAAAGTAAGTAATTAAACAAAGTAATTAAAATAATAATTATATTGAAGCTTTCTAAATTATAATAAAACATCATGGCGCCCGGAAATAGCGGACATGGAGTCAATAACTATTAAATAAGTCTATTAAATACGCGAACACGACCTCTTATACTGTTAGTGACGTGATATCTCTGTTACAGTGAGAAGATTTTATAAGACTTTTAAACTGCCAGTCTAACAGTTGTTGCATAATTATGATGTTTAACACCTGACATCTCACCGAGCTACACGGTGTCAATATCGGTGTCAAATCAAAATGAAATAGGTATTTTAATTTCACACAGGTCCATGAGGGCACTTTTTTTTTTTTTTTCGGGTGGCAAAATCATCAAATGAGTCCTCCCGCCCTGGGTGGGGCGGAAGGGACTGTCAGACTCTTACTGACTAAAATCCACCCGTGTTCCTTCGGATGCCCTTTACGTTCCGGGGCCACGGTATCCTGGATTAAGAAAAATCCGTGACCCCAGCAGGCATTTGGCCCCATAAGGGGCCCCGTCGGTGACGCGTGAAACACGACGCGCCACCGACCCGGGTTTGGTCTTTGGTCGGACGGCGAGCATACCCACCGTCCGCAAGCCCGCTCCGCCGCTGTGCCCTCTGCTATTCAGAGGGACACGTGTTGGAGCCTCCACCCGACAGGCTATTCGCATACGGGCAAAGAGACCCCTTAGGCACAGTGCCTAAGAAGAGTTTTTGCCCGCATCCCAGGGCGCACCGGCCCGAAAAACTGGTCTTCCCCCCGGACGTATCCGAGAGGGAACTCCAGTCCACGGGCGCACGTGGAGGTTTCCTGTCTTAGCACCCCCCCATGAGGTCAATTAACATTTTTTTAACGCTATTCTAGTTTTCCTTTTCTTTACTGCTACTCCCTTTATCGCTGCTAAGATCCTCGGTCCGTATAAAACGTCGACAACAGGTGCTCGGTTCGGGTTGGTCGATTTCATGGAGAAGAACTTGCCAGAATATCCATGGTTACTCTTTTAATTTAAAATATGTTATGGATTTACAAACGGATTTTTAAAATTTTTGAATATTTAGATACTTAGATATGTGAGAAAAGCGTAGGCCTGGTAAAAAGAGGATTTCTTGCATGAAAAGTTAGTGTTTTAAGATAGTAAACCGTTTTAGTTTCTTCTCCGTTTTTCTTATCGTAGTAAAATCGTCAAATGAGTCCTCCTGCACACGGTAGGACGAGAGGGCCTGACAGTCAAAAGGCTTATGTCCCAGTTGTGGGGACATATTTAAATGATTATTGCTATTTAGCTTCTCTGGACAAGTAAGAGCACCATAATTTTGTTCTAGAACGAGCATTACCCTTAATAGACCGAAGAGGTGTTTCAGTTTTATCCTTCTGTTGCCAACACATCTGGGAGCCTACCATGACGTCTTAAAGCGAGAGTAGTTATACTGTAGGAAAGTGACAGAGCTATACAAGCCGTCTAGCGCCATCTCGTTCCCACAGTGAAACTATTCTCCCTTTAAGACATCATCATGGTCAGGTAGGCCCCCAGCAATGTCTTTTGTATTGGGTCAATGTAAGGATTACTATTCAACATCAAGGTGTCCAAAACATTTCTGTGTTCCTTAGCAGTTTCCCAAAACAACCAAGACAACAGTTGCACGGTAACATTATAAAGGGAAACTAATTTTATGAGCAGTACACATTGCAGTACATTTATTGGCGCCGGCTCATTGCAGTCGATCACAGTTCTCAATTGAAGCGATCGTCGTTAACCCAGTCGGACAGCGATCGTCGATGTAACGATCAAGCTGTTACCGATCGATTCCATCACTCAATGTGTGGTGAGTCACAATATTCTTCCGTAGTGATAGCACTACAATATAAGCCTAAGGGCTCTGCCTCGAATTTTGCGGGGAGCGGGGCGGCGCGGGCTACGCAGATGTTCTCGACTAGTTTTATTTGATTTATGCGTAAAATTCTACGGTTCCCTGCCGCAGCCGCCGATCGCTCCCCGCTAAATTTGAGGCAGAGACCTAAAAGCTTGACTTGCTTTTATAGCCTCCTACTTTTCGGTTTCTGAAAAGGCTCACATGCCTTTTTCCCAGCTAGGTTGAATACCAGTATTTCACATGAAGCTTCTGCCTATCCGACCTAATGCATAAAGGCATCACATACGCACTATGATACGCATATTGCTTTATTCTGCTTTGGTACTTCAAAGGAAATCATAGCCCCAAATAGAAAAAATAAATCAAAACGAAATTTAATATAAATATGTTTAATTAACAATATTCAGCTAAATAAAAATGAAAAACTTTTTAGGATTAAAAAACAAAACAATTGTATCAGATCACCTGATAATGAGGTCCTGTCGATTTCAACGATATTTGCCTTATTAGTCCTGGCTTCTATTACCAGGTTGGGTATGGGTAATTTATATTTCGATTTTTTCGCCAGAGAAATTACACATGACTCAAGAAATTTTGACGTTGGTCTACCACTTACCAGCTTACCAGCATATAAGCATGATTTTATGGTAATTATAACGTAAAACAAATTCAAAGATTTGTTTCCTCTAATGATTATAAATGTCAAATCCATCGACTTTAGTTTATAATGAGTCAGCCCTGTCATGTATCAGCTCCTGTTAAATCAAGCGTCGTACACAATGATGTGACAAATTGTGATAGATAGCACGTCCGTGAACATTGGCATTATGATGAATGAAAGGAAAGTCTCACGATGGCATATTGTGGAGCGACCAGCGGGATAGACTGACTTGCTTTCATGTTGATCGGGACAATGATACATGAAAGAGATTCGAATCTAAGAGATCTGCAAATAGATTTAGTTTATTAATCGACATAGATGTAGGAGAAATTCCTAGTGTGATACAAAGTTTTTTTTTAATGTCTGAAACTAAAATAACGTTATAAGAAGTAATTTTTTTGACAATAATGTTTAACAAGTCAAAATAAACATAAAAGATTGAAAAAGATGTTTCGCTCAATTCGCCCCATCTCCTACATACATAATGGGCAAATAAGCACGTCAATGAGGTATTTTACAGCATGAATAAATAAAATCTGTTTATTCCGTCAGAGTCTTGAAAAATAATGAAAAAGATATTGAAAAAAAGAAAAAAAATGTAATATTTAAGATAATCAAACTGACGACAGACTGATTCGATTTTTTTCAGTCAAATAAACCTGTTCCGAGTGCCAATCGTGTAACAATTCGTTTCCCATCCAACTATGCTAAACATAATACTGTTATTCCGAGTCCTACCCGTGTAATTCTTAGCATACCATAGCAAACAGTTTATCCACATTGACGTGTTATTAAAGTAAAATTCCTCGTGCCTCAAATAAGGTAAAGTCCAATACGATTTAATGCACAGTATTTACATAAACAACATGCTGAAGAAAGTTTGACAATCACTAGTTTGTACTAAAGTAACACTAACTATTGCCTGCAGCTTTACTAGTTGAAAAAGTTGTCAGAAAAGTGAATTGATGAAATGACGTCAGATATTTACCGAACTTCCACCGAACTTTTTCCGGGCAATGCCGCGTGCCATCTATGATGAAATAAAATGGTGAAATGATACTGAAGTCATATTTATTTTTGCAAGTAAGTTATTATAAATACTTTTACACATCGTCTTTTTACAAACTAGATGAGGCCGGTGTTTTGTACCTGACTACTTTGAGAAGAAACAGTCGAAACAAACTCAGAAATCACTGTCCCTTTAAAAGTCCAGACATTATGGTAGTAGTATTAAACCGATTTATATCCATGAAACCGCGAATGTAATATTATTTACGTAAAAACGTAATAGCTACAAGTTAGAGCTACATCTTGTTCATAAAAAATAGGGTAAAGAAAGTCCAACAATCACTGGACACAACGAAACCGCTAGATAAAGCGGTTTTGTTGTTGTCTGTACCAATATTAGGGAAAGCTGTGGTCTGCGGCTGAAACTGAATCCGTGTGTACATGCTAACGGTACTCTTAGGGTAGGGTCGCGGGGCAACGTAGATTACGATGATAGACGAGCTTTTGGATTACACATTAGCAAAAGTAAAACTAAAGGTCTTGAAATTAAAGTGATGAAAAAATTTTAAAACGGTCAACATGGCACCTGTATATGGTATGGCATAGAGAGAAGGTATTTTTTTAATTTACTAATATTTTTAAGTGTACAGGATAAACAGGATTGATTTTCAGTAGACATTGGTGAAAGAGAAAATTAATAGATTTTAAAAAATCTAAAAACCCACGTTTTTAAATGTCCTAAAAAAAAGAAAATAACCCTACGGGGCTGAGAGAGGGGCCACTCCAAACGTGGGGGCGTATATTATTTAAGGGATTATTTATGGGATATATTTACATGACGTGTAATAGATCGTGGGTGTAACTTTCAAAGATACGCCCCCACGTTTTGAGTGGCCCCTCTCTCAGCCCCGTAGGGTTATTTTCTTTTTTTTAGGACATTTAAAAACGTGGGTTTTTAGATTTTTTAAAATCTATTAATTATTTTATTATTTTTATCTTTGTTCATCGGGTTTGAAGCTACCCTGAAAATTTCCGCCTGCTAACTTATCGGGAAGTGCCTCAAAGCCTGTCCGCCATATTGGATTTAAGTCACATGACTATATTTTTCGTATTCCTGACAGCAAACCCTTTCATTTGATACCCATATCATGGGTGTGGATTTCAAACAGCCTGTCTGCCATCTTGGACGTCCGCCATATTGGATTTAAGTCACGCGACTATTTTTCTCGTATTCCTGACAGCAAACCCTTTCATTTGATATCCATATCTTAGGGGTGCATTTCTAATGGCCTGTCTGCCATCTTGGACATCCGCCATATTGGATTTAAGTCACGTGACTATTTTTTTCGTATTCCTGACAGCAAACCCTTTCATTTGATATCCATATCATAGGGGTGGATTTCAAACAGCCAGTCCGCCATCTTGGGGAGGCCGCCATATTGGATTTGTTATGACGTTTCTTAGCTAGTCATGCATTGTCATCAGAACTCAGAGCGTGTGCAAAATTTCAGCCTGCTAGCTTATCGGGAAGTGCCTCAAAATTGAGTTGCAAAAGTCCAACCGGAACGACAAACAAACAAGAAAAGTGAGTGTATAAAAACGTGGGAAAAAAAAAACAAACAAGAAAAGTGAGTATATAAAAATGTGGGAAGAAAAAACGTGGGAAAATGTGCTTGCCTCTTGGGTGTTCACTTCTAATATTTCTCATTGATACTATGTAAAAAAAAACGAAATTATTTTGGAAAGTTAAATTCGAAATTCACATCCATTTAATTTTCCCACGTTTTTATACACTCACTTTTCTTGTTTGTTTGTTTGTTTGTTTATTTGTTTGTTTGTTTGTCGTTCCGGTTGGACTTTTGCAACTCAATTTTGAGGCACTTCCCGATAAGCTAGCAGGCTGAAATTTTGTACACGCTTTGATTTCTGATGACAATACATGACTAGCTAAGAAACATCATAACAAATCCAATATGGCGGCCTCCCCAAGATGGCGGACTGGCTGTTTGAAACCCGCCCCCATGATATGGGTATCAAATGAAAGGGTTTGCTGTCAGGAATACGAAAAAAATAGTCACGGGACTTAAATCCAATATGGCGGACGTCCAAGATGGCAGACAGGCTATTTGAAATGCACCCCTGACCCCTGTGATATGGATATCAAATGAAAGGGTTTGCTATCAGGAGTACGAAAAAAATAGTCACGTGACTTAAACCCAATATGGCGGACGTCCAAGATGGTACACTGGCTGTTTGAAATCCACCCCCGTGATATGGGTATCAAATGAAAGGGTTTGCTGTCAGGAATACGAAAAAAATAGTCATGTGGCTCATGCTAGGCTAGGCTATTAATCCAATATGGCGGACGTCCAAGATGGCGGACAGGCTTTGAGGCACTTCCCGATAAGCTAGCAGGCTGAAATTTTCAAGGTAGCTTCAAACCCGATGAACAATGATAAAAATAATAAAATAATTAATAGATTTAAAAAATCTAAAAACCCACGTTTTTAAATGTCCTAAAAAGAAGAAAATAACCCTACGGGGCTGAGAGAGGGGCCACTCAAAACGTGGGGGCGTATCTTTGCAAGATACACCTACGATCTCACGTCATGTAAATATATCCCATAAATAATCCCTTATATAATATACGCCCCCACGTTTTGAGTGGCCCCTCTCTCAGCCCCGTAGGGTTATTTTCTTCTTTTTAGGACATTTAAAAACGTGGGTTTTTAGATTTTTTAAATCTATTAATTTTTATACATGATTTAGTTTGGATTGGGCAAGATTGGATTTATAACTCTAAAGATTTTTCGGTTTGCAGTTCAGCTACTTTTGATAGTGGTTATAAGTTTACACGCTACGTATCCGAAACAAAGTAATGTTCAGTGACTTTTGTCATTTATGATGTTAAGTTAATTTTGACTGTTGCCGTGAATTCAACTGGATAACTAAACCAAGCATTTTATATTGTTCAGTGACTTTTGTAAAACTGAATGTTATGGTGTTTTCGGATATTATAACGATCAGCAATTTTTGACAAAATGGTGTTCAGTGACCTTTGGCGAGTAGTGTTCAGTTAATTTTGAAATTTAATGATGTTCATTCAATACTGGCGCCTATCTTGTTGAGCGATTTATGGGTGATTTAAATGTACAGTAATTTTGAAAATCTGAATGTGGTCATCGACTTTTGATGCTGACTGTACTATCAACTAAAAAGTTTTCATTATAATTGTTTGGTTTCAGAATCTGTTATCTACTGATATTACTGATTTAATATTGAGGTTAATTAAACGGGACGTGAGCTTAATTATTTGTTATAATTTATTTATTATCTTTAATTTGTAGTTCATGATAAAGTTATGAAGTAATAATATTTTATTGATTTATCATTGTGATTAGAATGTAAGGTGAACTCCATGATAAACTTTATTAAATGTCAAACATTTTTATTGAACCGAATTTTTTTAAATGACTTATATTAGAAAGTAGGATATACTTTGAAATATAATTCATTATCTTTTTATAAAAGAAATATTTATAAGGATTAAAATATTCCCAATAAATAATCAAACATTTTTAATATATATATTTTTTTAATATAATATTTCAATTAATGTTTTAAAGTGCACGTAAGTATGTAATTTATCTCCAGCTTGTTATGTAAAAATAAAAATTAAACTTACCGAAGCTTTTATACAGGGTCCATGATATCCTTAAGACGATGATTATAACTAGTATGAACATAGGCAGGAGACCTATCAGTCTTTTGTCTCCCACGTAGGAGGGGAACTCCTCCCCTTTCGTGTCTGCCAGCTCCTTCTCCATTTTAAAAATAACAAGTCTACTCCACTTAATACACACAAAAAATAGCAAAAACTTTGCTAATAAATATCACACTTATTTTTCAAAAAAGTGTCGCTAAGTTTATTTTATTTATTTAAATATACCGTTCAATTAAAAAATCAATCACATTTTATATTTAAAATCTTAAATTATTTTTTAAAATTAAGCACACAGAAGTTCACTTAAAAAAAAAATACAACTTTCAATTCAACCTTTTTTTAAAAAAAGTGTTTCCCAATTTTGTTTTTGTTGTTATTTGTTAAAAAATAAAAGCGTATTGCGGGATATTTGAGCGCGCACGTTTGCTTCGCGTCGTAGCTACAGTAAATAGTAACAGAAAGGCGGCTAGCCGAGCCCGCTCGTTTACAACACTATCTCAATTCATTGATAAAGCAGCCGTGACTTTGCCATAAGAAACTCGTCTATTTTTAAACATTAGGCTAAATTTAATAAGTGATTCTATTTATGGGATTAATAAAAACAGCCGCATCTATTCTCAAGGGTACGCGACAGTGGGCGAGGTCGCATCGCCGATGGGTGACCATCTGTTACAAACCGAGTTGTAATTGTGTAGATCATTGACAGTAATCACAAGTGACCAAGAATCTGACCAGGTAATAAATTACGAAAAGCTACTTTATGATCCAGATACTTCTCATCAGGTAACTGTCACCCAGCAAGGTATAGGGCTGTTGAAGGACACCGTGGATTTAATTTATAAAAGTCTGACAGTTCCTTCCGTCCCGCAGTTATGTAAATTAGTTTAGTTAGTTTCAGTTAATCATCAAAATGAGTCCTCCCACCTACTGTAGGTGGGAGAACACATTTTGATGATTTCACAAAGTTAAAAAATAAATAAATCTGTTGCTGGGTTGCGACAGTGGGAAAGAGGAATGTAGGGCGACAACCGACTAGGTGGACAGACGATCTTGTTAAAGTGGCCGGAAGACACTGGATAGCCATAACACAAAACCGCCAGAAGTGGAAAGATTTGGAAGAGACCTACACTCAGCATTGGGTGACTATAGGTTGAACAAGAAGAAGAAGAAGAAGTGGATATCCATAGTCGCTCTATGTAATATGCTTTACGTTAACTTGTTGGTCCTGACTGTCATTTGTAGATCTTTAACAGTCGTTACATTTAGTCAGTGGTTCAAAAGTTTGACAAACAGTCTTACCAAGGGGTATCGCACTATCCAGTACTAACTGTGGCGTTCAGACAGTTAGACTAGTAGTAGAGGTAAATAACTGGTAGTCATTTGCATCCAGTTCGACTGGAAGCCGACCCCATAGTTTGGAAAAGGCTAGACAGATTATGATGATAATCTTCACGTTATTTACAATAATTATTTATTTATCATTAGATCTAGTAATTGGTCGTTATTATCGATTGATGCAAGGCAAGGCATAATGTTCATAGCTTGTAATGCTATGTTATTATTTTAATCTTGCGTTATTAATAACTGAATGATCTATAAGTCGATTAAGTCAGGTACTTACAGCATTGTTGGCTTTACAAACAAGTTTGTACAATTTAGGCCAAGGATTCCATTAGATTTTAAACTGCAACCGGCCTAGTCGCAACTATAGAGGCCACATTATTCCCAAACTACTACAACTCTTAAAAGTTAGAAACAACAGAGGCTACCACCATTAGAGAGTCACGGCAATGAATCTCAACGAAATCCCGGAGAAGGAATTTAACTAAATTTGATCTCACAAACCAGAAAGTAATAGAAAACCATAATTTCCTATTCCCATCGCATCAAGGTTATAAGCAAAAATAAATTAATAATTAAAACTGTCAAAAGTACCACTGACATGCGGTATAACAGTAGACGGCACATCAGTGGAAACATAATTAAAACATCTATTCCACGAAGCAATTAACTATCAAACTCTTAATGGTTCCAATTACCACCATGTGTAGGTACAATGGTTGGCTGCCAATGATAAGATAAGAAAGTAAAATTAAAATGAGAGATTAGAAACGCAATTTGCAACCAAGTTTACAGCCTGCGTTCGCCGACTAATGAGTAGACCTTTAAATAAAATTGTTTTGAACCAGGTTTCTTCCATCTTATCGGCCTGCCTTTTCATAACTATTTTGGAGTCGGCTTCCAGTCTAACTGTATTTTACATGTAGCGACTATCTGACCTCCTCAACCAAGTTTCCTCGAAATAACAACATATCATCAACGTAATAAAGTAGTGCGGGATCAGACAAAAAGCTGGTTGCCTCACACTCATAGTCATCGTACAAGCAGAAGATATCCACAAGCGGATACGAGCAATTGGGCATCCCAATGTAAACCAACAGAAGGTAACCCACTTCATAAAATACCGAGAATATTTTGTGCCTCAGAACACACGTAAAGCACTAAGCACTAACACCAACGGTTACTTGTATATCTTAGACAGTCATTTGGCCGTAACTATGCAAACCAATTTGACTACGAAAACATAACTCAGTAACTGGGGATTAGAGATCATCACACAGTAACTGGGCTGTTGAAGACATAAAGGCAGTAAAAATAACTACTGATATTTAGATGCATCATGCTAGACAGGAAGTAGACCACAACATAGTTGAGGAAAGGTTAGACAAAAGTAGAAGTTAGTTGCACGATTTTAATAATAGTATGCATTTTGACAATCACTTAGTTATAGACCTTCAATCAAAACTACGGGAAGACATCAAATTAAAACACGTTAAAGGTTTCCGTGTGCATGAGAGTAATTTACATAAAATAATTGTGATAAGTAAACAAAGGTATACGATGAATATTGTGAGAAGATAAACCGGTTTTGTCCACGTTTTCAATGCGGATTGGATATATGATGCTTTTTGTCAATCAAATGCAATTAGTCGTTAATCATCTGCTGTCGTCGCTGGTCTAATCATGTTTCTTGTGGTATGTACCTTTTTTTTTTTTCGTGGGAAAATCATCGAATGAGTCCTCCCAGCCCCGGGCAGGGCGGGAGGGACTGTCAGACTTGTACTGACTAAAATCCACGGTGTCCTTCAGTAGCCCTTTATGTCCCGGGGTCACGGTAATGATATAAGAGCGTCAGCATAATGACGGGGCCCCCTCTCTAGAGGGGGCCCCGTCATTATGCTGACGCTCTTTGAGGCGCGCGTGGAACACAACGTGCCGTCGACCCGGGTATGGTCCATGGTCGGGCTGCGAGTTGCCCTTTACTCGCCGCCCGCATGCCCGCGCCTACGGTGGCCGGAGATCGTCTTGCGACGTCCGTCGCCGTGGGCGTCCACCACCGCGGGTGGGGCGGAGAGAGGACATTGTCCTCTCTCTCACGCGGCCCACCTCCTCCTTCGCGAGCATTACTGCTTCGCAGAAGGAGGCGACCGCTTCCCACTCAGTCTCGCCCCGCAGCATGGCCGCAACCAATGCCGGGCGCGAGAGGTCTCGGCCTATCGCCGCCGTGAGGACACGTCGGTGCTCTGCCCAAGCGGGGCAGTCTTGCACCGTATGCTCTACTGTGTCCTCCGGGCGATCTTCGCAGTGGTGACACCCAGGCGTTTCCTCCTTTCTCCTTAGACACAGGTACCTCCCGAAACTTCCGTGTCCGGTGAGGACCTGCGTCATGCGGTAGGTCAGGACGCCGTGACTCCTATCCAGCCACTCCTCAAAGAGGGGTCTTACCGCCGCGATTGCGGCGTGCCCGTGTGGTATGTACCTACGGTGTACATCTAAAAAATATTAATTTATTCAAGTGCAGAAAGGAATTCGGAATTATGTACATTACAAATTCTTTAGCTTGTGATTCAAAGAGTGTTAAGTAATTGTAATGTCTGGTTTTTAATGTAACATCATCTGCCTGCCTTTTCCCAATTACTTTGGGGTCGGCTTTTAGCCTAACCAGATGAAGCATAATACCATATCCTTGATAACCCAAATATCACATTCGTTGAGTTTGGTTTCTTTTGATCGAAGCTTAGGCAAGGATGATTGTTGACCTAGACTAATACTAATGCTGATAGCTGGGCATCGAAAAAATTACCTGTTTTTAAGAAATCGATAAAATCTAGTGAATGCTTGGTGAAAAATACAGCATCTAGTAAGATAGTAAGCCAGGATATTTATAAAAATTCTACACAGATGATATTGTATCCGGATCGAAGGAACAGAAAAACCTTGTTACGTACTTATCACAAATGAAGTCTGATTATTATCATTCTTCATCACAAGCGATGCTGTTCTTATCTAAACAAAACAACTGAACTCGGACACAACAAAGGCGCTATCATTCATCTTAGTGTCACGAGGAGGTGTGTAGCAAGGAGGTCGGCTAGCAATGACGTTCACAAACACAATGATAGCGAGATTGGTGATTATTTTATCATTTTGTCCAAGGCGAAATCTGGTTGTCTTTTGGATATAGCTGTGCTTAACCTTCAGCGTGATGTTATACAATTTTGTACTTTGGCTAAACTCTGTGTAGTCTTATTGGAAAGTAGTTTATAGCATAAACTACTTTCCAATACGCGATTGACTGCTTTCCGCAAAATTCAAATATTTTTATGACTTATTGGTAGTTATATTTTTATACGCAATAACGCCTGCGTCGCGTCTTCGCAAAGATATTTTTAAAGAAACGAAAAATTCAGTTAGTAGTGTTTGTGAGTCTGATCGTCTGTGTTAAATGTTTGTAAACGCACTCATACAATACCGAAATTCTTAGTGGGGCATTTTCATTTTTTATGAAGGCGTATAAAAAAATAGTCAAATCACAACAGTTCTTCGAACCCTGGCATAAGCATTCATTTGTATAAATTAATACTCTTTAAACGTTGATCCAACAACATTGTCGGGAAACGGACATGGATTCTGGCTCATTTCTTCCCATTGGTAGGATTTGTAGTCTGGGTCAAGTATTATTTTAAACAAGTTATTGACCGTATTATTTCAGTTATCATAGGTACCGACGATGAAAGAATCTTGGACCTAGCTTCCTGTCCGATAAACAAAATTAAGATAAACTTGTCACTTTCAGATAAAGCACAGATTGACAAAGCGATGTGATGACCTACTCAGTAAGATAGCCACACACGCATCAATACTAGCTCTTAAGCTACTTGATATTAATGACAGTTTCTCTCAAACAGGTCTGGATGATTGAAGAAGTACTGAGCAGGTTTTCGTGCCTCAAGTTATTCCGAAAAATTTTCGCGGAGCTGATCAGCTATGTAACGGGCTGAAAGTAGTCTTACTAAGGGGTCTTGTATTATCCAGCTGATTGAGTTCTTGAAGTCAAAGAGGCAGTGGCTCCATGTAAAACACTGGTATTCAGCCTTAATCTTACATTCTTCGCATAAGATGTGAAACATCTGATACCACATCTTAGCTTTAACGTTGACCATGAAGTATACTTTAAATTTGACTATTGACGCTTACTTCGACGTTGATTTTAACTTTAACATTGATGTAGTCGAGTTTTTCTTTGACTTTGACATTAACTTTGCCTTTGACGTTGACCTTGATTTTGACGTTAAATTTGACTATAACTCGCATGTTTTCTTAAATTTTTCTCTATTACTCGTTATTTCACTTGTCTCCCCTTTCTAGCCGCATCATCTTTCTCATAGTTCATCTATTGTAGCCATTCACAAGCATACTTAAAACTTTCGATGACCATTTCGTGACAACCGATTACTTCGTCTTCAGTCACCGACAACTTTCAGACTTTCGCGTTTATACAAACCATAATTGTATGCATATGCATTCTCATATATCTCAGTCAAAATGCATTGACTTTACTTTTCCTTCATTGCGTATGTTTAAAATTATTTGATATTAATCAGTGTCTATGATCAGTGAATATCAATCTGTCAATAGATATTATCATCGATAGAAGCATTCAATGACTGATTTCTAGAATTTCTAGTCGAGAGTTAAAGATAGTGAGATTGAAAAGTGTGAGTCATTCTGAATCTGTGATTTGAGATAACTGTCGTTCGCGGCTATATTAGACACGTATTGTGAAGTGTGTATCTATAAATAGATACATGTACTTACTTTCAAATCAATCATACGCCTGTCAGCGCTCTCTTTGATTTCAATATCTTAGCAAAACCATCGAAAGTGTACCTAATTATGTCGTAAATGTGAAAGTGAGTTCGTATCGTTGAGGTGGTTTATAGGTTACTTTTTATAGAGGTAGGACGTTCCCGAGGGATATTTTGCGAAGTACATTGAAAGTGAAGCTGCCTCTAAAAGCAAGTCGGCCTATAAAGTTTGTACTTTTGCGACACAAGGACACAACCTACAGGCCTCGTCTCTATGGCTCAGTGTGGGTTGATAGATGTCATTATTTCTCCAATGTTTATGATGATGATAATGCGATGTCTACGATATTTTGTTTACAGTTTATAACTAAGGACTGCTTCCCGAAATAGCTCAAAACTGGTGGCTAAGACAGTGGCCACAGTCACAGACAGCAGAAGCGGCAGACCACGAAGGAGATGGTGGTATAAACTGCACAAGTAACGCCAGAACTGGAAGTAGGACGCGCGTTCTTGAAAAGTGGAGGGTATTTAATCAAGAGTGTGACAAAGCCTAGCTAAAAGAAAAAGAACCAGTTCATTTTCAGAACAGTACCCTTAGCACGAGTTTTCAGTATTTGAGACGTAAAGTAAACTGGAACTTTGACAATTTTCAAGGAAAAAATTAGTCCCTTCTTCGCACACCAGAGGCGCTGTTCCATTTTTTCATACAAGAAACGCTGTAAATACTGAAAAGACGCTGTAAAGTAAAAGAGTGAAAACTCGTGCTAAGGGTACTGGTGGCCTACATGACATCTTAAAGTGTGAGTAGTTCCACTGTGGAAACGAGATGGTGCTAGACGACTCGTATAGCGCTGTCTTTTTCTGACAGTGGAACTACTGTCGTTTGTCGTTTGCACAGGAACGTGCAGAAGAAGGACAAAGCTGTGCGTGTGTATGATCAAAGGTTTTAATCAGTACTAGTCTAACAAACCCTCTGTTCTTTCCCATCGTAGAGTAAATTGAGAATTTTCACATCAACAACCTACCTCAATCTGGCAAATTTTAATAGATTTTCAATCTTTTCATAATAGTGGACGGTAAATTTTCGATTGGTAAAATTTGACATATTCGTGTAGGTTGACCTGCTGGCGCCTGTACAAAAATAAGAGGCATATAACCAGCAGTGGGTGAAAATAATGAGGCCATTCAACTACGTCCACAAATAAAATTACATTTGATTGCTTGCTACGCTTGTACTTATTCTTTAAGTACAAAATTGGCAGATGTTGTCCGTTGAATCATCTGTTAACATTAGAACCAACGTGTGTTCGCTCACGTCTGTTGTGACCTTTTTTACTTATTCGTTTGTGGAACGTATGTCTTACGAAATATCTGAAGCTACGCACTTCATGTTGGGTAATGCTAGTACCGTCGTATTTGAGAGTGGCTGTTGCTTGTACTTTGGTGGCAATAAAAATTGAAGTTATCTCACGGAATAGTTTTAAATTAATGTAATCTATAAGAATTGGAGATTTGGAGTTTCCTCTTATAGAAACCTTTTTTTCCATTTATCGAGGTAAGGTTTTTAATTAGTCCACCTGTATAAGCGTTTGTATAATTTAATGTAGGTATTTGTATTTACAAGGATATAACGCATCCAAATTCGAGATTCAAACAAGTAAAAACTGTACTCGCTTGTGACGTATTAGCAACTGTAAAAGTTTCGTATCTTCGTCAATTTTGGTTTACGTAACAAAAGAAAAAATACGTGTCAACAATGATATTCTAATATACGTGTCAAATATTTTTTAAGCTATTGCATAGCTTTTATCGCGGGCTCTGAGCGCGGAGCGGCGCGGCGACCGAATCAAAAAAAATCCAAAAACCTAACACCACGCATCATCTAACGCCGTTTCAGTTCGGGAGTTCTCAGCAATCATAAAAATATCCGTCATAAAGACAATTTACTTTTTCTTACTGATTCTAAACGGCCAGCCACAAAAGGAGTTTTCACAATGAAACCTACTTATAAAATTCTCCTACAACAAAGAAGTTCTTTATTACAGTAGTGCACAACAAACATTTTAAATAAATTATATTCTCGTTAAATATACGCGATGGCGATTTTATTCTTTTAAAATAAAATAAAAAATCTTATGCAATAGCTTTTAACATTGCAAGCGAGTGCCACATGTATTTTAAACTGACGGACTAAAATTCAGTCGTATACTCAATTGAGGGAACTCCTGAAAGTCATGTCATCTGCCTACCTTTTGCCTTTTCCCAACTACGAGTATATTGGGGTCGGCTTCCAGTCGAACCAGAATCAGATGCAGCTGAACATCATCATTTTACATGAAGCGTCTGCCTATCGGATCTCTAGCACCCAGCAACTTGGTAATACCTACGTTACCCCATGGTAAGACTGGTTGTCAGACTTTCAGAGCCTCTAACTAATAGTAACGACTGTCAAAGATCTACAACTACTGAAAGTCACGTGATAATCTATAATACTAAGGTCTCACAATCATTTGATTCAGGTACCTAGTTGAGTAAGGTCATAAGACCAGCTGGAATGTGTCCAACATTGACGAGCCTTGTGACTTCTCGCGTGACGAGTAAAGTGAGTGAGATTGAACCTCATTTGTGGTAATCAAGTTCATTGTATTGTTAGCGCTTTTGTTAGAAATACTGGGATTAATTTAGTGGGTAGGTACATAATTTGTATGTCCCATTTTGTCGCACTGTGGCCCGGTCCACCTCCCCTATCTCGCGTATGCGAGAGATCTCAGTTATGGTGATTGGTGGTACTTGCACAGGTTTGAATTCAAAACGTCGCGTCGTGCAGAGAGGAAGTATTAACCGCAGCGCCATCATGTCCAAAGCGAGGTGGAAGTAACAGGGATACATGAGTCAGTTGGATCGGGTCAAAAATTAAGAATGGCATTGTAAAGAACCCAAGATTAAAATAGGTCCTGTTTCAACCAAGAAACTGTACTTATATCAAATGTTTACGACTATTAAATGATTAGTACTTACATTATAATTAAATATTCGTTCTATTGAATATCTAAAGATAATAATTAATTCGTAGGATTGAGATTCGATCAATCTTTTTCTTATCTGGATATCTTTGTTTTGTAAACAAAAGTTATCGCTAACACACTTACGACACATAGCGCCATCTAGTAAACACGTAGAAAATTATTTAGTGTTTCCTACTCAACACTAGATGGCAGTAAAAGCAACTAGTCTTTAGTGTTGCTAGTCATTACTAGATGGCGCTGCCCGCTGGACATACCCAAAAACGGATGAATTTTATTAAGAAAATTCCGTCAAAAAAGTTTGCAGTTACCACGCCCTCTAGTACTAGTGACAAACGGCAAACTTGATAATTCAATTTTGTAGGCACTTTATAAAACAGAACAAGAACAAAAAAATAATTACTTCTGATCAGTCACTGCTGATCAGTAATCAGTTAGGTGGATTATTCATTAGCATACAGATAAAGAACACAGAAAGGCAAGGGATATCAGTGACTATGAACGAGACTACCCTCACGTACAGGCTTCCCTATCAGCTCTCTGATTCAGAATAAATTATCTGCTCATAGTTTTTCAAAAACATACATAATCTTAATCATTTATTTGTCAGAATATGGTACAAAGTGGTCTTAAGATTAGTAAGTGGTCTCATCACATTCTGCCAGTTGTGGCGTGCAAATGTTGGGTAAGTACATATAAAAGAAAACATGTGGGTGTGCCAGTATTAACATTAAGCCTTGATTGCATAAATTATAAATTTTCAAATGTGCCATAATAACAATAATAAATCATAGAAACATACACAAGTCTAGGATGTCAATGTATGATTACATGTCAAGAGTAATAAAAGTAATATCATAACAATGTCGATATCTTATTACATAGTCATGAATTTTACCTGTGTCCGTCCATTACTTAATCTACACCACAAAACCTAGGCTGTGATAATTTAAGCAAACTTAGCTCGATATAACCCCAACGCGCTTCATAAAAAAAAATCTAAATTTAAAGTCGAAACTTTGTGAGTGTGAATAAGTTAAGTTTTTCTCGCGAAAACTACTGAACGAATTTGTATGTTTGGTACACAGAGTTTATAATATAACGTGAATCAATACACAAGCTTTTATTTCGATTTTATGTTCCCGTGAGATAATTTCGTAGTCGTCATCTTACGTGCGATCCCCGAAACGTAATGCAGAGATGTCCCTAATATGTAGTACCTACACCCTTTTTTTGCTATTTATCTTTAAATACTATTTTATAAGGGATTACCGTCAAACTGAGCAAAAAATCAGACTGTACGTAGCTACGCCCTAAGTACTTAGGTATGTTTACAATGCAAGCGTCCGTTCGCCTGCACTCGTTGTTTTGTATATCATACCTATCCCTCACAATATTGATATAACGTAAGCTATTAATGATTTACTAGGTTTTGCTACAGTCTTTAAAAATGCTACGTGCTGATCCACGAGGTAATCAATTACGCTACAATATCTAGGTACTTACTCATGCAAATCCGATTAAGTCATAAAAATTGGTACTCACCTTCTATTGATTCACAACTGTCGTATCGATATTGAACTTGTCCAATCTAGATTGTCACAGAAGATAATGCATACCTTTCTTTTTTCACGTGGGAATCCATGTGGAAACACGATGACACAGTAAAACCTCATTTCTATTAGACAGAACAAGAACTCACATGCGAGTTTGATATTGCGGTATTTGTTTGATCCACTGAATTCGTTGTACCTATAAAGTCCGCAATGTGACGCAACTCGCGTGCGAGTTCTTGCATCGTCTAAATGAGGCTTTACAGAGAAGTTAACGAGCCTCATCTGCTACGATCCCTATTTATATTCCTTTTGCTTCGTCCACGTTCATCCCACTATCCTACTCCAAACTTATCCTATTATAAGAAAGTTTGTTTGTATGGATGAATGGATGTTTGTTACTCTTTCACCCAAAAACTACTGAACGGATTTGGATGAAATTTGGCACACACATAGTTCATAACCTGGGTAGGTAACGTAGGTTAGTTTTTATTTCAATTTCATTTGTGGGCGCTTGCAAGATCTAGTACCTCTATATATTTGTTTATTTGTTTAAACACGCTAATCTCAGGAACTACTGGTCGGAATTTAAAATCTATACATAATATAATAAATCTGTAGAAGGGTCAATTCTGTACATTGAAAATATTGAAAAAATAAATAGCGGGGGGTGTTGCTGGATCGATACCAAACCCAAATATGTGATTAAAAAAATATTTGTCTGTCTGTCTGTCTGTCTGTCTGTCTGTATGTGCAGGCATCACGTGAAAACTAACGGTTCGATTTCGATGAAACTTGGTATAATTATACCTTATTATCCTGGGCATAAAATAGGATACTTTTTATCCTGGAAAAATACGTAGAAAAAAAATATTATTTTTCAGTTTTATTCATAGACGTTGTTCTGTAGAACCGCGAACACACGTTGCATTACCCGCAGTGGATTCAGCGCCGTAACCTGTAGCGCCGAAAGTCGGATTTGGCTTGAACCGTTTGCGGCACACGCGGGCCACGCCTCCCCGACTCCTATATAAGGAGCCGCGTTCCGCGCCGCGCGATGCATATAAATTCTGAATTTTGATGCGAGCGGGCGTGTCCAGTGTGGCGAGCGGTCGTCCGTGGAATTAATATTGTATGCGTGTCATTTTAAACCGTGCTTTTCAGCGCGACGTTTTTGATTACAGTTCCGATCAGTTATTTGTAAATACAAGGTCGGAATTACTATGAAAAAAATACTTACTACAGAACGCGAGCTCAACAGCAGTAGCTCAATAGAGGGATCTCCTTAATTATTATAGGCTTAGCTGTATTTGGGTCCAATAGATATTTATAAGATGTCATTGTCAGAGTTACTCAAAATGGAGAAATAAACCATCCACGCGAAGACCGACATCCGCGCGGACGGAGTCGCGGGCGGAAGCTAGTCGATAATATATTTATCGAGAAAGGGTATAAAACATTACACTACGATCAATAGGAATTGAGCAGCGGGGGTGATTAGCTAGTCTTGTCATACTAGCACGCCGGTTGCGAATTTGACACATGGTTTTTCTGAAGAACTTTGAACTTTTTCGCAGCTTTGAATCAGTTTTACTAGTACTAGTAACCTTAATACGAAATCTACGGAAAATATCGATGCAAACCGAAGTTCGGATGAAGTTGAATCAGCTCCACAAGTAACAATGTATCTTCTAGCAATCATTTAATTAGTTTTAAAAAAGGGCCTCAGCAGAATACCTTGACATTATTCCATCAAAATATTCAAGGTATTGCTTCAAAATTATTAGAAGTCGAAATGTTTCTTGAAAAAACAATGTTTGATGTTATCTGTTTTACTGAACACTGGTTGAAGGACTATCAAAATAATGCTCATTAATTATGAAAATTACAGTGTTGTTAGTTGTTTTAATCGCAAAACTATGCTGCGTGGAGGTTCCCTAATACTAATAAGAAATTGTTTAAAATGTAATCAACGTAATGACATAGTAGGTCTCTCGGTTGAACATTGCGTCGAACTGTCCTGTGTTGAGCTGGATAAGCATGTAATAGTGTGTGTTTATAGACCCCCTAACTATCAAAATTTTTCCTTATTACCGACTTCAAAAAAAAGGAGGTTATCAATTCGACCCGTATGTATGTAATATTATCAGAACTGCCCAGTTTTCATATATGTTAGTCTATATCAGCGTCTGAACAAATGTGCCAAATTTCATAAGTGTATGTATGTATGTATGTATGTATGTATGTATGTATGTATGTTTTTATGTTTGTGCACGCATATCTCCGGAACGATAAGTTCGATTTAAGTAATTCTTTTTTTGTTGTACTAGGTATTGTTCAACTTAGGGTACACTGCAAGTTTCATCAAAATCGGTTCAGTAGTTTTAGAGATATGGATTTTTTTATGTTGTGACGGATTACAAGATTAGTGCATATGTAAGAAAATTTTGTATTTTACAAGAATTTGGGTTGAATATGTAATAAATAAACTAAAAAGGGTAAAATAAAAACTTTTTTAAAAAAAAGTACCGACTTCAAAACAAATACAAAAAAGTTTAAAATAACTTTTCTTTCGGAAGTCGGTGGCTTTGTTTTGTTGTGTCATTGACTATTGCCACCGACTTCCGAAAGAAAAGTTATTTTAAACTTTTTTGTATTTGTTTTTTGAATCAATAATGGAAGATGTTCTGGCAAAGCTTTCAGAAAGCAATAAAACAGCAATTATTTGTGGTGATTTCAATATCAATATTTTGGAAGAAAATTGTAATAGCAGTAGGTTATTAAATCTTTTTAAATCTTTTGATTTAACCAACATATTTGCAGAACCTACTAGAGTAACTCCAACATCTGCTACTTGTATTGATAATATTTTCTGCAATTGTGATTATTTTGAAAAAGCCATAGTTAGTTGTCTGCCGTCTGATCACAGTGGACAGACGGTAACTTTTAGGTGTAGTACAATTGAACAACAAGTTCAGATTAAATTTAGACCTATAACGACAAATAAATTAAATAAATTTAATAGTTCCTTAGACAACATGTTAAGTGTAATGAGTCCTAATATAGACGAAATGAATGCCAATCAATTCTATGAACATTTCTTTTCAATAGTTCATAGTGAATTCAATAAACATTTTGAAAAGAAAATAAAGAATATTTGCCCGAAATTTATATTTAGTGACTGGGCAACTAGAGGTATTAGGAAAAGTAGGGAAAGACTTTTTGAACTTTATGGCCTTAAGCCTTACATTAATACTGTAACTTTTAGCAAGCATGTCGCCACTTATTCTAAAATTTTCAGAAATACTTGCAAGGCTGCTAAAGCCATGCACATTAGTAACAAGATAAAAACAGCTGAAAATAAAATAAAGACAGTTTGGAAAGTCATAAATAACGAGACTGGCAGAAAAACAATGCGTAGCAGTAACTATACGTTAGATACAGATTGTGGTACTATAAGTTCTAATCTGGAAGTAGCTCAAGAATTTGTAAATTTCTTTACAGATATACCGTTTAAGACTACGGAGACTCTAAATTCCTCACCCGATAAATCAATTGCTTTTTTAAAGGCGAACGTATCTGGCTGCCCGGCTGATTTTAAATTTAAACACATAAGCCCGGCGACAGTTATCAAAGCATTCCGGGAAATCAAAATTAAACAGACAGAAGATTTATGGGGAATGTCTGTTAAAGTTTGTACATCCATAGTGGAGACTGTAGCACCTTACCTAGCTTTAATTTTTAATATGTGTGTAGATCAAGGAGTTTTCCCGGATTTGATGAAGTTCAGTAAAGTCGTGCCTCTTTTTAAATCTGGGGACTCTAAAGATACTAACAATTATAGACCAGTATCCGTGTTGCCTGTCTTTAGCAAGGTATTTGAAAAAGTAATGCTAAATCAGATGCTCAATCACTTTAACACCAACAGAATCTTACACGATCAGCAGTATGGTTTCACCAAGGGACGTTGTACAACTGACGCCGGTGTCACCTTATTAAAGCACATATTTACTGCTTGGGAAGAGGCTCAAGACGCGATAGGAATATTTTGTGACCTCTCCAAAGCATTTGATTGCGTAAACCATGATACATTACTTTTGAAACTAGAGCATTACGGACTAGGTAAACTTGCACTTAGTTTGGTAAAGTCGTATTTGTGCAATAGGCAACAGCAAGTTCAAATAAACGGCGTAAATTCACAGAGCTCAATGGTCAACATTGGGGTTCCGCAAGGCTCAATATTAGGTCCTTTCCTCTTTTTGGTATATATTAATGACCTACCCTATCTATTGGATAACCAACCTCACAAAATGGTGTTATTTGCGGATGATACTTCCTTAATTTTTAAGATTAATAGACGGGCTCAAAATCTAGATGACCTAAATAAAACCTTATCTCAGATCCACAACTGGTTTACAGCAAATAACTTGGTATTGAATGAAAAAAAGACTAAATGTATACGATTCGCTCTTCCAAATGTCAAAAGTACTAATAATGTCATAGTATTGAATAATGAGACACTAGAATACGTCGATAAAACGGTTTTCTTAGGGATTACGCTTGACTCAAGGTTACAATGGGGTCCTCATTTAACATCTCTAGCAGGGCGCTTAAGCTCAGCAGCATATGCCGTCAGAAAGATTCGTCAGTATACTGACGTAGATACTGCGAGACTTGTATATTTTAGTTACTTTCACAGTATAATGTCATATGGAATTTTATTGTGGGGACGGGCTGCAGACATCGAATCTATTTTTATTCTGCAAAAGAGAGCCATCCGAGCTATATACAATCTCCGAAGACGCGACTCTCTAAGAGAACTGTTTAAGGATATTAACATCATGACGGTAGCTTGTCAATATATCTATGAAAACATAATGTACGTTAGAAAGAATCTGCATCTTTTTGGTAAAAGAGGTGACAGACACAATTATAATACCAGAAGTAGGGACCAATTAGTTCAGCCGGGCTTCAGACTCGCTAAAGTAGACTCATCTTTTATGGGGTACTGTTTAAAATGCTATAATAAAATTCCACAAAGTATTCTTGAACTAAATGAGACAAAATTTAAATCATGCATTAAACGCACACTATGTAAGCAGGCATATTACAAATTGGGCGACTATATCGCTGATAATAATGCTTGGCTCCATGCTGGTCCTGCTCCATAGGACAGGGATATATTCCTTGATAGCATATTTAATAGGTACTATTTTCGGAGCTGCAGAAGATTGTAAAACTATAATTGCATTGTATAAATTCATATTTCTTTGAATTATATAGCTGCATTATATTGTGTGAGTTCTATGTGCACAAAGCTATTCACCAGATACCTACTTCTTAATTATTATTTTTTTTGACATGAATGTGCTCTGGCAGTTGGGAGTATGTCATGCTCACTTAAATGTCTCGCTGATGGTGGCGCGTGTGTCGGATCATTTAGTTCCCTTCAAAATGGTTGAGCTGAATGGTGCTGATATCATGCGTCATGTTCGTGAACGGGCGCTGTCAGTTGAGACTGGTCATCTCTTAGCTGCCATGGTTTATTTTAATTATCAATAATTTTGTTTTTGAATTGTCTTTTTTATATTTCCTATGGACACTTTTTACTTGCTACATCGTTCTCACATAATGTACCATCTCAAGTTGAATGATGTAACAAAGGTTCTGTAATCATTTTGGCGATTGAAAAAGAGTGTCCATGGAGTTTCTTGCCCTTTCTTCTCCATGAGATCTACGCTTTGGAATGGGCACCTACAGTACTTTCACAGTTTTTATGTCTTGTGACTGGGACTGTAGCACCGTAACTATTTTTTAAACTATTTTATTTTACTTTTGACAATTCAAAAGTGCCTGTAACTGGCTTATTTGAAATAAATGATTTGATTTGATTTGATTTGATTTGCACTTTAATTAATCAAAACTTAAATAATGCTATTCCTAGTGGTACTGTACTGTAGAAGTTACGGAACAAACTACCCAGCATCTCTCTGGGCATCTCTGTTGTTCTACAAAATATTGGTAACTCCGTGTTAAACATATTTCTTTCTTTTTTGTTTTTCGTGTGGAATCTGGCCGGCCTCTATCTAGTGTCAGAATTAAATGAACCTTGGAACCATTATTTTTATTTGGCAACCCTTTAGGCTTGGTTTTAGACTAATCAAGAAGCGGAAAACAATGCGACGAAACCTTGACTTTGACAAGTTTTACAATGTCAAGGTTTCCTCACGATTTTTCCTTCACTGATGTCATTCCTATCCAAAATAAATTTAGAAAGTACATAATGCATTCAAAGGACTTAGACAAGTACTTGTGTATGAGATGCGAGATGCCAACCTCTCTGGCAGAGCTCCAATAACATGTAAAACAAGTCTGCTGGGGTCGCGGGACTATCTATGTATAAATAGAAAACCGTGACCCTCAGACAGTCCCTTTTGACAGTCCACAATGATTATTCCACGTAAAAAACATCAACAATCGTCAACATCTCAGCCAGAACAACATTATTCGTAAAATAAAATGGAAATCGCTCACCAAATATCCTGTAGCAATACAGACACCCACAACTAACACAATAGAATAAGATCATCACAAAGAACGGTAGAAACAATACAGTGTACTCCATGGTTATATAGTTGTATAGTCTTTGACCACGTTTACTTTGTCGCGTGTAACTACTCAACTGTTTGTGACATTATCGATGCCAGATAATACTATCACTGTATCAGTTGTAACTGATAGCTGAATGTAATTAGCGAGATACCGCAGTGCAAAGGGAACGGGATTTGGTGAACACCCACTCTTATGTCTTTATACTTGGTGATCAAATTCATCAACTCATTCAACTTTCTGCTCTCGTAAAGCTTTTGGTTAAATTCCTGTAATTTTGGGCGAGAATCACTATCATGCTTCAACGGCTGATAGCATTGGCATTTCAACTCAAAGAAGCACATAGGGCCATCATTTAAATTACACTTTATAGAAATAGCTTTAACCCTCTACTAAAGTTTTATCATTATCATATCATTGATATTAGTCATTAGAATTAAATTTGTGAATATTGCGGCCTCTTCTGAACTGCGCCTAGGGCACATACCCTACCTATCTCACTCTAGCTTCGCCAGGTCTCTTACACTTTCCCCAGAAGAGCAACCGGGGGGATAAGGGGGTCTGCGCCTGACTCTTGAATCTTTTTAAGTAACAATCCTCTGCGTTACAACATTGTAGCTTTGCAATTTCGTTTTTTTTTTTTGTAAATATTATTCCTATAATCTTTGGTTCTGTCTCGACACTCCTTCTCTTTAACGTTATTAAGACAATAAAGATATTACATTTATGCTAAGTGTAAAGATAAATTGGGCAGTAATAATCAATACATTGATAAAGTAAGTCTTAGCAGACGATGACCCCACGCGGTCAAAATACAATAACAAACAAAATACGTATTTTCCAAAGTCCTTAGCAGTCTAGACAAAGGTCATAAAAAGATTGCAAACCACGGATATGCGTCGCTTTTACGGGGCGCGGAGGAATGCGAAGCAGTCACCTCTTCTTGCAAAGAAGTAATGCTAGAAAAGGAGATGGTGGAACGCGTGAGGGAGAGGACAACCTCTACAGACGTCGCAAGGCGATTTCTGGCCACGTCGTGAAAACTGACAGGTCCCCCTTTCCCCTACAAGTCAAACCTTGAGAAACTGCCAAACGCTTGCCGGAATCACGGGACTGAAGCTTTCCCGGGAGTTAAGTTAGTACGAATCACACAGTCCTTTCCGATTCACCCACAGAGGGAGGACTCATTTGATCATTTTTCAATCAACGAACATTCTGAATTGTGATTTTATCTGTATTTCTTAATAACTGAATTGGGGAAGTCAGTCAGGCAACCGCTCCATGTAATTTCAGCTGCATCTGGTTAGATTAGAAGCCGACCCTAATATATTTAGGAAATGGCAGGTACATGGCCGGATCGGTGTTTGGTATGAATGAAATAGTTCAGGAGCCGGTAGTTTTCCAAGTCATCACAACACAATTTTATCTTTAATCTCAAACAACCAATATATAGGGAGATAAGCCAGATAACCGGTAACACAGCTGATTTCGATATACATACTTAACCTAAAAATTCAAATTATTGTTGAAGTTTTCATGGAAAACCGACATTTACACAAGGTAAATAGAACTTAATTACTGTACAAATAAAGATGGACTTACCGAAAACTCTTAAGGCGTAACGCCCGATCATCACATCACAAACTTGCAGATACATGAACACCAAAAACAGGACAGCCACCACAAAACACAAAACTATGATCTCTTTTATAGTCAAAAGCATTTTGGACGAATAATTTTAGATCTAAAAACACTTTGTCACAAATAACTTTAGATCGACGCGCACTTTCGGAAATATTTCAATTTTAGAATGAAATTCGTTCGTGTTGTGTGTCGCTCGTTCGTTGTCAACTGACGATCTTTGTATCTCCAAGAGATTGTGATTGTGACTCAGTGTCATTGATTGATGGCACTGAGTTGGTGCTTCGTAGGTTCAGTTTAGTAAATTAATGTTGGAAAATAGGATAAGCCGTGTTGATTGGTTTGAGACTTATAAACCGGTGCATTTCATGTTCCATCAACTTACCTCATCATCATCATCATCATCTCAGCCATAGGACGTTCACTGCTGAATATAGGCCTCCCCTTTAGATCTCCACATATACCGGTTGGAAGCGACCTGCATCCAGCGTCTTCCGGCGACCTTTATAACTTACCTCAAACTGTAAAATTTCTTTAAGAGATTTTCAACCATATCAGAACAGTGGAAGGTTAATGTTCGATTGGTAAATTTTGATAGATAGGAGTAGGTTGACCTGCTGGCTTCAGTACATACTTAATACATTCTCACCTCATTTCTAAATGGCAATTTCTGAAAGAAAAAAAAACGGGTGCGCCATAAAAAAGGAAGGCTATAATAAGAAGCAGAATGTGTCAGATTGGAGTGTTGCATCACCAAAAATGCTGCATAGGTACCAATAATTTTGTTCAACAAAAACTTTTTGAAACTGGTTCCTGTCTCACAAGCTTGTAAACCACAGATTATGAAGAACATGAAGTGTTAAGTCAATAGTAAACATGTTTCCTTTGTGAGTTGCACAAGCAATAGAATTTGTACTGCTACTCGTACAATATAGATACTCCAATTTCGTGGTTTTCACTTTCATAAAATATCAATTTTAAAATCTAAAATAGTGCTAAATAGTACTAATAGAAAGTGAATTAATATAAGAAGAAACTTATTTTAATTGTTGTAGTGAAACCTTTTTTCTAAACTTTAACTATTTAATCTGTCACTATGCATAATATGTTACAGAAGGTATTTTGGATCGGAATTACCCAAATAGGTTTTAACTTTATCTTGAAAAACTAAATAACTGGAAAATAAACTAATAAGTACGTTAGTGGGGCCTCCATTCTTGACTTATTCCGTGTTTTAAAGATGTGTCTTTCGCACGCGAACTCAATTTCAGCAAACTACCTAATTATGTTTGAGGAAGTTTTTCTGGTGATCAACAACTCCTCTGGACATACGGAGAGCGTGTGAAATTATTCACACACTTTTTGTACAAATACCTACCTTATTTTTGATGATTCAGACTTTTGTGAAAAAACTTTACATTCGTGATGGTACGGTGTTGTGGTAGTGGCTGAGTGATCAACTGGTGCTTAGTGTGGTGCTTAGTGTGTTGCGGGTTCGATCCCCGCACGGCACAAATATTTGTATGACCTACAAGTAGTTGTTCCGGGTCTGGGTGTTTGTGTGAGTTTATATTAGGTTGGGGAAAAAGTCTTTTCGCATAATAGTATGTATGAACTTGTAATAAAATCTCTTTGGCTATACTATTTGTATCTGGCTGGTTTTGGTATCATTGAAAGTTTAAATTTTAAAGAACATAATTCCAAATTCAAATTAGGAAAATGTGTGATTTTCATTTGTTTTTCGTACCATCAAGATGAGTGAATCTTATGAAGAAATTCGATACATTTTAAAATTTTACTATAAAAAAGGTAAAAATGCAACGCAAGCCGCGAAAAAAATTTGCGATGTTTATGGACCTAGTGTAGTGTCTGTGAGAGTAGTACAAATTTGGTTTAAGCGTTTTCAATCCGGAAATTTTGATGTCAAAGATGCACGTCGCTCTGGTCGCCCTATTACGGATAAAATGGATGCCATTTTTGAAAAAGTGGAGCAAGATCGGCATATCAGTAGTTACGACGTAGCTAAAGAACTGGAAATTGACCACAAAACAGTTTTGGCGCATTTGAAAAAAACTGGGTACACAAAAAAGCTCGACATTTGGGTACCTCACGAGCTCACTGAAAGAAACCTAATGAACCGTGTACTCATTTGTGATTCTTTATTACGACGTAATGAAACCGAACCATTTTTAAAGAAGCTGATAACTGGTGATGAAAAGTGGATCACGTATGACAAGAACGTGCGAAAAAGGTCGTGGTCAAAGGCCGGTCAGGCTTCACAGACTGTGGCGAAACCCGGGTTAACTCGCAACAAGGTGATGCTGTGTGTGTGGTGGGATTGGAAGGGCATTATTCATTATGAGCTGTTACCACCAGGCAGGAACATCGATTCTGAACTCTACTGCGAACAACTGATGAGATTAAAGCAAGAAGTTGAAAGAAAGCGGCCGGAATTAATCAACAGAAGGGGTGTGGTTTTTCATCATGATAACGCTAGACCTCACACATCTTTAGCCACCCAACAAAAATTAAGAGAGTTTGGCTGGGAGGTGTTAATGCATCCGCCGTATAGTCCTGACCTTGCACCTTCAGATTTGCACCTGTTTCGGTCTCTTCAGAATTCTTTAGGCAGTGTCAGGTTAACATCACGAGAGGACTGCCAAAACCACTTGTCGCGGTATTTTGACCAGAAGTCCCAAAATTTCTATAGCAATGGGATCATGTCCCTACCTACAAGATGGCAAAAAGTTATCGAACAAAATGGTACCTACATACTTTAGTTAAATGTAAATAAACTTTATTAAAAAATGTTTTGAATTTTCTTAAAAAATGCGAAGAAACTTTTTCCCCAACCTATTATGTTTGTAAACGCACCCACGATATAGGAGAAATTCCTAGTGTGCGCCAACGTTTTTAAGCTATTGCATAGCTTTTGTCGCGGGCTCTGAGCGCGGCGCGGTGCGGCTACCGAATCAAAAAATATCCAAAAACCTAAGGAAAAACCTGACACCACGCATCGTCTAACGTCGTTTCAGTTCGGGAGACTTCGGCAATCATAAAAATATCCGTCATAAAAAAAATTACTTTTTCTTACTGATTCTAAACGGCCAGCTACAAAAGGAGTTTTCACAATGAAACCTACTTAATAAAATTCTCATACAACAAAGAAGTTCTTTATTACAATAGTGCACCACAAACATTTTAAATAAATTATATTCTCGTTAAATACACGCGGTAGGCGATTTTATTGGTTTAAAAAAAAGTGTTATGCAATAGCTGCACCGCGGCAGTCTCCGAGTGCCACATGTATTTTTTTTTACTTCACGTACGCTGTAGGCAAAATAAGGAAATATTTTGCAGTCTGAGGTTATATATTTAATTTTAGTATCACAGAGATGTGGTCTTGAAACTCTATGCAGGCCTAGTCACGGTATTAGAAAACCCAGTAAAAAATAGTCACCACCAATATCTCCAAGGCACCATATAACCTTATAAAGCGCTATAAAACTAATAGTATGCATGTGTTTTCTGAGTCTCATCAGCCATCCAATCTGCAGTTATTGAATGATCAACATAACGCGTCGACAGACCCTCAGGCTTCGAATGCAGGACTGCGCACACCAAAGACTTTTATTAAAGTAGGTACTTTTACGTTTTCAAACATCTATAATCGTAGCTTTACGTTCTTTTATTGGTTGAATATCTTCAAATACTAGAGTCCTTGTCTGAGTGGCGCGAAAAGGAGTTTTTACAATTTTTAAATACCTACAGACTCTACTCATACTTATGACCTAAATGTGCCAACCATGTCATTGTTTGTTGACTTTAATACTATCGTTAAACCCCGACTTAAATATTATATAAGTTTGTCTGTGGCACCATAGCTCTAAAACGGGTGAACCGATTTGAATGCAGCTACTTTGAATTTTGATTACTCTGAAGTGACACTTGCAAGTTTAAAATAGATAGTAAGAATAAACATAATCGTTACGTTTGTCAAATGATTTATGGGAAAAAACATACATACATTTTTTTATCGTGGTAAAATCATAAAATGAGTCCTCCCACCCAGGGCAGGGCAGGAGGGACTGTCAGACTTGTACTTACTAAAATCTACGGTGTCCTATACAATAGCCCTTTACGTTCAGGGTCCACGGTTACTCGTTAGTCCCGTGAGCCCGGCAGGCTTTAACCATACATACATGGACTGTAAGTTATAGACGTAATGCTCCGCTGTCGGGCAATATGAAGTTTTTATTCCCTTTTTAATCCCTTCTCCACAACAGGAACTTCTCAATGTGTCGTGGGTACGTTTACAAACATTAAAACTCACATACACAAATACCCAGACCCGATACTTATTCCGTACGGGAATCGAACCGCACCACTTAGCGCAGCAGTCAATGTCTGAACCACTGCGCCAACCATGCGATCTCTGAAGTCTCTCGTCTGCTCAGGCCAAGTCTCCGGCTTGCACCTGCCGCTGTCTTTAATATAATTAACACTTGCAATGAATGCGAGACAAACAAAAAGTCGATGATGTGTCGATAGTGGTTTGCATATTAAATGGGGTAGTCTTGTTAGGGACCTGGGATTCGATACCTTTTTAAATTTAACTACCTTGAAGTGACAATGTCACCGTGTAACATTTTTGACGGAGCCTCCACAGAGGCTAAAGGCTGTCGGAGTCGCGGGATTATCTTAACTTAACAGGAAACCGTGACCCTTTCTTCATCATCAAATGAGTCCTCCCACCCAGGACTGTCAAACTTGTACTGACTAAAAGCCACGGTGATCCTTCAATAGCCCTTTACGTTCCAAGGTCACCTGTTAAGACACTTCCGCTACTCCCACAAGCTTAAGCCCTCCAGACAGCTTGCTAACAGCTCTTTGAGTCGCGCGTGAAACACAACGCGCCGTCGACCCGGGCATAGTTCAAGATCGGACGACAAGTCACCCAGTACCTGCCGTCTGCAAGCCAGTGCCTACAACGAAAGCCAGAATTAGCCCCTCTATGTCTGACGCCCTAGGCGCCTTCAGCTTCTCGATTTTAGAATGTTGGTCTTCTAGATGTAAAAGATTTATCAGTATCGAATGCGCCGACAACAACAAGACTACAAGTTGCCGTTGTCCGTCGCATCACTAGCCTGGGGCGCGTATTTCTCGTCGCGAGTACATCTCTCTCTGGCCCTATGTTACCGTGTCGACATCATTGTTGATGGTGCTTGTCTTATTATACAACAATGTCATCAGCCATGTCTTGAAGTGAAGGAATTCAATCATCGTCAGTGTTGGGAACTTTTAAAGACATCAAAGCATTTTGTAACGTCCACAAGTCATCATCTCGAATCTCAACGAGACACCGTTCAAATAACGAACGTAGTATTTATAATTATTGGAAGACAGAATTGGCGATGACTTTAAAACAAATGAGTTCTTTGGGTGAAGTGAGCTCTTGAACGATACAGAATACCACCACAGTGATGACCGTTGAGGCTTGAATTCCTGTTACGCTGATGTCGGTCGCGTAACGTCAGTCGCGTATTTTAGTGAGGAAAAGCAGCGCAGAACGCGCATCTGACATTATTGTTGTAGTATAATTCTATATAGAATACATTGTTTACTCGTATGCGCGACGGAATTCATACAAATAGCCCTTTGCCAGCTTTCAATATATACCTAGCTATTTTAAAATCAATGCTTCTTAAACTATGGTGGCAAGGCATTGTTAAATTGAAACAATATGTATGCTTTACAAATAGGAACTTTATTGCTACCAATTCCTTGACTTAACATAGTCTAGATTTATACATCAAATATTTTTTTTTTACATGACGTTTAATGTCATGGATTTCCGCCAAGTGACGTTTGATTCCGCAAGAGTTAAGAAGTCGACTAAATTAATAAACTCCTTAAACAAGTAAGTAACAGCAAGCACCCCGCTACTGCCCCCGAGGAGGCAGCATCTGGTGGAGCTCCTCCTATAGTCTCTATCATTGCCTCCTGCTCCACCACTAAAGCAGCCTTCACACTGTTATGAACAGAGCCGGAGGACCACGGACGTATCTTACTCCTACGTAGAGGGTACATTATATCATCTGGATTTAGTAAGGGTGGTGTAGATGTTAGTCCAGCTTTCCTAACATGTTTAACAGGCTTTATCCTACCACTACGAAATTGATCAGGTTTTTCTGTCCCATATAATTGGAACTTCAAGTGACTTTTAGTTTTGAAATGGAATTTGATCCATAGGTCGTAATTTGTATAGTTCATATTGTATGGATGAGTATACTCTATGAATGCGGGTCTCAGTCTCGGCTGACTGGCAGATGGTAAACTCGTATAATTGACGCCTCTCTCGTAGATTGGTACTACGTTCACTACGTCTTCTGGCGTGTCCGTGTTGGTCTCAGAAGTCATATCAAAGACTTCTTTAAACGCTAGGTAAGCATCTGAGCGATCATCACAGTCTTTGCGTGGTCCACAGTCCATCTGCAAAAAAAAAAGATAGATATACTGGCAATTGCCCGCGACTACTTCTCTAACTTCTATTATAAGTGTAAAAGTTTGTGAGGATGGATGAATGTGTGTTACCCTTTCTCAAGATGACTACTCAAAGGTTTTAGATGAAATTCCGTGCACAGATAGCTTATAACTTTGATTACCATAAATCATCTACTGTGGACGTCCATTTTGTAATTGTTCTTTAATTGTTATGCGGACCAATTGGTCCGTTCAACATTTCAAGGGATAAGATACTTTTTATCCCAGCACGACGACGACGGATAATTTAACCTGAGGATCGATCTACACACTCTTCGCTAGCTAACACCCAAAATTAAATCCTGATCCGCGTTCTTTGATAGTTGCTTTTTACTGGATAAAGACTACTTACGATCAAAATTGCGAACGAGATACATTATTAATTTTCAGTGTATTGATACTTGATATACTTGATACTTACTACAAACATGAGAAAAGTTAAACTAGAAAATTAAGAAAAAATAGTTCTCCTAACCTCAAGTTTCACACAAGTCAATGAATTGAAGAAGAGGTCGTACATTGATAGCTGGAAAAAAGAGAAAACACATTTTTTTAAAGTGAATAAATGAATTTCAAGCGTCAACAAATAGTACGTTTGATACTATGTACACGCACCCTATATGTGACGGAACCAGCACTCGCTTTAGGTCTCGCAGTCACGTTGAATTCCTCTTCATATATTAGAGTTTTCGGAACTGTTTCATCGCAACCACCTATGAGTTGCTCGAACATATTGTCGACTGAAAACAGTTATCAAGACTTATAATAATTATTTCTTAAGTTCTATACTAGTCATCATCTCTTGATCAGCCTATAAAATGTCCCCATTGCTGGGAAACAGGCCTCCTCTCTGAGAGAGGGAGTGAGCCATAATTCACCACGCAGGCCCAGTGCGGATTGGTAGATGTCATAATTATACAGGAAGACTTTTATACCACCGTCCAAAATTTTTCTAGGCATTAGGTATCAATCACTAACCCCATTTTTGAAAAAAAAAAATCGATACGAATAATTTTCAAATCAAATCATTTTCTCGTATGAATTATCCGCTCTGCGTGGTCACCAAGCTAAAGGTTAATGATACTTCATTTGCCGGCGCATGAAACGGGCAGAGCGCACCCCGCTTACCCCCCGCCCCGCCCCGCTACACCCGAGCGAGACATCACAGCGCGGTGTCCAGATTCATCAACTTTTTAACCGACTTCAAAAAAAGGAGGAGGTTCTCAATTCGTCGGAATCTTTTTTTTTTTTTATGTATGTTCCCCGATTTCTCGAAGACGCCTGGACCGATTTGGAAAAATTTTCTTTTGTTTGAAAGGGTATGTTGATTATTTAAAGACTGTATAATGTTATTTAAGTATTTAATATAATCATAATTCTACAATGCGTGTGTCTTTTGCCACTCATGATCCTTTTTCTTGACATCTGTCACCCATGACGTTTGATTCCGCGGGAACTGCGTTCCGATACACATAACATTCCCCTCCTTAATCATCAAACAAATATCGTGTAGGAGGTTTTATAATTCTACCTGACCTAGTTACATAATTATGATCAGTTAACACACTATCACTAACATTATTATCATGAGAATTAGATGTTACTATATTTTCTACAGTATCATTATTCTTTACAAAAGTATTGTTATTTTCTTCCTTAAATTCTGCTTCATAATGAGTATCACACTTATCATTACTTACATATATAGTTTCGCTCTTTTCTCTGTCATTTCCTGAATATGTATCATTTGCTTCTTCAAATATGTTTAAATGTTGTCTATTTCTACGGTATGTATTACCCTGATCGTCTTCAATTAGATAAGAACGAGGATAAGGTAACTTTCTAATAACTCTTCCAGGAATCCACAATTTATCATCACTTTTTTTTTTAAATGTAACTCTTTGTCCAACATTACACTCCTTCAGAATCTTTGCATCTTTATTATAATGTTCTTTAATTTTATTTTGTTTTTGTAGATCAGATAAAGGATCACGTTGAAATATTTTTGGTTGAAGATATTCTGCTGATACAGGGCATTTCGTATTTAAGTTTCTATTAAATAAAAGGTTTGCTGGAGAAGGTGATCCCTCTTTTGGCTGACTTCTCAAATTTAGAAGAGCAATGTATGGATCAGATTTATCATAAAGACATTTCGACACCTGCAATTTAAAACATCGTAACTCATTTTTCCCTACTTTTCAGTAGAGCGAATCAAAGATTTAAAAAATTCTTACTCTGTTCCTATAAGTCCTAGGGACCTCCAACTTTGTAAATACAAGTAAAAAGGTATAATCTACATTCCAGTATAACTAATACGTTGTTTACTTATGTATTTCATATATTTTTGTGACTTACAATGATATTTCACGAAAAACGATTTTCCAAATTACTATTGTAACTGAGACATACAATGCAAATTAGTACAATTATAACTATATTCACCGAAAAAATAATTGTAAGTCTGAGTTACAATGCACAATATTTTTTTTCTTTCTATTATTGGAGTTACCATAAAAATAAAAAAATATATATATATATATATATACACCGTGTTCCGGACGATATACATAAACTTCGACCAGATGTTCAAACCACGGAAGTAAGCGTTTTTCATTATGGACACATTAATAAATTCTTATTTTTTATTTTTTGTTAATTTTCATACAAACTAAATACCTAGACGTAAATAACCCGATATGCATGCCTCTTTATCCGAATTGGCAACGTCATTCATAACATTTGGCGGGCTGAAACAAATGAAATGCAAATAGTATTTGATAGATTTCAAATTAAGATACTTTCTCACTGCATAGCTCAATTAAATTTCATTAAATGAAATTACAAATATCTTTGTAACGAAGCCTTTTTAAGTACTACTTCCTTTGTTGGATTTGATTTGTAAAAGCCATAGAAGTATTTGCTAAAGTTTATGGATAACGTGAAGAACACGGTGTATAATAAAGAGATGTTGACGCGTTGGAGATGAGAGGTCGAAGGAAGATACTTCTTATCCATGGTGTTCCGGAGGTGAGCGGTGAGGAGACAACAGTAGTGGTTGCTGATGTGGTGCGTAGCAAGCTCAAGATGGAGACTTTTTCTGTTGCTGATATTCGGCGAAGTAACAGAATGGGCAGTCAGAGCAGTGCCGGAAAGCCTAGACCCATTCTTGTCAAGTTGCAAGATCTGTACCCTGAGCACGAGTTTTCACTCTTTTACTTTACAGCGTTTTTCCAGTATTTACAGCGTTTCTTGTATGAAAAAATGGAACAGCGCCTCTGGTGTGCGAAGTAGGAACTAATTTTTTCCTTGAAAATTGTCAATTTGAAGTTGTCAAAGTTCCAGTTTACTTTACGTCTCAAATACTGAAAACTCGTGCTCAGGGTACTGGATGTCCGTGATAAACTTTGGTTTGCCAAAACCAAATTGAAAGGATCTGGCATAACATTATCGGAATTCTTGACCCGATCGCGGCATCAGGTTTTCATGAAGGCTCGTGAGAAGTTCGGTGTCACAAATTGCTGGACTATTCAGGGTTATATCCATGTCCTGGGAGCTGACGGGAACAAGCATCGTGTTGTTAGCCTCCGTGAGCTTAATGCTATCAATGTGCCTGAGCTTGACGCTGACACGCCGGAGCCCCAACGAGATGTCGTCGCTGCGCTGGTGGCTGAGAAGCTACCTTCAACGCCTACGTCAAGGCGGAATCGGAGGGCTGCTGCGAAGAAATGAGTTGCTGCTTTCTTTGCGTAGTTCGGGTAACAACTTCACATATTTTAGTCAATGTTCATTTAATACCTTCTTATTTCACTATTATTTTTATTATTTCCCTTACCCACGCTTGTTATAATTTTCTTTTTAGTTTTGTTTACGTTCATCGCTATTCTGACACTTGACATACGTCAAGTGTCATGTCAATAGCGTTCCGTTTCACTTTTTAATTATAGAACATATTGTGCATGAATTGTCTATGGAATCATAGAAAATTCATGCTGCAATCTAAAATTCATTTCTTTTTTCACTTCTTTGTACATTAAGCATGGGCAGTGGGTTGTGCCCGAACGACGCACTCATTGTTGTTATTTTATATTTATTGTAAATAAGATTTAATATTTAAGTTTTTATTCGTTGTTAACACGTAACTGGTGGGTAGATAATGTTCTTCCAACCCTTAATTTTTTATATATTTATAGATATCTATTTATTTATTTTTTATTTATTGTGTTTTTAATGATTGATTACATTTCGCTTAGTGATGACGATAGTTTTAAATCAGCTAGCAGTGACAACGACAGCTTCATTAGCATCCCGACTCTTGCTGACACACTTCAGTCTCAATTTTCCGATGTTCCAAAAAATCTAAATGTAGTCCATATTAATGCTCAGAGTATTCCGGCTCATTACCATGACATGCTTGTGAATCTGGACTGTAAAGATATTCATGCAATTCTTGTTTCCGAGTCCTGGCTGAAACCCTGCCTCCCTTCCACATCCTATTATCTTCCTGGTTATCAGCTAATAAGAAATGATCGTACAGGCAGCGGTGGTGGCGGTGTCGCCATCTATCTCCGTGCTAACATTCCTTTTTCAATTATTGATATGTCAACACAGCCGCCACCGTCAAATGCTGGCGAGCATCTCTTTTTAGAAGTTAATCTCCATCATTCCAAAGTTTTGCTTGGTGTCTTTTACTGTCCATCTTTGCGTATCGATTACTTTTCCTCTTTTGAAAGTCTTTTAATAAATCTGACGCCTTCTTACAGCCACACTATCGTCATGGGGGACTTCAATACTTGTCTTCTGAAGAATGATTCTCGCTCTTCTTCACTCCAATCTATCTCCAAATCCTGTAATCTATCCCTTCTTCCCTTAAGTGCCACTCACCATTTTCCTAACTGTGCTCCTTCGCTCCTCGATCTCATTTTTGTATCTTCCACACAACATGTCGCAAAGCATGGGCAGTGTTCTGCTGACGCTTTCTCCTATCATGACCTAATTTTCCTTTCATACAAAATTCGCCCTCCTAAGATTAAGCCAAAAACCATTTTACAGCGCAGTTTTGGTGGTATGAACCTGGACAGCCTTCGTGAGGATGCCGGCAACATTGACTGGTCTGATCTCGTTGATGCGGAATCAATTGATGAAAAAGTTGATATTTTTAATTCTAACCTAAACAAGCTCTACGATGTTCATGCCCCAGTTCGGTTAGTAAAGATTAAGCATCTACCTGCACCGTGGCTAACAGACGACTTGAAAGCCATTTTACAAAAGAAGGCGGCAGCAAAATACAAATATAAGTGTAAGCCTAGTTCCGAAGCCCGAGAAAAGTACGTTGCTATCCGCAATCGCAGCAACTTGATGTGTAGAGATGCCCAACGCCACCATATCCATAAGTCCGTCGAAAACGGGGATCCAGCCAAAGTCTGGAAATTTCTCAGATCAATGGGAGTCGGAAAGTCACGCCAAGACTCTGTTCCTAAAGATATAGATCTTGAATCACTAAATCAACATTTTTCTACTTCTTATAATTTCAATGGTCCTGTTAAAACCAAAACTCTTAATAATCTTTCATCACTTCCCACTCCCGATTATTCTTCTTTTGTCTTTAATCAATTTACTGCTTGCGTCAAATGCTGTTGGCAGTGATTGTGTAAGCCGCAAGATGATACTCCCTATTCTGGACGAAATCCTTCCCATCATTTTCCATATCCTTAATTATTCCGTGACCTCTGGTGTATTTCCATCTTCTTGGAAAGAAGCTCAAATCATCCCGCTTCCAAAAAAGTGTAATCCTGTTTCCTTTTCTGATTTTCGTCCTATCTCCATTTTACCATTCCTATCCAAAGTCCTAGAACGCCTTATCCATAATCAGCTTAGTGCTTTCCTGTGTAAAAATCGACTCCTGAATCTTAACCAATCTGGATTTCGTCCAGGACACAGTACTACCACTGCTCTTATTAATATCACAGACGACATCAGATTGGGTATGGATACTGGGAATCTGACGATCCTTTCATTATTGGACTTCAGCAATGCTTTTAACACCGTCGATTTTGATGTCCTGCTCGGCATACTTTGCTCTCTTAACATATCTCCAACAGTAATTGATTGGTTTCGAAGTTACCTGTGTGACCGCCGACAACGTATTTGCATTGAAGGTGTGTTATCTTCGTGGTGTAATACTACTGCCGGCGTGCCACAGGGGGGCGTTCTATCTCCTCTTCTTTTTGCTATATTTATAAACTCTATTTCTAATGAACTTCTCTCATCCTACCATCTTTATGCTGACGATCTGCAAATTTATTCACAAGCTCCCTTAGATAAATTGTCAGAGGCTGTGAATGTGGTTAATGCGGACTTAGCACGTATTTCGGAATGGAGTTTGGCACACGGTTTGAAGGTTAACCCTACGAAGACTCAAGTCATTGTTGTCGGCAGCTCTAGGCTGCGTTCTAGAATCGACTGGACAAAGCTTCCTCAGATTGTTTTTGATGGAGTCACAATTCCTTACAGTGACTCTGTAAAGAATCTAGGCATTTTTATTGACAAAGAATTGTCCTGGGGTCCACAACTGCAGGAAGTGAGCCGAAAATTATTTGCATCTGCAGGTTCTTTACGTAGATTGCGTAATTTCCTGCCAACTGCCACTAAAACTGCGCTAGTACAATCCCTTCTTCTTCCAATCCTTGATTATGCCGATTCCTGTTATCCGGATCTCACTGAAGTGCAGCTAGATAAGCTTGAGCGTCTCCAAAATTTTTGCATTAGATTCATATTTGGTTTGCGAAAGTATGATCATGTTTCCGAGTTTCGCATTAAGCTCAAGTGGTTGCCTATCCGCCTTCGCCGGAATGCACATATTTTATCATTACTTTACAGTATTCTCTTTAATCCCACAACCCCTTTTTACCTCAAAGAACGTTTCAAGTTCCTTCATGACACACATTTTAGACACTTGAGATCATCGGAGAATTTGAGTCTTGTGATGCCTACTCATTCCACAAAATTCTATGACCAGTCATTTACGGTTCAAGCTATCCGTTTGTGGAATGCGTTGCCTGTGTCGGTAAGACAAGCTCAGTCACTAGTTGCCTTTAAAAACTTGGTAGCAAATCATTTTCATTCACTGTAACGTCAATATTTTTAAATTATCATCCTCAATCTATCTTCTTTCCTCTACCATTTATTTGTTAAAGAACACATAATATTCATATTTATTTTTAATATTAGTTGTATATGTAATACAGTTATATATATTGTAGTGTAAATTAACTTTAATTATGATTTCAATAGTTTTGCTTTAAAATCTGTATAGTAGATAATGTATTTTCAGTGCACCACTGACTACCTCCACCTTTTTATTTTAAATCCGTAGATCACTAACAGGTTGTCTGGAAGATATCGCTATTAGCGATAAGACCGCCATTGTAACCCTAGAATTAGCAATTTTATAAAACAGATGTGTAATGATTTTGGTGTGCAATAAAGTATATTCTATTCTATTCTATTCTATTCACAAAGCTTGTAAGTTTTACACAGAAAAGTAATGTAAACATATTTTTAAAATATTTTAATCAACTTTTTGAGGACACACAGTTCCCATTAGTCTGTTAATGTATTTGGATAAAGGGGGAAAAATTGTCTTTTGTGAGTGAGGCACAAAAGACAATTTCCTCCACTTATATCCAAATATAATAAAGCAAATCCAAATACGAGTACAATAAGAGGATAAAGCAAGCAATCACTCTGTCACAAATTGTGACAGAGCGATGGCTTGCTTACGAAGTACTACGGCTACGCCGTGGGGCGCCGGCTAAGAATTGTGTTTCCCCAAATCATCCCGTGGGTGTCGTAAGAGGCTACTAAGGGACAAACCGGAGGTCGGGCAGCAGCGTCTTCCGTGTACTGCACATCCTCACTGCGATCGCCAACACGCCTGCCAAGCGTGGCGATTTAAGGCAAATTGCCCCCTAATAATGATTAACCCTGAAGTCTGGTAACTTGCTCTACCACCGGGAGGGCGACCCACAGTCCCAAGGTGGTGTCGGGTTTCTCGTTCACAAGTCCCTCGTAAACAACATAATAACCATCAACAGTGTGTCGAGCAGGGTGGTATACCTAATACTCAGAATATCCAAAAGATATTCGCTGAAGGGCATTCAGGTATACGCACCGACCTCGTCACACTCCGATGATGAAGTGGAGACTATGTATGAGGACGTAAGTAGGGCCATACATAGTTCCAAAACCCAGTTCACTATTGTTATGGGGGACTTTAACGCAAAGTTGGGCAAGAAAAGCGGTGATGAGTTGATAGTGGGGCAATTTGGGTATGGGCAACGGAACCCTAGGGGACAGAGGCTGGCCGACTTTCTGGAGAAAGAGGAACTCTTCATGATGAACTCTTTCTTCCAGAAGCCGCCTCACAGGAAATGGTCCTGGTTGAGTCCCGATGGTTTTACAAGAAACGAGATAGACTTCTTCATGACCGACAAGAAACGGATATTCAGTGATGTCTCTGTGATCAATAGGGTAAAAACCGGTATTGATCAACGAATCGTAAGAGGCTCGCTGAATATCAATGTTAAACTTGAAAGGTCCAGCCTGATGAAGTCTACGCTCCTACCTACTCGGCCCCACATTCAAAACCCCGAAAGCTTTCAACTCGAGCTCTCTAATCGCTTTGCTTGCCTTGAGAACTTAGCTTGAGTGGACGAGATCAACGACGGGCTAGTGGAAACTGTTCGCACGGCAGGGCCTAAGTTTTTTAGATACTGCCGTAAAGATAGACCTCAGAAATTGACCGAGCAAACCTTAAACCTCATGGTTGAACGACGCTTGCTACAGTTGCAGTCTTCCGATGACACGAAGTCATATAGGCAGCTCAACAGACGTATATCTAAGTCCTTGCTACACGATCTGCGTCTCTTTAATACGAATCGTGTTAAAGAGACCACACAGCGAAACCATGGCTCCAAAGTGTTCGCAAAAGACAAGTCAATGTTTTATTTGAAAATATAATTATATTTTTAAGAATAATTCAACATTGTAACTCAATTTACAATGAAAGTTGATGAAATATTTCATATTTTATGTAAGAAATCTTACCGAAAAAAATTGCATCCTAAGTTACAATTATTGTTTTGTAAAATTATTAAAACTTACCACGGGCAAGTGTATGTAACTAAAGATACCTTTTTATCACTGTCAGTGGATGACTAGTTACAATTTTTTTACGCTGGCTAAAATCATAACGGTAGTGAATTGGGTTACGAGGGTGAGCGCAAACGATAGAGCATTTTTTTATTAGTTAGGCTGTGTTTATAACTCAATTTCGCTAAAAAGTGAGTTACGATGTTTTAAATTGCAGGTGTCGATTTCTTCAATAATGTTTTTACAATTTTGACACCAGCCTCAGCTAAGCCATTAGATTTTGGATAATTTGGAGAAGAAGTTTTATGAATGAAACCATATTCTTTTGCAAACTGTTCAAATTCTCTGCTACTATATTGTGGTCCATTATCTGAGAAAAGTTCTAAAGGAATGCCATGTCTTGCCATTATGGACTTCATTTGACTTATTACACTTCTTGTTGATAAATCATTTAACTTTGCTATCTCTATGTACTTACTGTAATAATCAATAACTAACAAAAAATATTCTCTATTGAATTCAAATAAATCTGACCCCAGTTTTATCCAAGGTAAATTTGGAACTTCATGGAATTGTATTGGTTCTTTACAATTGTTGACTCTATGAATTGCACAAACTGAACAGTTCAAACAAACTTCTTTTATTTGTGAAGACATATTTGGCCAAAACATTACAGATTTTGCACGCCTTACGCAAGTATTAACACCAAAATGACCTTCGTGAATTATTTTAATCATCATTTTTTGTAAAGTTACAGGAATAACAATGACATTGTTTTTGAAAATAATTCCATCTACAACCTCTAAATCATATCGAAAATTCCAAAAGGGTTTTACTAAGTCACTAATACTGTTTTTGTGATTAGGCCATCCAGCTTGAATATACTCTATTAATTTTTGCAATATTTGATCTTTTCCAGTTTCTTCTCTAATCAAATTTCTTTTAGTTTCAGATATAGGTAAACTATCTATCGACACTTGTACATGACAAACTATTTCTTTATTTAATTCTTCATCAAATTTATCTGATTCTTTATTCACAATGGGCAAATAAGACCTGCTCAGAAAGTCGGAGATAAACATTTTGTTACCTGGCACATATTTTACACTAATATCATATCCTTGAATTTTAAGCATCATTCTCTGTAATCTTGCAGGTACTTTACTTAAAGGTTTTTTAAATAAAATCTCTAAGGCGGAATGATCAGTTTCTACATTCACATGTCTGCCCAATATGTACTTATGAAATCTAGTGCATCCAAAAACAATAGCATACATTTCACGTTCTACTTGTGCATAACCCTTTTGACAGTCTGTTAATGCTTTTGATGCATATGCAATTGGATGTCCATCTTGAAGTAAACATGCACCAACTCCTTCAGAACTACAATCTACTGAGACTGTGATATCTTTATTACTATCAAAAAAATTTAATGTAGGAGCATTGGTAAGTACTTCCTTTAATTTATTAAATGAATTTTCTTGGGCTTGGTTCCATTGGAATAAATTATCTTTTTTTAGAAGTTCTCTTAATGGAGCAGTGATGGTAGAGTAGTTATCAATGAACTTGGATAAATAGTTTGTCATGCCAAGGAATCTTTCTAAATCTTTTTTGTCTTTAATGGATTTAATCTCAATTATAGCTTTGATTTTTGAAGGGTCTGGCCTAATTCCAGTCGTGCTTACAATGGTACCTAAAAATGTAACCTCTTTTTGTAAAAAATTTGATTTTTCCTTATTAAATCTAACATTATTTTTCAAAGCAGTTTCCAAGACTTTACTTAATATTCTGTTATGGTCAGCAATAGTTTTTGCATGTATAATTAAATCATCACAATAAAATTCCACACCCTGTATATGACTGAAGGTACTTTCCATGCGTTCCTGAAATGCTTCAGTTGATACTGAAAGCCCAAATGGTAACCTTTTGTATCTATAATTCCCAAATGGAGTTGAAAATGTACATAATTTTGAGCTTTCAATATCTAAAGGTACAGTCCAAAACCCACTGTTGCAATCCAATTTAGTATAATACAAGTCTCCTGACAATTTATCTAAAATATCTTCCACCGTGGGTAATTGTTTGTGTTGTCTAATTATATGATTATTTAAATACCTAGGATCAATACAAATACGAAGTTTATTATTAGCTTTTTTAGTAATTACCACAGAGTTGACCCACTCCGAAGGTTCCTCTACTTTCTCAATTATATTTTGCTGTACCATCCGATCCAGCTCATTTTTCAATGGTTCACGAAGAGCAATAGGAACTCGGCGAGGTGGATCTGCTCTGGGCATTGCACCATCCTGTAATTTAATGTTATATGATTTATCAAAACATCCTATACCCTCAAACAATTTTGAATATTTTTTAATTATAGAATTAACATCTGCACATTCTATAGCACATACTTTATTTACGTGATTTCTTTGAATCAATTTCAAAGTAATGCAAGACTTTAGGCCCAAAATTGTTGTACTATTAGAAGTAAGTATCACAAAATCTACATTATCAGTTTGGCCATTCTCTAAATAGCATTTTATAGTGCATAGTCCTTTTACTGAAATATTTTTATTATCTAATGTGATTAATTTAATGCGCTTCTTTTTTATGAATTTTGTGTCTAATCCTAGACTCTTGTATGTGTCAATAGACATACAATTAACTTGTGCACCTGTGTCCAACTTAACTTTAAGCTGTTTTCCTCCGATATATATATACTCAAACCACTCACTTTCACATTCAGCCTGAACGCTTCCTATGAAAAATGTCTCCTCTTCCTCTTCTCTTACATGTGCCACTTTCTTTGCATACTGATTTTCTTTACTACGGCACATTTTAGCATAATGATTCCGGCCTTTACACTTTTGACAAATCGCTCCAATTGCAGGACACTTGTGTGATGGATCCCATCTCTTGAATCCACATCTGTAGCACTGCTTTTGCTGATAGTTATTACTGACTGCCATTACATTGTTTTCCAGTGTTGATGTTGATTTGACTGCTAAGACCTCCTCCGTTTTGTTTTCAGTGAATTCAGCAAGTTGTTTTTGCGATAACTCTGATGCCTTGCATATTTTAATAGCATTATTGAGATTTAAGTCTTCCATTCTTAGAAGCCTCTCTTTTATGGTAAGATTATTTATACCAATAATAATCATGTCTTTGATTAGGCTCTCCCGCAGTTCTTCAAATTCACAAGAAAGACTCTTATTTTGTAGATCGGTCAAAAAACTCTCAAAACTTTCTGAAGGACCTTGAATTCTAGTGAAGAACTTATGACGTTCAACACTTACGTTTTTCCTTGGGATGAAATGTTCATCATATAGTTTTTTGACTTTCTCAAAGTATCCTTTTTCACTTTTCTCCTTTTCCGAAATGTTAAAAGAGTTGAAAATGTCTAATCCAGTGTCACCAATAAGGTGTAATAACAATGCAACTTTTCTCGTATCATTTGCACATTGGAGTTCATTTGCAATCAGAAAAAGTTCGAATTTCTGATACCATTTCTTCCATGCAAGGCAATCATTATTACCTGTGATCTTAAGTGGACTAATGTTACTCCCAAACCTTACAGTGGAGGTGTTTTCGTTGTCCGACATTTCTCATATATTTTTCTTTATTTTCACAATTTTATAATTACGCGTGGTACGTAAAACCTGACACCATGTTGATTATTTAAAGACTGTATAATGTTATTTAAGTATTTAATATAATCATAATTCTACAATGCGTGTGTCTTTTGCCACTCATGATCCTTTTTCTTGACATCTGTCACCCATGACGTTTGATTCCGCGGGAACTGCGTTCCGATACACATAACAGGGTATACTTTCCAATTGGTCCCATGATCATCAGGTCAGGATCTGATGATGGAATCCCAGGGAAATCGAGAGCAACCTTCAAATTTTATAGGCACATAGTACCATTTTCATATATTTTCTAAAGCTGTTCAAGTATTTGCATCTGATAATCATCATCTCAGGTGGATGAGCTGATGATGGAAGGTACAACTCCTCAACGGCTTGGAGTAGGCATCGACTGATTTAGTTTGTGTTCGCATATCTCTGGAACTACAAGTCCGATTTAAGTCGTTCTTTTTGTTGTACTAAGTATTGTTTAACTTACGGAATACTGCAAGTTTCATCAAAATCGGTTCAGTAGTTTTTGAGATAGGGCATTTTATTAGCTTATTGTGCACTTGAGAGAGAATGATTTATTTGACAAGAATTTGAGTTGAATATTTAAACTAAAAAGAGTAAAATAAAAAAACTTTAAAAAAAAATGTAACCGCCTTCAAAAACACCCACAAAAAAGGGTAAAATAACCTACAAAATAACTTTTCTTTCAGAAGTCGGTGGCAAAAAAACAATGAAATGAAAAAAAACAAAGGCACCGACTTTTGAAAGAAAAGTTATTTTGTAGGTTATATTACCCTTTTTTACCGACTTCAAAAAAAAAAGGAGGTTATCAATTCGACCCGTATGTATGTAATATTATCAGAACTGCCCAGTTTTCATATATGTTAGTCTATATCAGCGTCTGAACAAATATGCCAAATTTCATAAGTGTATGTATGTATGTATGTATGTATGTATGTATGTATGTATGTATGTATGTATGTATGTTTTTATGTTTGTGCACGCATATCTCCGGAACTACAAGTCCGATTTAAGTAATTCTTTTTTTGTTGTTCTAGGTATTGTTCAACTTAGGGTACACTGCAAGTTTCATCAAAATCGGTTCAGTAGTTTTAGAGATATGGATTTTTTTATATTGTGACGGATTACAAGATTAGTGCATATGTAAGAAAATTTTGTATTTTACAAGAATTTGGGTTGAATATGTAATAAATAAACTAAAAAGGGTAAAATAAAAACTTTTTTAAAAAAAAAAGTACCGACTTCAAAACAAATACAAAAAAGTTTAAAATAACATTTCTTTCGGAAGTCGGTGGCTTTGTTTTGTTGTGTCATTGACTATTGCCACCGACTTCCGAAAGAAATGTTATTTTAAACTTTTTTGTATTTGTTTTGAAGTCGGTACTTTTTTTTTTAAAAAAGTTTTTGTGGTTGTTTTTTTATAGATAACTTTGTGACGTGATATCTCAATATTTTTGTATAGAGTGATACAAAAAGAAAAAAACACGTTTTCAATGATTTTCGCCAAAGATTAATATAACAAAATTTGGATGGTGACTAAAAAATCATCCAGTATTGTCTTCTATTGGTTTTAGGACATGCCGGTTTCCTCACGATGTTTTCCTTTACTGTTTTGAGGGCACTATATTATGATAAGTATAGGTCAAAAATTTCAACTTCCAGGGGACTCCAAGGAAGACAAAAGCTGCATAAAAGGCAAAGTAACTGAACATATAAATAAGTGTACCACTTCAGTGAGTGAGCTTGAAATCTAAAGAACACGGTGATTTTAGTTAGTACGAATTTGACACCCCCTCTCTCTTCCACTCCACATAGGAAGGGATGATGTTCTACCATCTAAAAAAGGGCAATTGAATGAATAAGGTGGTATTTAGTAAGAGTCTGACACTTCTTTGAAATCACCACCAAAGAAAGAAGTCAGATGATTACCGTACCGAAAAAATGTGAAAAAAATATATTCCGTAACCACATTATTTGGGAACATAAAGATCTCTCGATTCTTGCCAATTTTATATTTTGATAAAAATCGGCTTGTTTTTCATAAAAAAAAACGACGGGTTGCACTCTGGGAGTGCCGGTAGAAGTGAAAACTTTTTTATTACTGTGTTATATTTAAAGAAGTTTTCACTTAAATAAAACATTAGAAAGAACTTAGAAGGTTGTGTTGTGGTGCATATTAAACTTGACAAGTACTTCCCCCAGTTAGTTCATATCTCTGTCACAACTTCGCACAAAGCGTATAATATTATTATCTTCACCATTGACATTACTTACACGGGTATATGTCTATGACACCCTCATCATAATGAGAAGGTTGCACCATCCAATGATTCAACGTGTAACGAGGGAAAGGCCACTTCACATAGTCGTGCTTAACAACGGCTGATGGTGGCCAATACCAACTCTCATTCTTATTTTGACGGAGTGCGCTGAAATAATAATCAAGGTCATATCAAAATCATGAAAAGGCGATTACAAAATAAGTAAATCTATCATAGGTATACCAGCAGGGTAGTTACAATGCACGCGAATGTGCTGTTGGCAATCTGACGGGGCTCACATAGAGGGGCACCCTTCATTATGCTGACACTCTTTTATTTTTTCTTGGTAAAATCATCAAATGAGTCCTCCCGCCCAAGGTGGGGCGGGAGGGACTGTCAGACTTGTACTAATTAAAATCCATGGTGTTCCTTCAATAGCCCTTTACGTACCAGGGTCACGGTTACCAGGTGAGACAGTCCCGCGACCCCGGCAGGGTTTGGCCCTCTTAGGGGGTCCCGTCAGATTTCTGACACCTCTTTGAGGCGCGCTTGGAACACAACGCGCCGTCGACCCGGGCATGGTCCATGATCGGACGGCAAGTCACCCATAACTCACCGCCCGCATGTCCGCGCCAATGGTGGCCGGAGATCGTCTTGCGACTTCCGTTGCCGTGAGCGTCTCCCGCGGCGGCTGGGTCGTGAGGTGGACGCTGTCCTCTCCCTCACCCATCCCGCCTCCTCCTTTGCTAGCATGACTGCTTCGCAGAAGGAGGCGACCGCTTCCCATTCCGTCTCGCCCCGCAGCATAGCCTCGACCAATTCCGGGCGCGAGAGGTCGCCGCCTATCGCCTCCGTGAGGACACGGCGGTGCTCTGCCCAAGCGGGGCAGTCCTGCACCGTGTGCTCCAACGTGACCTCCGGGTGATCCTCGCAGTGGGGACACCCAGGCGTTTCTTCCTTTCCAATGCGACACAGGAACCTCCCGAAACATCCGTACCCGGTGAGGACCTGTGTCAAGCGGAAGGTGAGGACGCCGTGACACCTCTCCAGCCACTCCTCAGAGGTGTCTTACCGCCGTGATTGCGGCGTGCCCGAACCTAGGTTGCGACAGTCGTTCCTTCCATACTGCCCCGAGATCGCGCTGGAGCTCTTCCCGCCGCGCCTCGACTTGTCGGGGCAGCAGGGATTCGCCCCTGCGCTGCGCCTCCACGCGCCACTCATAGACTCGCTGGAGGGCAGTCGCCTCCAGAATGCTGACACTCTTTGAGGCGCGCGTGGAACACAACGCGCAGTCAACCTGGGCATGGTCAATGATCGGACAGCGAGTCGCCCATTACTCGCCACCCGCAATGCCCTGCCACAGATTAGCAATATCCGTTACAAAATACAACAGAACACTTACGCAAAGGTCCTATGAATAGGCACAAACTCTGTATCGAAGCCATCAGTCCGCCTGTAGTCTGGGGAGATGTAGTCCTGATCTTCAACGTCCTCGGTAGAGCCCGTGACGTCACGGATCCAAGCGCTGTAGTGCAGCATGCTGAGGAAGCGGGAGGGGGCCGAGCAGCCGGGGCCATGGATACTGAAGCCAACCTGGGGAGACAGGTCATGCAGGAGTTTCTGAGATCTTTTCCGACGGGCATTAGACTGCTTTTTCACCGAGATGTGCTATGCTACGTTGCTACGGATGCGTTTGATATCCACCAATCATATTCATTGGTGCAAATAGGCACTGGTAGAAACGGATTCAACAAAGATAATTATGTTTTTTATGGAAGGATGCGTGTTATGGATGTGGGCTATGAATGCATGCTATGGATGCTTGCTATGGGTCGTCTTCCCTACTAACGATACATCGCATAGCTCGAGATGCGCATCTTCTTCGTGCAGCTAAATAGCGTAGCATTAGTGGCAACAATCATTATAGTTTCGTAGCTCAGCTTTTACATTCTCGCAGCATAGCTACATAGCATATCGCTGGTGGAAAGGCACCCACGGAAAGAAAATAGTTTGAGTAGCAAGTGATAAGATGCTGTCTTTATCATCACCATCATCATTCGGAAGACGTCCACTACTGACCAAAGGCCTCCTCCTTAGCGCTGAACGACAATTCGCCACTTGCAGCCATCGGTTGCCCGCGACCCTCACGATGTCGTCGGTCCACCTAGTGGGAGGCCTGCCTACGCTGCGTCTTCCGGTCCGTGGTCGCCATGAGAGAACTTTTCTTTCCCATCGGTTGTCAGTTATACGAGGGATGTGGCTTGCCCATTGATAATGAAGATTTCTTCTTACAACTTACTAATAAATGTGACAGTTCTTAAGGATGTATATGCTTTTTAGTCTTCGACTCAAACTTTCGAATAGTTTCAGATATAATATAATACCTTTTTAACAAAAAAATCAAACCGACGAAAGATCGAACTGAAAAGCAAAAAATAAATTTTGAGGCGGCGCCAAACAAACAAACAAACATTATACCTAAATTAATTATTTGAAGCGAAGAATAATTTTACTGTGGCTAGGTTGATTGTTTCTTTGGCGCCGCCTCAAAATTTATTTTTTGCTTTTCAGTTCGATCTTTCGTCGGTTTGATTTTTTTGTTAAAAAGGTATTATTTTTAGCTTTTCAGTTGTATACCATGATTGCACATGGAAAAACCCGTCTTTATTTTTGTCATTGGCAACGTAACCGTCACAGTAATTATCGCATTAACTGTTGAGGACCTGTAACTTGCAACTAAAAATTCCACTCTCCGACTGTCAACGACTGTTAAATCCCAACTATGTTTAAAGTTCTTATCATGATGAATTAAATGAGCCCAAATACGATATAGTTGCTGATAACTGATGAGAATCTCTTGCTATTGCCTTCTGTCATCATCTTCAGACCCTCGATGACAATTATACCACAGCTAGGTCGAAAGTTTTCATCAAGACTAGTGAAATGAGCACAAACACGATATAGGTGCTGTTAACTGTTGAGGACCTCTTGCCCCTGCTTTCCGTCACCATCCTCAGACCCTCGACGGCAATGATACCTCAGCTGGGTCTAAAGTTCTCATCAAGCTGAGTTAAATGAGCCCAAATACGATATAGCTGTTGTGAATTGTTGAGGAACTCTTGGGACTGACTTCACAACATAACAGGGATCTGGAGTTGATCTGATGATGGTCACGTCATCATGTTATCTTCTCCACATCTCTGCTATATAGTTATGTCCTCAGAACTACATAATGTTAGCTTTATTTCAACAGAATTGGTTCACAAATGAAAATTCTGTAGAAATATTGACAGTTAATACCTTTTTTTCTATCCTTGGAGGCCGATTTTAGTTTTGAAATTAAAATGGGACCAACTTTGAGATACACTCTTTCCAACAAAAGAAGAATTTTTGAAATCGGACCACGTTAGGAAAAGTTATGCGTGGTCATACATAGAAAAAAAAAATAAAAAAAATAAAAAAATATACATGTCGAATTGAGAACCTCCTCCTTTTTTTTTTCGTCGGTTAAAAATTAGAGAGCTTGCTGATGACGCGATGCGAGGAAATCTGACTGATTTCAACTACAAGTGAAAATCATCCTTATCACTACGACATATATGACATAAAACGTGCGGTGTTCTATGGGTAGATGGAAAACAAAACACGTTCGCTACGACTCAGAACGGAGCGCAGCGGAGAGGATTTTATTAACGCACTTGAAAATAAACTTTAAAATTATTACAACAAAGTGTATAAATGCTTGAACCTGGCAAAAAATCCTCGCACGTCCTCGTAGATACTCGGGAATCGATTTATACACTTTATTGTTATAATTTTAAAGTTTATTTTCAAGTGTTTAATAAAATCCTCTCCGCTGCGCTCCGTTCTGTCTGCGCTGACCCTTAGTCATTTCGGCCTTAAAACAGATACCTAGTTCAAAGGCCGGTTACTCAAAGGATATCTTTCTATACCTGTGTGGTAGTATGACCCTAAGGGACACATACTATAATAATATGTGTATGCTTACCAGTGTAAACCAGCCTGAGCTGTTTGATACCAGCGCCATACCGGTGTCCCACAAGCACCGCGTGGTGCTACTCCATCCTTTACCACATATGTAGGAGACAGGCTGCCGATTCTTGTCGATTAACTGAGAGAGGAATACATAATTCATGGATAAACATAAATACTAGCTGGGCCCGAGAAATGTCTTTTTTTATTTAATTATCGAGATTTTTTAAGGCTTTTTCATTGAAACAGTCGGAATATAGGGAGCATCTGATATTTTTTGAGTTTTTTACGCTGGTTCCATTGTTGTTGTTCACAGTTGTTCTTAGGGTAACTCCACACCAGGACGCGACGCGACGACACGAACTTGTGTATCTTTTCGTGTAGTAAATAAGGTTGATATTGAGTTGCTCTATTAAATTGTGCGTGCAGCTTCGCATTTTGGTGTGTTTTGACCCTTAGTGATGAGTACAATGATTGTTGACATAGTCGTCTCGCATAAGTGGAATATCGTGCATGCTGAGAAAGACGAGCAAAACAAATAATAAAAGACTTTTTTTTTCACGTGGTATAATCATCAAATGAGTTCTCCCACCCAGGGCAAGGTAGCGAGTCGCCCATTTCTTGCCCCCCGCATGCCCGCGCCTACGGGACGCCGTGGTCGTCTACCACTGCGGCTGAGGTGAAGCGAGGACGCTGTCTTCTCCCTCACGCGGCCCGTCTCCTCCTTCGCGAGCATGACTGCTTCGCAGATGGAGGATTAATAAAACACTTGGCTTATGAATATGAGTTGGAAATGTGGATTCAGTGATCATTGTGTACTCTGACGGACTAAATTTTGTAATAATTACATTGCTGTCAAATTGCCTATTATTGCCAAGTTAAAATGTGAAAGTAGTACTACTCAGTTACTCACCCCCTCTTTCTCATAAAAATCTTCGCACTCTTGTCTGTCTGTGTATCGTATGCGATAGATGATTTTCTCTATTATTTCATTTTCTGTAACACAGAACGACACGTAATAAAAGAAAGAAAAACGTTTGACACACGCCATAACTGCACACAGTACGAGAAAAAAAAAAAACTACATCTCACTTTATCATAACGGTCCAACAATTTAGAGGAAAGTTTACGTTTATTAGATTACGGAAAAAAATATCAACCGAGACAAGATTTTCTACCGAAACCAAAACCGTAACTGAACCTTCGTTCGGACACTAAAATACTAACTTCTAAAATAAACCAAAAGTGTTAAAAAAACCTATAAAAACTTACCATCAGTAAAACCGGTGAGGTAGAGATAATCAGCGTCAAACAAAAGCTTGGGAAAACATACGGGAACCAACGTATCTGTGAATAAAAGTCTACGTTTTAAACTAAAAAATAACTAAACTCCATGAAATCAGAGCATTTTTTTTTTATCGTGGTAAAAATCATCAAATGAGTCCTCCCACCCAGGGCAGGGCGGGAGGGACTGTCAGACTTGTACTGACTAAAATCCACGGTGTCCTTCAATAGCCCTTTATGTTCCGGGGTCACGGTAATGAGATAAGTCCCGCGACCCCGGCAGGCTTTGGCCCTCTAGAGAGGGGGCCCCGTCATCATGCTGACGCTCTTTGAGGCGCGCGTGGAACACAACGCGCCGTCGACCCATGAAATCAGAGCATAATATGAATCTAGGCAAGCGTGCTTCACCGTCGACCACATCTTCGCTTACCATCATGCGAGATAGTGAGTTTTGAAGCAGCAAACTAATTCAATCGGACCATCTTCTTTCTAGTGGATCTTTTAGGTACACATAAAAAAAATCTTAGGTCCACGCAATATCAATCCGGGGAATGGTCAACACTCTTTTCTCACGGAGCACCTCTGCACTCTCAACGGTCCACCTGAATGTGACCTGTAATTCCAATGTGGGAAAGAAACAAAGCTCTACAAGTCGTCTATCGCCACTTCGTTCCCACCAAAGAAATATTAAAAACAGGAGAAGTGGCAAGGGGATTGTCGGTGAAGCCGTGGTGTTGAGCGTTTCGATCAGCTATTGACTTGTACTACTTTATTCTTGTTTTCCTATATTACTCCGACTGTATTGATTTGCATTTAATACATTGCTCTTGTACTACCACCTCAGTCTATCACTGAGTGACTGGACAAGCAATGTAAAACTGACATAACGATACCTCACCAAGCCCTAATGTCGCATGGTGCTTCCGTTGTATTTGAGCGGGAGAGTCGTATCCGCCCCCCGTGTCGCGACAACACACAATGATAATTGTTTGTGTGAGTAAATTATATAGAGTAAATTATATTATCATTATACGGAAAAAGTACGCTGTAGTGTAAAGAATTAAGTTTAAATTTAAATGACTGAGTTATCGATGGCGCGTGTGTGCACTTGTTCGTAGTATTGTTTTGGCAGAACTGTGTGCGCAATATTAGCGTTATGGTGGCTTCATCGGATTTCTATACATTTTGAATTCCACGCCATATCTCCTTCTTTAATATATCTATGGTTCCCACACTGGAATAACTCTCGCTTTAAGACATCATGGGAGGCCACCAGGGCACTATTTGGGAACCCGCTGTTTTAGATAGAGCTCGTGAACTTTACAGAATAGCTCTACAGGGTAGGAGGGTAAGGATAGCTAAGTTACATGGACTTACTATGATCTGTAATGTCCAGCTGGATTATGGCCAGACTGTTGAAGGTGTCAGCCTCGTACTCCGGGTGCGTCACGTACGACAGCACGGAGTAGTTGACGGCGACCGCACCGTCCGCTATGAACACCGCTCGGGAGTCCTCACTGAAACAGATGCAGGAAAGAAGGGGATGGCAGATTACAGGGTTCTATAGGGTAAATAAAGAAGAAATGTCATAACCATAGCTGTGACCATAACCCAGAGTAGGTAGATTAATTTGGGGTCGATAGTCAGAAACGTGTATATTAATATGGACATGCCTCCGGGATTCCGGAAATGTAAAGAGATATTTCCGGAACTTTAAAATTGTTATCAACATTTAGGATTAAGACATTAGGGTATAAGTAAGCCATCTTTATTTAAACAGTCAAATCGGTTAAAAATCCCGTAAGTACTGAAATGAAATCCCGGGAAAAAGGCTTATCCATGTTATGATTTCTATGACAGTTCGTGATACAGTACCTACATAAAATCAATAGACTTGCGTCGCTATGCGTACGAAGGGGCTAACAAGTATGTATACTTAAGTCGATGATGAAAAGAATACTAGCGATATCTCTATAGATATCGCTAGTATTCTTTACATCATCGACTCGTTCTTTATTAACTCTATAGTTAATAAAGAATGAATGACATAACCCAGCAACGCGATATTCTAACCCCCTTCCGATACGCCTTCCATTGACGCGTGCCTGTGTACGAACTTCTATGGATTTGTATTGCGATAGTCACCTGGATACCAAATATGTATCACTCAGATCTAGCCTGTCCCTTGCTGTCCTCCCTCAGTGACGCCCTAAGCTGAGGTTCGTACCCCACAGGGGGTGCCCTTAGCGTGTGGTCACTTAATTTGTAGCTTTTTAGTTGTAATTCCCTGGTTGGAGGCTTTAGAGTCATTTAAGGCATCCACAGAAAAATCCGGTTAAGCAACTCACAACCTCTTCTAGGTTGACCTGCGAGATGCGATCTAAAAAAAAAACGTAAGGTATCGGAGAACTCCATTGCCTAGTGTGCGAAGGGGCTTACCGTAAGATCCGCCTTGGTACCCTCGCGACATCGTCAGCACTGGCGAGTGCACGGTCGGGACGCACGAGGACTAGGCCGGTCACCGCCACATGAGTGGCGTCGCCGTCATCTGTGGACGTCCACATTACTTATAGCGGAGTGCACGAAATCTATGATATACGAGTAAGCTAGAAATATCTAGGGATCAAGTGTTTTTCTTATGTAAAACATTTGGACACGTACACTAGAAATAACTCATCGGTTCATTCGGCGGTCATCCTGCCAGGCCCTTCTACCATCACACATCTAGACGCACTGCATATTATCATCCTTACCTTATTGCTATACCACCAATTCGCACTAAGCGTTTCCAAATTTCTTTTATAATGCGAACAGGGAAGGAGTGGAACTCTCTGCCTGCGTCTGTGTTTCCGAACGCATACAACCCTAATCTCTTCAAAGTTAGAGTGAACAGGCTTCTTCTGCATAAGCTCACTCCATCGTCGACCTTGTCTTTGTCACTCCTGACCTAGACTAAAGTCAAGAGCAAACACATCGTACATAGACAAAATAGAGATAAACGTTACTAACCTAGAAACACATGCAGTAGTCCGAGCCACCTGAAGTCGGAGGTGTGTCCCATGTTGCCTTCATCCAACAGGATGTTTTTCTCCATGTCACACTGAGGTGCTGTCCACGAGACCTCTGAAACATCATCATCATCAGCCGGAAGACGTCCACTGCTAAACATAATTAAGCCTCCCTTTAGACTGCCACTTGCATCCATCGGTTGCCCGCGATCCTCACGATGTCGTCGGTCCACCTAGTGGGAGGCCTGCCCACGCTGCGTCTTCCGGTCCGTGATCGCCACTCGAGAACATTTCTTACCCATCGGTTATCAGTTCTACGAGCGATGTAGCCTGCCTATTGCCACTTCAACTTGCAAATTTAACGAGCTATGTCGGTGACTCTGGTTCGACGCCCTATATCGTTGTTCCGGATTTTATCCCGCAAATAAACTCCGAGCCTCCATTGTCTCTCTAAAAGGCCAGCAATCAAACACCACGTTTCAGAGCCATAATTATGTCATCACTGGCAACTCATCTTTCTTGTGACTATTTCCCTTATCTATACTAATATTATACGGCTTTAGAGTTTGTTTGGCTGAACTGAAGCAAATCTCAGGATTTCCTGGTTCTAAATTAAAAATTATTTTCGTGCGGAATCAAGGCTATACTAGGCCATATAACATCACACTAAGGCCAAAAGGAACTGAGCAGCGGGTGGAAGTAAGTAAGCCAGTAAAGTGAATAAAGACTTACCAGAAATAATAATCACAACAGTAACTATTTTGATGAATAACACTTCGCGCATACTTTGTAGAATTTTCTAAATATAAATAATATTTTTTAGAACAGTTTATAAAAAATCTTAATTAACATGCACGTTGATTGCTCCACTTTACAAACTAATCAGAGATCGTCAGAATTTACAGGAATTTGAGATAAATAGCACAACATGCAAACAGACACAAATGATGTAACAAATGGAGAGCTCACTCCGTACACTGCTACGAAATGCTGGCTACTACTCATGATTTTCTTATTTAATGGTTATGTCCTCGATTTTATTCTAGGTAAGATCAAGGCATTCTGGAATTGTTTTACTAACAGTGAAGTGATAATTTCTTATAGTGTTTTACTCTATGGACTCTACAACTTTCTTGCTTTTCGCTTTCTTTACCACGATGTTAATTAGAGCGTTATTTTTTCTTTTTATTAATCAGTTACTTTTAAATCAATGACATAACAGTTCACCACCATCACGATCTCACCAGAATATTCATTCATTTGTCATTGCAACCAACTTTGCCACTGCAAAAAAGTACAGCTTCATCATCAACATACGTCGTTTTTTTTTCCGGACAACGGACCGTCAGTAAGCGGATATCCTTGTATCTTTCACCGGACAGAAGTTCGGTGCATGTACACACCTTCATTATAAACTGTACACGACCTCGAATCCGGCGAAAAAAACGGACGTCTACAAGCGGCCTAACACTCCATGTATCACACATTACTCCATACAAAATGATAAACAAACACATTATGTTGTTGTGTTACATCATACATTTGAGAATACAATCGCTCATGTGTGTAGCTTGAAGAAGGCTAGCCGCAACATACTCCTGTACAACTACGAGGTATGTTTTAGAAATAACCGATTTTTTTTAAAGGCGCGACACAAAAGTATCCAATTTTCATCATCCTTCGTAGGCACGAACATGCGGACGGTGAGCAATGGGTGACTTGCCGTCCGATCATGGACCATGCCCGAGTCGACTGCGCTTTGTGTTCCACGCACGCTTCAAAGAGTGATTTGATTTGATTTGATTTACATCAATTCCAGGATCTATATGAATATGAAAGAATGATTTTGGCATTTATTGATAAACAAATCAAAATAATAAATTAACACTTTTAAATAAAACATTAAAGATAGATACAAACAACCAATGATTCTCTCATGAAGATCTTCTGTTCCTCGGGAACCAAGTACAAGCAACAATCAGAATACATGGCCTTCCATGACTTCTGAAAGCTTGAGTAGTTCAGCTGTAGGAAAGAGACAGAGCTATATAAGTCGTCTAGCGCCATCTCGTTCCCTGAGCGACATAAAAGGCCACCTGAACGTGTACTAATGAATAAAGATTAGTGTGGTGGTAGTAAGGAGGCACGTCATCACCACACCTCTCGGCGCCCTCTCCCTGCGCCCTGCACTCCCAGCCTCTCCTGGTCCCTCCTCATCGACGACTAGACTCGTCATTTTTACCGTTTATCCTCCCAATTGTCCACTCCCCAAACAGACACCAATTGACGTCTGTCCTTTTGTCCACCCTTAAAAGGAAATGAAAGTCCTTTATTAAAAATTTTAAGAATATAAAGGTACATACATATGCCCATGAATAAGGAGACACTGCATCCTGCATCTAAGCTTGGATTTTCGTCGCGGAATTAAACTAGATATTTTTCATAACGTTTTTAATGTCATAGATTTCCGCAAAGTAACGCCTGTTTCTATAGTCGTAATTCAATAATAATTAATCCTTACATCCATCCATTCCCATAACCTTTCAAGTAAGGTAAAAGATAATCCGTAACACTCAGCGCAGGAGTCAACCAAGACACTGACTGTGCCGTTTTTTGTGACCGTGCTCATTTTTGATTTTTGTGAGGTCGCTATAATAATGTAGGAGATGGGGCAAGATGATAGAAACCACTTCTTTTATATTCTTCGTTTATTTTGGCTCGTTTCACTCACTTTACAAATTTTTACTTTATACGACGTCGTTATAGTTAGCAATCATCCGCCATTCTGCCCTTCCCCCCTCTCGCACACCTTACGTTCCATTCCACTGATCAATTCTGTGTTTCATTTTACGGTAAATTAAGTTAAAATATAATAGGGAATTAGAATTTTAAAAAAGAAACAGGCCCACAATAATATATCACTTCAATCAATAGTTTATTGGAAGAGATTTTAATGCCTTGTGCTCTTTCATCAGTATTTAGTTTTCGTTAAATAAAATAATAAAACAGAATTTTACCAACTTCAAATAAGAGAGGGAATCTCATCATCATATCAGCCGCAGAATGTCCGCTACTGAACATAGGCCTATATAATATTTTCAATGTCAACCTTATGGTCTTCATCATTTCATCCATTCTGTGGGTGGACGTCATACGCTGCGCTTGCCGGTGCGTGGTACAGAAGCTTATGGCCCCTTCGGCCATCAGCTCTGTTAGTTAAGTGGCCTGCCCACTTCCACTTCAACATGCTAATTTCCTGGACTATTACAGCAACTTTTGTTCGTCTGCGGATCTCCTCATTTCTGATTCGATTACGGAGACTGAGGGACTCCAAGCATAGCAATATTATGTTGTTGGGGTATCCTGAGCTTACTATGTGCTTATAATTAGCGTAAGATAAGTCACCGGTATTTTACATTGGTAAAATCTTTCGACTTGAGGCACTGAGGTATTTTGTCGAGAAACTTACCTGTTTGCACTCTCCCATGGGGCATGGGGTTGTCGATGTTGTAGTACTCGTATTTGAGAAGTCCAAATTTTCTCCCTCGGCAAACATCTCGAATTCCATAATAGCCCGCTTAAAGAACTCAAACTTAATATACAAATCATAAGTTAACACGGGTTCATCTGAATAAAATCGATATTGGTCCTTTATAAAAGTTTGCTTTAAGACCTCTTCACGTTTTATCCAGTCATCTTCTGTCTTTGCTGCTGGATCTCTTTGTAGGAGAGGGAAGTATCTGAACACTTCTTCGGGTGTTTCGCCTGAATCTTCGAGCAATCGTGTGTCCTCCTTATAGTCAAAATATTTTTCTTTAAATGATAATACAGCATCTGGGCTACCCTTACTGTCTACCTGTAAAGGAATGAAGGCATTACAAGTAGTAGAACTTATTTTATTGACAAACTTCTTTTTAGAGGTTTAATTCCTTTCTATTCATTTCTTTATTATATAGAACACGTATATGACGCGTCCTTTAATAAGATGAGCCATATACCATAAATAATACTTGTATCGCATATCATCTTACTTCATACTTACAGTGAGACGTACGCAGGCACACTTCTTGTCTCGGAAGTCCCACAGTGATAACTGAGAATAAAAGTGTCTTTGTAAACGAAATACGGTTGACAGGAGACAATAGAAGAAACAATGTTTAGGTTAAACAGCCTAATGAAAGGACCCAACATTCAACCGTTGCCAAAAATCCTCTACGGTCAAAAGATACGTTGATGAAATCACATCAAAAATGTAAAAGGACACTCGCATACATAATGTGATAGTCTGAGAATATAGTGTACGAGTATAAGAATTTTAACTATCCCAATACGTATTTGCTCATTTAAAAGAAGTTTTCTAAATTGAAACGGCATTTAGCTAATGGCTATTCCTGAGCTATTCCACATTCGGCACCTATTATTTTTTTTTTTGCAGATGCTCCAAGTGGAATAGTTTTTGATCTAGAAGTTTATTCCCACAAAGCCACTGACTTCCGAAAGATAAGTTATTTTACACTTTTTTGTGGAGGTTTTTGAAGGCGTTTTTAAGTTTTTCTTGGGCATACCTTATATTTCACTGTGCCTTTCAATCCATCTAATGCTCTTAGTTCGAAGTACTCTCTGTACAAAGCCTTTTTATCCATCGAGCAGGCGTTAGGGTATCTCTCCCATGTGTCGATCACTGAAATATAAAACTCATACTTAAGGTCATTTTACCACAAGAGCCTAAACTCTTCTTGGCCGACGGCGACGCCAGGAATCAAAGGATTCTACCCTTAACCCTTAAGACCAAAGGAGCAATCAGAGGCTTTGACATAACTAGCGTGATATAGCGGACGGCGGGTAATGGGTGACTCGCCGTCCGTCATGGACCATGCCCTGGTGGACAGCGCGTCAAGTTCCACGCGCGCCTCAAAGAGCTGTCGACTATCTGACGGGACACAGAGGATCAAAGCCTGCTGGGGTCGCGGTACTGTCTCATTAAGTATGCGTGATCCTGGAACGTAAAGGGATATTGCAGGATCACCGTGGATTTTAGTCAGTACAAGTCTGACAATCCCTCCCATTCCGCCCTAGGTGGGAGGACTGATTTGAAGACTTTACCACGAAAAAATAAAAAACGGGAGTGTCGTTCGAATCCTCTTTGATAAAATGGAGTTCTCACAAGGAGTAATGAGGATGCTCTTGTTGTCTTCTGTCGGCTTGATGATGTGAAACTTTAGCTTTTCCACGTCGAAAGGGTACGCCTCGTACTCATGGGTGCCATTTTTTCCTAAATTCTGGCGACGAGCACTTCTAAGCCTGAAACAATACAATATTTTAATTCAAAGAAAGAGAAAAGTAATTTTAATATTCTTGTACTTATTACTGTCACATGGAATAATATTTCTCAGTTCGACCCGTATGATTGTATAGGTACCTACATGTATGTTTTTAGTGACTTCATTATGCATGTTCTTTAGTTTATTTTTAACCGACTTAAAGCTTACCTAACCTCCTAAGTCGTAAGCCTTAACCCGAAAGTCGAAGTAATTAGTAACATTACACTTACGAATAGAGCTCATGTATGGGAACATTAGGGACCAACTGGACGTCTCCATGTCTGCGCCTGATGTCATCGCTGTTGTAACCTCCGGCTGAGCCCGTGACGGAGTGGATCCACGAGATATACGGGGACAGGTCCATGAAGCGAGCGGGGGCCGCACAACCGGGCCCGTGGATGGCTAGGCCTATCTGATCATAATAATAACAACACACTTTTATTCCCCGAAGGATTATAAGTACTGAGGACGTGTACTTAACTGAATTTATACACCCACATTACATCAGTTACATTTTTAATAAAAACGGAAGAGATTTCGACTGTTTTTAGGCTTCCGTACGTCCGAATACAAAAACGGAACCCTTATAGGATCACTCGTGTGTCCGTCTGTCTGTCGCTTACAGTCAATTATCTCCGAATCTACTAAACCGATTGGGTTGAAATTTGGTACACATATCAATTCCTGTGACCCAAGCACAGAGGTGTGACGTGAATGGATGAAATCTGTATATGGAAGGTAATTTTTGGGGGGGAAGGGGAAAATTAAAAAAAAATATTTGAAAACTGCATTGTGTGACATACCAAATGAAAGGTCTTGTTGAGACAATCTTAAATATATTTTTTTTTGTAATTTTACAATAAATAGTTTCCAAGTTATTCAAGAAAATAGACGAAATTTGACCATTCCCCCTCCCCCCTTATCTCCGAAATTACTGAACCTAAAATTAAAAAAAATACAGAAATTAGTTTTCTACTTAAAGATTATAGGAAAACCTATAAGAAGTCCATGACATTAAAATAACATGGTAAATCACTCAATATTGTGCGTACCAATTTGGGTCAGATGTAAAAAAAAACGTGATAGGTAACATCGTACGGAACCCTCTTCACGCGAGTTCAGCTCGCACTTGGCCGGTTTTTTTTAAATATTGTTACCTGTTTTGATGATTCTTTTTTTGTTCGATGCATATACCTGCTGTTTGATCTGAGAAGGAGGATTTCAAAGAGGCATTCTCTAGACATGAAGAGGTCGACAGTCGGTGGGTACTACGACCAAACGCCAGCCATATATGTATAAAGAACAACACAATAATATTATTGTGCGTAAAATGAGCGGTTGCTGGGAAAAATAGTATCCGTTTTACTATATTAAAGTAAAACATTCGTTGACATTCTTGTCTAAAACAAAACCGTCAACTGCAAAACGACATTTTGACGTGTCGATAATAAGGGTCGTTTTGCAGTTACACTTTTCTTAGACAAGTGTTAAACAAACGTTTAATTTTTTGCAGTAAGACGGCGCCAGCTATGTGACTATTGTGTTTGTGTATGTAGCTTTAGATATTTCTTTCTTTAGAGATTAGAAATATTATTCGTGGTGTAAGACAATGTAGGTACGAACCAGGTTGAAGTATCCAGTAGCGTTAGACACTAGCACCATCCCATTCTCCCAGTCGCACTGATATCCAATGCTGGGCGCGATTCCACACAGGTATGTAGAGGGAATCAGTTTGTGGGCTGGCAACTGGAAATAGAAATATTGTGCAACCCAAGAGAAATTTACCCGTGAAGGCAAATCAATGTCACTATATTGAATGGCTGAAAATTATGAATGACTACAAGGAGGCGACTGCCGAAATACCGAGTAATAAGAAGTATGGAGGAGAAGACACCGTGCACTGACCATAAATAAAATGAATTAGGATATGGGTAGGATGATAATATTAGGAAACTTTATTAAAGTTGTGTTTTATAAATCATACAAATTCTCCAACATTTAAACTCACCCCTCTACTGTTATCGCTATAATTTTCTTTGCATGCTTTTTCATCCAAACTCTGTATTTTGTAAAGAATTTTCTCTATTTTTTTGTTATCTGCAAATCAAAACGACTGAATATAAATATGCTGTGTTTATTGAAAACATTTACACAGTTTATTGACGACGATGAAAATAGGACTGTATTAGTATTGACATTAAGTAAACAATTAATTAAACAATGCATACATTTTTTCAAACTGCCAAAAACGCTAGGATTTTATCCTGAATCGTGGGTGCGTTTACAAATATTTAAACTCCCATATAAAAATATACAAACCTGAAACAACTACTTGTATAACATGTCGTCATATTAATCGTCTTCTCACTCGTGCTCGAGGAAGCACGGATGCCCCATTTCATACTTAAACCCAATAATGACAAAGTCCTCTATTCAATGACGTCAAAAATTGCGGTTGGTGAAAATGCAACCTTGGTCATCTACACATTTTTGAAATGACTCACCAGTAGTATATTATTGGGCATTCTACCCCACCTGCCGTTCCTACGGCTCACTCCGTTCGCCTTCGTCACTGGTGGGGTAGAATTCCCAATAATATTTCTGATATCGATGGTTGTGGAATAGAATAGAATGTACAAAAATACTGGTTCGGCGCCTATTCCACCTTTCAGTTCTAAAATTCAATGCCCAATCGTTCCTATTCCAAATTCACGTTTTAAAACTAGTCTTACCTGTCGTTCCTTCGTTCAGCTCTGTCAATTTCAGCTAAAAATAGGAGGGTACGTTTTGACGTTTCGTTTTAAGAAACACGAATTACCGCTCAATATCATAGCAGGATTCTTGGTAAACAACACATTTTTTATAACGGTACCAGACGGTTCTTATAGCCTTAAGACGAGGAAAACTTTGCTTGCGCGATGTAGGATTTGTTAGTTCATCCGATGTGTCATAGATGGAGCTGTAGTACTTTTTGTAGTGGAGACATATTTTTTGTGTAAATCGTTTCATAGAATCAACTACCTTGCTACCTCAGTTTACCTTGCTACCTTGATACCGTGTTACCTTGAGTAAATATTATCTCATCACGCCGTATAAATGTTTATGTAATTGTTTAATTGACCCATTATTGATAAACCGTTTCAATGAGTCACCATGAAATTTGTAAAACAACCACAATCGTTACATGTAAACAAACTCTGCGTTCAGACTCTGGAGGAATCTGGCTTTCGGCATGGAGAATTATTACCTAAATCCATACGATGCATTATTTGCGGGCCGTCAAATTGTGGAAAAACCAATTTATTAATTGGCCTTCTTTTGCATGAGAATGGTGTAAGATTTCAAAATGTTTATGTATATTCGAAAACCGTGCAACAACCTAAATACATTTTTTTAGAAAAAGTTTTGCAACGTGTACCGGGCATTACATTTCATAAGTATCATGAAAATGAGCAAGTACTTAGTGTTCACAACGCAAAATCGAATTCTGTAATTATATTTGACGATGTGGCTTGTGAAAATCAAAGCAACATGCGTGATTATTTTGCAATGGGAAGACATAAGTTTATAGATTGTTTTTATCTAAATCAATCATATAGTAAAATTCCTAAACAGTTGATAAGAGACAACGCGAACCTAATCGTACTTTTTAAACAAGATGAAATTAATATGAGACATGTTTATGAAGAACACGTCAATACTGACATGAGCTGGAGTGAATTTCGTGAAATGTGTTCAAAAATATGGAGTGAACCATTCAATTATGTCGTAATTAATAAAGATTGCTTCAAAAATAAAGGTTGTTATAGAAATAAGTTTGACACTTTCGTAGTCTTTGATTAAGGATACAAATATAAAAGACTGCATCTACACGACTTCACTATTCTTCACACGACGCTACACCGAATAGGGTCAATTTTACTAATATGGATAAATCATTGAAAAGACAAATTGTAAATGCTGCAGAAGCTGTAAAGAAGAAAGTACGCAAAATGCGAAATTTTGAGATTGATACTAAGCAAGCGCTGGATACAGTTTTTAAGCCTGTAACAGAACCTCTGAACTTAATTGCTAAAGCTAGCAAGCAAACCCCTTGTCCACGTGCTATTGAAAATGAAGATTCTGAAGTCCCTTTTATAGATGAAACTTTGCAGAAAGAAGGATCAGAAAGGGATGAAGATGAATCTGAATTTTACAGTGACTCTTCGTATGAATCAATAGTTGATCAAAATCAAAATACATCATCCTGGTCAGTATCTTCAGAAGCGTTGTCAGACATTCCATTTGGGGTCAGAGTAGAACGCGATAAACTGATGTTAGGTTCTGCTCCCATAATAATTAACGATCAATTTATAATCGTGGCTGGTAATAAATATAAAAATACATCCGGTTTAAAACAACTGCTGCTGAAAAAAGATCCCGATTTAAGTTTGGTTACTGAAGACGATAAACAAAATTATAAGTTGATGTTACTACATACAAATGCTCATAGACGTGACTATGATCCGAAAAAAGCTATTAAGAGTAACAAGGGAAAAAAGTATATGGATGTAATAAAACCTTTATTTACATTGCAAAACGATTTAACAGAAAAAATTAATATACCTAAAGGGAAAGGCTTGCTAATGTTGAAAAAAGTTAATAAAGATACTGATTACATATATTGGGATGATCCTAACGAGTTAGTTGAAAGATTAAAGCTACTTATAGCGTCTCGTGAAGCTGGAAATACAGGAGTAGATAACGAAATATTATCCATCATAGAGGAACTACGTGAAGGTCATTTAATAAGTAAATAAATATCTTGAAAAATAAATATTGTTTTCATTTTACTTGAAGCTTTCATTCTGTAAATACAGTCATAATGAATATAGATAAATTTGGTCATCATGTTCACAAAAGAATGCGTTTATCAGAACTGTTCGAGTTTAATGAAAATGCATTGATTAAATCAGAAAGTGGAGAATTTGATTTAAAATCGACTAGATTGAGAGGAATTAGATCACCCATAGAAGCTGATGACGCTGTGAATAAGAGTTATGTAGATCAGATAAATGCGAATACGTTGAAAGAAGTAAATAAGCTAATCGGATCATTGCGTTCTCAAATCATAAGAGACGCACAGAATACAGTTCAAGCTACTTTAAAAGCAAGGATACCAGAGGTTTTAACTCAATTGCAAGATAAGTTTGACCCCAAAGCAGGTGTAGACAAAATACTTCAGAAAACTCTGTAATGGCAAAAGAGCAAATTGTAAATGAAATACACAAAGCGGCACGACGAAATTTTCTCCGGCGTTCTGTTATTTTGAAAGGAATTCACGATTTATGGCAAGCGGATTTAATGGACATGCAAAACCTGAAGAAGTCTAACAAAGGTTACAATTACATTTTAGTGGTCATTGACTGCTTCTCGAAGTATGCGTGGGCTAAACCGATAAAATCAAAAAATAAATTTGATGTTACTCGTGCTTTTGAAGACATATTGCTTAATACTCGTAAAAAACCTGTTAACTTACAAACCGATAAGGGAACTGAATTTTACAACAGCACTTTTCAAATGCTTATGAAGAAGCACAACATAAACCATTACTCATCGTTCTCCACTAAAAAGGCATCAATTGTAGAGAGACTTATTAGAACCTTGAAAAATCAATTATATAAATATTTTAGCCTTAACGGGAATTATAAGTGGTTTGGTCTACCATTGGAAGATATATTGAATAAATATAATAACACAAAACATCGCACTATTCAATTTAAACCAGTTGATGTGAATAAATCCAATGAATCAGTAATTAAAAAAATAATAACAAAAACAAATAAACATGATTCAGTTCAATGGAAGCCTAAATTCAAAGTTGGTGATTGTGTTCGCATAAGTAAATATAAACATAATTTTGAGAAAGGTTACACTCCTAATTGGTCCACTGAATTATTTGTTATAAAAAAGGTTAATAAAACCTTACCAGTAACATATCACTTAGAAGATCAGCGAAAACAAAACATATTAGGAAGTTTTTACGAGCAAGAACTTCAAAAATCGAATTATCCTGATGTTTATTTGATAGAAAAGGTTTTGAAAAAGAAAGGTAATAAATTGTATGTCAAATGGTTAGGTCTTAATAGCGCAGAAAACAGTTGGATTGAAAAAGCTGCAATAACGAGCTAAGATATTATAATATAATCATTTCCTTTTTTTATTTCTATCATTATACTTTGAGTAATGCAGGGTGGTGGACTAGTCAACGACATAATTAATAATTTACCATTTGAAGTTCATTTGCCTGGCTACAATTACTGCGGACCAGGTACTAAACTACAGAAACGCTTAGCACGAGGTGACCGAGGTGTAAATAAGCTAGACGAAGCTTGTATGCACCACGACATTGCATATGCAAACCATCCAGATTTAACAAATCGTCACAAAGCTGATTTACAACTACTTAATATGGCTAAACAAAGATTGAAATCAAAAGATGCGGGGAAAGGTGAAAAACTAAGCTCTTGGCTAGTGAGCAAAGTCATGAAAGCCAAACTGAAGTCTGGATCTGGGGTCAAAACATTTAAAAGCTTAGTTTCAAAAATAAAATCAAAAATTAAGAAACTCAAATGCAGCGATAATAAGACTTTGATAAAAGCAGCATACTTAGCAGCAAAAAAAATATTTCCAAACGCCTGTCATCGAATTCGGGTACCACGAGTAATACCTCTACCAAAGACTGGAGGAGTTCTGCCTTTGATCCCAATTTTCGCTGGTTTATCGGCTTTAGGAACTTTAGCTGGTGGTGCAGCGGGTATTGCAAAAACCGTTAATGATTACAAAGCCAGCAAACAACATTTACAAGAATCGGAACGTCACAATAAAGCTATGGAGGCTTTAATGGTGGGCAAGGGATTATACATAAAGCCGTATAAAAGTGGTAAAGGCCTGTTTATAACATCTTCAAAAAACTGAAAAATATGCTGCCCGATCGCCCTCTAACTAATGTGGACATTCAAAAGTACTCAAGAGACATACCATATTTCCGTGGGGTATATATGAAGGATCGGTTACCTAAGAAGCCGAAACAGATTGAATGTGGTATCGTTAACTTAGATGATTCTAAGAACAATGGAACGCATTGGGTAGCTTATGTCAAAGTTTACAATTATTGTGAATATTTTGATAGTTATGGAAATTTAAAACCACCTATGGAGTTGATACGATATTTCAAAAATTGTAATGTGTTTTATAACTATACAAGATATCAAACATTTAATTCGGTAAATTGTGGTCATTTATGTTTAGAATACTTGTCGACTTTTTGGAATAAAATTATGTTATAAATTATATGCTTTTCTTTAATTTCAATCATTTACAAGATGTCACTCACTTTGTCTATAACTGGAAACTCGTCAGTGTTATCTACGTACTATCCCAATACGTTACAACTAGATGGAGAGTATGAGTGTGCATTATTGCACTTTTCAACATTTAATGCTATTCCAAACATTGATAAAAGTAATAATAGATTCTATTATGGTTCTAACGAAGTTATTGAAATACCAGAGGGTACTTATGAGTTGCAAGATATCAATGATTATTTAAAATCCAAAATAAAAGATGCATCGATTAAGTTACAGTGCAATAATAATACTTTGAAAACTACTATCTTCTGTACAAAAGACGTTAACTTTATAAAAGAAGACTCTTTCAGGAGACTGTTAGGATTTAATAAACAAATCTTGAAAGCAAATAAATGGCATGTGTCACAGTCTCCAGTCAACATTCTACCTACGACCGTAGTCAGGATTGAATGTGATATTGTAAGCGGTTCATACATAAACGGTGAACCAAGCCACATTATTCACGAATTTGCACTCAATGTGCCACCTGGTTACAGGATCATAGAAATCCCGAAGAACGCAATTTACTTTCCAATCAATCAAAACAACATAAGCTGCATACATATCAGGCTATTGGATATAAACAAACGATTAATCAATTTACGTGGTGAAGAAGTGCAGGTATATTTACATCTTAGAAGAAAAAAATGATTGATTACAATAAAAATGTGTCTCAACAAGTAAAGAATATCAGTTCTGCTCAAGCTACCTATCAAATAAGACCTCTATCTAAGAAGATAGGAAATAAGAAGAAAATAAAATTAACAAAAGACAATAAAGCATTTCTTAGAGCGATCGGATTGCTAAAATGAATATCTTAGACGTTTTATCAGCTCCGACCTTTGATAATACTATAGAAGGAATCGAATTTCATTCCTACAAACCATATGTAACGAGTTTCAACAGGAACGATGAAATCCGCATACCCATCAATCAACAGGACTTATACATATTACCATCAGCTAGCACCCTATATTTGGAAGGAACTGTAATCGTAAGCAAAAAAGATTCGAAGGACAAAGCCGCTAGTGTTAATTTCACGAACAATGCTCTACTCTACTTGTTTCAAGACATTAGGTATGAGCTAAATGGAGTGGAGATTGATAAAATAAAAAATGCTGGTATAACAACAACCATGAAATCACTAATTTCAATGAACGAAAGTGAATCAAAAACGTCTAATGCTTGGGGGTGGAATATTGATGGCATAAAAAATGTTGATGGAGGAAGATTTTCAGCTTCTATACCACTTCGTAACCTCCTTGGGTTTGCTGAAGATTTTAAAAAAGTTGTAATAAATAGTAGACATGAACTGATATTGTTACGAAGTAATACTAATTTGAACGCTGTAAAACTTAATACTGGCGAAGTAGTAGATGATGTTCAGATCAACAAAATCATATGGCGCGTACCGCATGTTAAAGTATCAGACAAAGAAAAAATTGGTTTGTTAAAAGTATTAGAAAAAGATCGTCCACTTCAAATGATATACAGAAATTGGGATCTGTACGAATATCCAGCTTTACCTACAACTACAAAACATACCTGGTCTATTAAAACTTCATCTCAAATAGAAAAACCAAGATACATTATTATCGGGCTACAGACAAATAGGAAAAGCAATGCAAGTTCGGACATGTCGCAATTCGATCACTGTCACGTTCGAAACGTTAGAGTATATCTCAATTCAACTTATTTTCCGTATGAAAACCTAAATGTGAGTTTTGCTAATAACAGAATCGCTTTATTATACGAGCAATACACCAGATTTCAACAGTCGTATTACGGACGTCGTCCGGAGCCCATATTAAGCGAAAAACAGTTTAGAGATTTAGCACCGCTGTTTGTCATTGATTGCTCAAGACAAGCGGATAATCTAAAGACAGGTCCGGTTGTAGATGTGAGAGTAGAAATTGAGAGTGATTCAGAGATACCAGATCAAACTTCAGCATACTGTCTCATTCTGAACGATTGCATTGTTGAATACAAACCATTAAGTAACATTGTTAAGAAGATATCATGAAGGCGGATACTATTATAGTGGAACTCCAAGGATTTAAAGAATCTACAAATAATTTTATTGTCAAAGAATTGACTATTGCGAGTCAGGATCATACACAGACGTTCTTGGTAAAACCACCATATTCATTCCATTACCTAACACAAGAAGAAAAAAAACGGGTGAGGTGGTTAGAAAGAAATCGAGGAATTTACTGGAGCGAGGGCTACATAGACTACAAAGAGTTTCAACGCGTTATTTTACCATACCTAGAAAATAAAAAAATTATCACGAAGGGTTTGGAAAAGATTAAGTGGATTAAAGAGTTATGTACAAACTGTGAAGTGATCGACATAGGTGAGAAGGGATGTCCTAATTTATTAGAATTAAAAAGAAAGTTTTGTAAAAATAAAACTGATTTTAATTGTGTGAATCATAAAATTAATTGTACATTGAATAATGCTGTCTGTATAAGGAAGTGGTATTTTTATAATAATATGTCTGTATTTAATTTGTTTTAATTATTATTGTGTTCAACATTTAATAAAAATGTCTATCTAATAAGAGTGTTTTATTTATTATAATCAGGGTAACCTACATAACAGACTTTAAATTAGCTGCAGCAAAATGATATTTCTTATGAATTTATGATAAAAATGCAAATATAATATGATTTTAAACGAATTATTCTAATAAAAATACTGAAAGCAAATAACCTACAATTATTATCATTACACTAGAGCTAATTTAGAGTTCGAGTATAAATAAATTAATGATAATACAAAAAAACAATTTAAATAATGAAACAATTTATTTTTATGTAGTTTATTACAATATATAGAATTTAAAACTTATATTGAATAATTATATTATACTTACTAAACTTATATTAATTATAGTGAATATTTATATATTCAAAACTTATACAATATAAAAACTTAAAACGTTTACACATACCTATACGTCATACATTCCTAACAATAATATAAGTACCCATTAATAATTATGATATAACTTACATAATTTATTATTGCTTATTACTACAAATTAAATACAACAACTTATAAAGTAGACACTTACAAAATAATGATACCAGTTAATAATAACATCTATCCCCACAAAGATTTTTTGATATTTTATTAATTAACGCATGCGTCTCGTCCATAACATGGTCCTCCGATTCAGTCACTACATATTGAGCACTTAACATTACCACGTCATGATTGTCACTTGTAGGTTCTTGTTGTTCGCTGATATCCAACACTTGTACCTGGATCAGTCGTAAACCTTTTTTCTTCTCATTGTTTATGACGAATGATTGACTTGTAGGTAGAGATGACTTCTGTTTTAGACACTCCCGCCTTGTTCGAGGCTTCTTGTTGACAGGTCTGCAGTCTTGTCTTGCCCTAGAATCCATGTTGAGAGGATTTTGTTGTTCTGAGAAATCTGGGATATGCCAGCTTAAACTCGGGGTCGGAAAACGTTGAGCGTATTGTGAGTAGTCGATAATATCTGGAGAATCACACATTTTTGATGATCTGAAATAAACAAAATAGTCATTAATATTATTTAATTTTATAACAAAAGAGGAAATTTATAAAGATACACAAAACAGAATATACTTACGAATTATTTGCTTTGAACCGATGTGTCCACTCCAACAAGTGACTGCGTAATGTAATGACAGACTATCAATATTGCTTATGATGTATGAATATTCTGGTGTAACCATAGTCTGTACAGTACAATTGAATTCGACAAGTTTGAACCTGTATCCTTGTAGACAGCGCGAACACCTGATAAGTGTTGTATTTCTCAATGCAGCGCGCCTGTGCCGGCGCGTGCTTAGTCATCAGGAATTGTATAGATTTTATACATACGTATATAATTTTGCTTAGTACTTGCTTTATTACTGCTAACCAATTTCAAGTTTCAACATGTTTGAACTCGTGCCCGAGCACCTGTTCGGTGTCAAATTCTACACCGCGCATGCATCTTCAAAGCGATCCAGTATTTTGTCACAATTTCGACGACACATTTGGCGCATTGGTTATGAGCTCGTCATCGCGTCACAATGGTAAGTATTAGTATATGAATGTGCCAAATTCAGTGTCGCGGGTTCGATTCCCGCACGGAACATTAAGTATTTGTTCCGGTCTGGATTTTGTTTTTATGTTTTTTTTTCGTCATTATTTTATTAAATATAAAAATAATACTCTGAAAAAATTAGCAAATAAGAGCCTGGATCAAAACATCTGTTGATGTACCTTAGGTGCATTGTTATCAATCAGGAATAGAAATGAAACAGATTTATGAACATAAAATATTATTTATTTAAGTATAATTATATTTAGTAGGTGTACATAAGTATCAATAAAAGTAAACTTATATAAGACCTATATAGGTACCTAAGGTTGTATAGAGTATTCCTAAACACTGTAGTATTCTTAAACACTGTTTAGCTCTAACTAGTACAAGGGACACCAAGAATACACACATTTTAGAATTGCATACATAATAAAGTCAGGTTCAAAGTAACTTCTGTCGATACTTTTTGAATTACATTACACAAAAATATTACATTATTCACATTAAAAGAATAACAATCATTTTATAATAGTAGGTAACACAGTAGGTAGGTTGAAAGATTATCTAACTATCCATTCAGGACGTCATAAGTTTTATCATTTACAATCAATAAAATACATATTAAAAATGTAACTACTGTAATTACATTTAAATTGTGGTACTGCATTACATAAATATAGTTGCGTTACCCCAGGCTAAAGTAGAAACTTTATCAAACGATAGCATTCGTTTATCATCATTGCTCGAAAGTGCTATTTTATTTACGTCCTGAGTGAATATTTCATGTTTTATTGATCTAAACAATACATTTTTTTTGCGAATAACATTGCAATTGTACAAAACATTTTTATAGTCTAACATATTTAATTTTTTGGTAATACATTTTTTTGTACCTTTTGCCTTTTGAATTGTTTTGTTTAACGTTTTAATACAATAAAGCTTTGAGCGCAGTCCTACGAATTCTTTGATAATGTTGCCCCCCATTTCGTCCTTAAATAGTCCTGGAACCTTCTTATTAATAATTGGTAAGTTATACTCATTGCTACAGTCATAATTGCTGGTATCTAAATATTTTAGAAAATGGAGCTTGAAGTCTTTATAAACATCATTACTCTGTACATCATATACTAGACTATCTGTGTCAGTATAGCACAATTCAATTCGGTTACCATAAAAAGGTTTTATGATAGAGTAGTGAAAGTCGTACATGTGAGTCTTAGACAATTCTAATACTGCAAACCCTATGTAAATTGGTTTATTAAGTATAATACGCACAGGCTTCATTTGGATTGCCACTAGATCATCAGAAAATACAGAGGCGCTATGAAAATATGGGCTGGCTATCAATTTTTCAGCACAAGTAGTCTTTTTTGTTTTATTATTTGAGTCACACCACTTGTTTACTAACTTTACGTCTATTCGATGTTCATTATTTTCCAAAGTCTTTCCGAAAATACTATTGTTTAATAATTTGAAAAAGTCTTGTTCAAACGTTGACTCTGCTTTTTGACGTAACTGGGTGTTAATATCAATATACTGCTTTAAAAAACAACTTTGCTTAAATATAATAGCGCGATGGATTCTTCTTAATACTAAACCGTGCTGTAAACATTTTTTTAAATGTACGTAATGAATAACATAGTGATATTTATCGTACAAATTAGGTATTAGCTTTTTATTCTTACCACCAGGTGGCAAGCATTTTTCTGGACAAAAGGGAAAGTCATTGTGTTGCATGTGCAAATTCTCCGGATATATTAAATCAACCTCAAGAATGTAACCGTTTTCCGCAGTATCACTGATGTTTGCTAAGTTCAATTGTAAAAAATCAATTTCTTGTCTATTCATAAATTTAAAATCGGAATAGGGTAGGGATTGACACATGCTATAACCATATAAGTTGTTACAATCTAAATATATGATAAATGAATTTGGACGTGTTGGATCGTAAGTATCTAAATATTTATGATTGGCTTTGGCATGTCTTTTAGAACACATACAAACACCTCCTCGAATACCTTTTTGTATCATTCTAAAAATTTCAATATCACTAATCAATTCTAATTTAACTCCTGTTTTTAAAAGCATTGCATCAAAAGATAGACTTGGTGCTGTAAGATAGAACGCGGGATCGAGATTGTAATGTAGTTTACAAGTTTTTCGAAAATTTTCAAATACATCTGTTAGCAATAGAACATCTGTTTTGAGATACAAATCTGTGTACATACCCATGTTTTGAATATTAAATACTGACCAAACAGACCGAGCGTGTTCATAGTCTTCGTCGGTCACTGTCTCATTAGTTATGGAGTTAAAAAAATATTTTTTAGATGGTAAACATATATCTTCATAACGTTCCCATTGAGACATATAGTCATATGGATACACTCCTTTACGAGTCAGTAGGTTAAATTGTTTTTTATTAGGAAAATAAGATTTTAATTGTTTAAATTCTTGTTTTTCCATGGTATTAACCAACTTTTCTAAGCTAGTTCCTAAAAACTTGAAAGAATCTACAAACCGGACCTGGATGCTTTCCCCGGTAGAAATCGGAATAAATTTAGTGAATGAAATATAGTTTTCTTTTGTTTTAGGTATCACTTTAATAGATCCAGGAGCTTCACCTAATTCTTTTATGAAAAGGTGGCAATCGTATCCGGACAAATTATGAAAAAATACTGGCAAAAATGTAGGTAGTTTGTATTGTAAGTTACAATAACTATGAGCTGCGCCACGATATTTACCAGTCAAGTGACAATGATCGCGAACCCTATCGCCAAACAAGAACTGCTCACAAATATGACATGTTATCGCGTTTTCAAAGTCGTGAGCATTATCATTTGAGTAAATCATAGGAGCATTATTTTTTAAAATATCGTAAATTTTTTGTGCATCTGTATAGATAGACTTCACAAAATTTGATACACAATCCGAACCGCGATAAGAAACGTAACGATTGTGGCTTTCGTCTAGCGTACACGTAATATGATAAGCGAAAGCTACAGGCACATGTCGCTGTCGCGTTATAGTACTCGCCTTAGTAGGGTCAGGGTCACAAGATTCATACCGCTCTAGCATTGTCTCAAAATCTGCGTATATAACAAACGGTACAATTTGCTTTCTATTATAATTTTTAAACTGTATAAAAGAACCCATTGGAGGTAGTTCAGTGGCGACACCTCCACAACTATGCGAACTAAGATCATCGCATGAATTAAAAAACATTAAACAAATGTCACAAAAGTACAGTTTACTGTGGTGCTTTGTTATTTGATTTTTAACAAGTCGCGGCAAGTCTTTAATGAGACAGTAATGTGATAAATCATCTCTTTCTAAATAAAGTAAATGAATCACCTTTCCGTTCAAGGTTTTTGTTTTGTAAAGCGGTCCTATAACGGTATTATTTTTTAAACCATAAATGTAAATGCAAATTTCGGGGTTATTCACTTCGAATCGCGCAATATCTGAGAAATTCACTGGAAATGATATATCCTCTACATTTAACACATTACGAAAATCAGGGTAAGAAGATACTCTTTCAGGATGACTCTTAGCTGGATATAAAGCAGCAACAACAGACCATAAAAAACAATATTCGTCATTATTGTGGATATTAACACATGCTTTTTTCGATTTTATTGCAGACGGCAATTCGATAAAGCCTGAACCGCGCAAAGGCTGATATTTGTTAACATTTATTTCCAAATGAGAACTGCTCAAGAATGTCCATCCACTGTCTCGGTCCTGAAATTCTTCTATCTTTTTTGTTAAAGTGTTTTTTACTTGAGACAATAATGAATCAAATTCATAATTCTGATGTATAGTAACGTTTTTTGTGGCAAATGATTTCATCTCTTGAGAATCATTTTTAAACATTAAAAACAAAGCAAAATATTCGAAATTAACTTTTAGAGAAGTATGTTCTTTAAGAGACATGTCAATTAACGTTTTAATTTTGCTCCAAATATTGTTAAGAAATGGATCTAGAGAATAATTCTCAGACGGATCGACAATTCTATAAGAAGCTATACGATTACGAAATGCAGAATGTATTATTTCAACACCTTCGCAAAAATACGAAATATTTTTGTTTTTATGATTAGTACTGCGTAGGTGACCTGTCCACTGACTGCGCTCAACGGATGTATTGCAAACAGTACAGAAAGGCATTTTTGTATATTATTAGACCTAATGTCCACGTAAAATAGAGTAAGTTTTAGATTAACAGCACAAACAAAAGATACAAATGATCAAAGACTTATAATTTTAACCTAACCTTAGAATAAACTGTTAACAAAAATATAAAGTATATATAATTATTATATTATTTTATATTTATGTTGTCACTGTAAAACACGGGCTCCGAGTCTTGAAAAACTACATGGACCCGTCTCATAAATGTCTGCAGCGCGTCCCACTGCGGAGTGTCTTTATTAATTTGCACTTTAAGTGCAACTAAGGCTTTCTTCCACCGTTCAAGTGGAGTCGTGGACGCTGCATCGGACTTATTGTATACTTTTACCTCCACGTAAAAGTCACCCTCAATGTACGGCGCCGTCCGCCGCAACTTCCCGTTAGCAACTCTGCTCACGAGAGACGACGTGAGCTCCTCGCCGCCGGTTGCTGGTGCGCGTTGCTCGCTATCCTCCAAGCCGAAGAGGTCCGAGCGATGTTGTTGTGGTTGTTTTTTACTGTAAAAATAAAATAATATAAGTACCTTATCATTACAATAACAGCACCTTGTAAACGTTCTATCAAAAAAGAACCAATGGAATTATGAATCATTGGATTGTGGTGTGGTTTTAAGTATAGAAATAAATCCACTACTAACGTATAACACTCCTATTGGAATAAAATACATAAATACCTAAAGACAAGAAATAATAGAAATTACCTTGATTTAGATTCCGATTGCGAGGTGGAGGTGCTCTCAGAAGCTTTACGCTTAGGAGATTTCTTTTTGGACTGCACCTTTGCAGCCTCAGGTGCACGACGTGGGTATTCAGATTCGGAGTCAGACCTGTAATCGAGTAGACAACAATTAATTTCAAATAAAAAAGTCTGTAAAGAAGATTAGAACAATTGAAAGCTCGACTTGGATTGTGGTGTGGTTTTAAGTATAGAAATAAATCCACTACTAACGTATAACACTCCTATTGGAATAAAATACATAAATACCTAAAGACAAGAAATAATAGAAATTACCTTGATTTAGATTCCGATTGCGAGGTGGAGGTGCTCTCAGAAGCTTTACGCTTAGGAGATTTCTTTTTGGACTGCACCTTTGCAGCCTCAGGTGCGCGACGTGGGTATTCAGATTCGGAGTCAGACCTGTAATCGAGTAGACAACAATTAATTTCAAATAAAAAAAGTCTGTAAAGAAGATTAGAACAATTGAACGCTCGACTTATGAAACACAAGGACACTGAAATAACATAATTATTTTAAAAAAAATACTTACGTACATTTTATAGAAGTATTCGGTATTCGTAATTAACAATAAACTTAAGTGGAGCTTGTCACTAGAAGACGTTGGAGCGAATGTGAATTTTCATATAAATTAATCGAATTTAAGTAAAGAAAAATACCATCTCAGCAAATTTAACCTCATTACAAATTAAACCTTAAATCTTAGTATTACAATTGTATTACTAACTTATGTCAGTTACGTCCATTTAAATCATAATATTGATTCCGTCAAAATGCAATTTTATCGTGAGAAATGAAATATAAAACCAGCATTTGTCCGGTACCTTGCTTAGGTATCTATGATTACTACTATTTATGTAATTTCTGTATGTTTGTTTATTTAAACAATGATAACAAGACATCATTATGCACGGTTGTAAAATAATAGATTTTTTAAGACGCATGTGAAAAATCTGGAACAAATATTTGGTGATTATACTTTATTATATAATTATAATATTTAAGGTACTAACGCTTGCTGCACGAATTTATTAACTTAATTATTAACTTATAGGAAAAGGGATTGCGATAGGGATTCGAACCTGAAACCTGGAAATATACATAAGCCTATTTATACACGGGGTATTCACAATCCTGTTTGCAGAGTAGAATTTAACCTGTACTTTGATCATATAGGGATGACGCCAGCGTCATCAATCAATAAGTTACATTCGAGATAATTTATGTGTAGAAAAGTTTTGAACGGATACGCGTAACAAAACTAGTTTATTACGTAATACGAGTATGTTGCAGTCAAACTGCAAATATTAAACCATCATCTGTAATAGAAATATAAGTATAGTATATTAATAAAATCGTATATAGTAGAAGTTATATTGATATCTTACAATTTTTACAATATAAATAGTATTTTTAAACAATCCCTAGACAAAAAAGTTAGTCATTAAAAATATTTTTATACACATTTATTTATTGTAACTACAAAGTCATAAAGGTTATAATTATTACAATAAAGTAATTTCCAAGATGAGTGTGCCGTACCGAAACTGAAGTACCTATTTTATGAACATAGGAAGTCCTGTATAAGACAAATTTAAACTATGTGCGCAACAAGCGTAGTGCTTATCATGCATATTATTATTATGGTTCCCATGGACACCTTACATACAACAACATATGGTCAGCAAATTATTGCTACTTGCAATTTTGCAGTTTCACAGACTGTAAAGACTCATTTACACTCACTCGTAACAGTCATCTGATACGGTCGATTCCAACGTCGCACTAAGGAGCATTTTGACTTCAAAACCGAACAAAAATGATGCTTACAAATTTCTGTAAATGTCACTCAAATTAGGATTTTATTACACCTAAGTAATGGTACTATCATAAAACGGTCCTAACTCGGAACCCGCATCATACAGGATTAAAAAATGAAAATCGTGTATGTTTTTTTACTAATTAGTACTTTTGTAATAGTACCGAGTTATATCGGGTTTTAAATTTACTTTTGTGGTAAAATATAGAGTTTCAGCACATCAAAACAGTAAAAACCTTTTCCACATAATTCCACCACTTTGAAATATAGGACTTTTAAAGTGATATAAGAATACTAGCTGATCCCCGTGGTTTCACCCCGCTGCTCGGCTCCTATTGGTTGGGGCACGATGTTATACAGCCTTCCTCGATAAATGGACTATGCTACACAAAAAGAAATTTTTCAACTTAAACCAGTATTTCCTGAGATTAGCGCGTTCAACCAAACAACAAACTCTTCAGCTTTATAATATTAGTATAGATTTCAATTATTCAGCAATTTTATGAACTTTATATAAATATATGATTTTCTTTATTCACTTACGTATTTTTATTCATTTCCAAGCAAATAAAACTGCTAATGAATTTTGTCCGGAAGAATACAATATAGCGAAACTGATCGGACGTACACACACCGAACGGTAAATAATGGTGTAAATGCACCTTAACTCAGCGCGACGTGCGGTTGGATAGCAATCAGTACCAGACGTAACGTGTTCATTATCAAGTAAGTAGTGTCGTCTGGGTGAATTTAATTAAATTAAAATTTCGGATGTCCTCGACACATAATCTGAGTGTGCGTTGAACCTCTGGGGTAAAAGCGCTATCTCTAACTTTGTGGAGAGACATAGTGACAATCTGTCCCAAATTTTAGTTTAATGTATACGGTAGCCTAAAATTCAGATGTCCTTGGTGCCACTCTGGCTGCAAAAACTGAGTGTGTGTTGAACCTTTGCGGTAATGCACTATCTCAAACTTTGTGGAGAGACATGAGACAATCTGTCCTGAAGTTTAGGTCATCGGTTCAGACAGCCGACGCATTTACTTGTTTAATAAACGTGTAAATTTTCATCTATATGAAACGAAATTAAATTAAAATTTCGGATGTTTTCGACACATAATCTGAGTGTGCGTTAACCTCTGCGGTAAAGCGCTATCTCTAACTTTGTGGAGAGACATAGTGACAATCTGTCCCAAGTTTTAGTTTAATGTATACGGTAGCCTAAAATTCAGATGTCCTTGGTGCCACTCTGGCTGCAAAAACTGAGTGTGTGTTTAACCTTTGCGGTAATGCGCTATCTCAAACTTTGTGGAGAGACATGAGACAATCTGTCCTGAAGTTTAGCTTACCACGTTTCATGTAGATTTAAATTAGGAATAAATTCAGTAGTGGTGAAATGTGTAGTGAAACTATGAAAGAATGACAGTAAAGTAGTGTAGTGAAACAGAGTTGTGATCACAAAAGGTTCTTCTCAGGACCGCAAATTCGTGTTTCTTAAAACGAAACGTCAAAACGTACCCTCCAATTTTCAGCTGAAATTGACAGAGCTGAACGAAGGAACGACAGGTAAGACTAGTTTTAAAACGCGAATTTGGAATAGAAACTATTGGGCATTGAATTTTAGAACTGAAAGGTGGAATAGGCGCCGAACCAATATTTTTGTACATTCTATTCTATTCCACAACCATCGATATCAGAAATATTATTGGGAATTCTACCCCACCAGTGACGAAGGCGAACGGAGTGAGCCGTAGGAACGGCAGGTGGGGTAGAATGCCCAATAATATACTACTCTCACCATCTGTAATTCCAGTCAGGTAGAGGTGTTCAGAAGGTTTTATTTTGTGGGCGGCTGGCAGGCAGATTGGAGTCAGTGGAACTGAAAGTACATACACCAGCCCTTTATACAATAGTATCACAATCCTTGTCGTGTATCGTAGCTATCTTAGACTTAACTCAAGCTCAGCTCAAACGTGCTTCGTCCAAAAAGTTTATTATTCCCCACGGCTTTTCCCGCTGCTTCTGTTGGTCGTAGCGTGATATTATATAGCTTTTCTTGATAAATTGAATATTAAAATTTAATTCAATACGAACGAGAAGTTCCCCAAACTACTTGGTACAGTCTGCCTCAGAGAAAATTCACCCCTTTTGGACTACCATCACTATATTTTTCCACTGTTGAGATCTCTCTGAAGCTTACTATATCAACCAAACAAACAGACTCTTTCCGTCTTACTACAAAAGTTTTAAACATCTATTGAACACGTCTTGTCTAAAAAAACTGTCAACTGCTAAACGGCATTTATCATTGATTTATGGGTCGTTTTGAACTTACACTTTTTTACACGAGTGGTCAACATAATATTAACCGTCGTACCACAAAAACTTTGAACAACTGTTGATCACTTGTCTAAAAAAACCGGCCAAGTGCGAGTTGGACTCGCCCATGAAGGGTTCCGTAGCAGCAAGCATAGATTAGAGATATAATTATATTGAGATTAGTAAGTAATATACACAAACAATAAAAATAACTTTGTTTTTCATAGTATTTGTATGAATGGCAAAGTTATATTTGCGGTTTTTGAAAATGTACTATTATCTCAAAAACTGCTAACTGTATCTCATCCAAACCAATTTTCGTTGGTAGTTTTGGTTGAGGTCTACATTATATATTTTTTTTAGTTTTATCATTCTCTTATTTTAGAAGTTACGGGGGGGGGGGACACACTTTTTACCACTTTGGAAGTGTCTCTCGCGCAAACTGTTCAGTTTAGAAAAAAATGATGTTAGTAACCTCAATATCATTTTTAAAGACCTATTCATAGATACCCCACACGTATGGGTTTGGTGAAAAATTTTTTTTTGAGTTTCAATTCTAAGTATGGGGGGCACCCCCAAAATTTGTTTTGTTTTGATTTTTGTGTGAAAATCCTAATGCGGTTCACATAATACATCTTTCTACCAAGTTTCAACAGGATAGCTCTTATACTTTCAACAAAAAGTGGCTGTGACATACACGGACAGACAGACAGACATGACGAATCTATAAGGGTTCCGTTTTTGCCATTTGGCTACGGAACCCTAAAAATGTCAGATTGTGACGTTGAAATAAGGTCCGTTTTGCAGTCACACTTTTTTAGACAAGTGTTCAGTAAGGCTGTTAATGTTTTCTCGTATGACGGTTTTGGTTTATAATATTAGTATAGATAGCATAGAAAAGTTATTTTGCACATTCCTGTATGCGACTGAATTAAACGTGTTACAAATAGAACAGTAAATAATTAGCGCGCCTGAGCTAAACTTGAGCCAAGAGCTCGGTTCAAATAGACGTCTCCAAATCCCTTGTCAAAATAAAATGAAATGGTATTTCAAGTAAAGTATATTAGATCGCTGCTACAACTAAAACAGCTATACAGCTCCCCTCCCCACCCAGCAAAATACAGACTTTTATATTACAAACATACGACTCACAATTATTTTTAATGTTGTCAAGATTCAGCTTGATGATGGCGATGCTATTTCGGGTGGAGTCCTGATAATCGGGGTGAGTGATGAAGGTCGAAGGCTTCGCGAACCACAGAGTATCCCGGGCAGGAATGAACATGGCCCGGCTGTTCTTACTATAGACAAGAAGATTCAGATTAAGAAGTTTTCACTCTTGACTTAAAAGGCCCAAGGTTGGTAGCTATCTGGTAACACACTGGTAACACACTGGTAACACAGGCAATTCCAATCCTTAGCTGTATGCACAAAGAAAGTATTCGCATAACGCTTTGTACGAATGTACGTATGGATGCTGTATCCACCTTGATGCATCGATGGCGTATTGCCGTTGGAGACAACCAGGCAGAACTAAATTGTGCAGTTCCATCGCACAGTCGCTGAAATGTTACCAAAAAAACCGACAGGCTGACAACTCGGCATCGGTGTTCAAGGCTCTGAAGCTTTGAGTAGACCAGAATTACCTACTACTAGGCAAAAACTTCTTCTCATAATGAGCAGGCACAAGCATTGAACATCATCACCGCATTTGTTCAAGACGGGTTAGAATTTTCCAAAAGGGATTTCTCAGCATCAGTCACAAAGCTTACATTTGTGAAAAGCCTCGGCAAAATTTTGGTAGGGGACATTCAGGGATGAATTATGATTACTCACGAGAAGATCTTCTGTGGTATCCTGGCCACATCACCTGCGTTCGCGAGCGCGTATTGGTCCTTGATGAGAACGATTCCAGTCACGGCTGTACGAGGTTTCTTCCATTCTCCTGTGAATGTAGTGAAAGTTAAGTTTTTATTCTAATGAATATGTTTTATTTTAACTCACACAAAAAGCTAAACCTGGAACAACTACCTGTAGGCGATACAAATATAGAAGTTCATGAAACCCGCGACATGCATCATAGATAATATGATGGATGGACTTCATGTGAGTGCTAAGATGACAAGAGAAGACGTATCAAAGAAGAAGACACACGTAGCTGACCCTAAAGAGATGTAAGAAATTGAGGCAGTGAAATGAGGAAACATAATCAACACTCAAGACAGTCACAGGACAAAGGAAAGAGCCCTATCTTTCATAATAAACGTGGTACAGTGTGCAGCGTCAGCATAAGACGCAAGTTTCCGGTACCTTAATACTCTGGTATCCAGGCGACTATCATTCATAGAGGTTTGTACACAGTCACGCGTCAATGGATACCAATAAGTATAGTAAGGTGTCGGAGATTTGCGTCGCGTTGTGCACGAAGGGTCCAAATCAACGCTTGATTCTTTAAAAACAGAAAATTGGTACTAACGTAGATGCACAATGAGCACTCCAAGCCAGTTGAAGTGAGCGCTCTGCCCGAGGTTGCCCTCCTGGACCCTCACCACGCGCGCCCTGTCACAGGGCTCTGCCAAAGATTGGACTTGAAACAGAAGAAAAATGAAACGAGAACAAGTTGTAGTTAAGATGTATCCGTGACCCTGGAACGTAAATTGAAAGAACAGGCTCAATTTTCATCAGGAAAAGTCTAACAATCCATTCCGCTACACTCAGGGAGGATTTACTTGATGATTTTACCACACAAAACAATAAAACTATTTTATTTCGATCACTCTGTCTTGTCATTAAAACGCTACATTATCGAATTTCATACAATATTATTCTAATTCAAAATGTTTGTAGCAGCAGTTTTACAAATGATCATTAAAATTCTTCAATATCACAATCTCCTTTACTTTATTTCAGTTACGTTTACATTAAATAAACTTTCAACTCACCAATAAGAAAAAGTTGTTTTAAGAACAGCAGCACTCGTATCTTCATTATCTCAATACTCTATTCTCCCAAGTTTCATGTTCTGATATTCAGCAATCAAACGATACCTATTTGTTAGCTTTGTACCGCATGAACTCAAGTCTTAGGCATTCTCTTTTAAAATTCTTGACTCATTCCAAAGACTTGCAGAAAATGTTGTGACTGTAAACATAAACTACGCAGTGTAGTTGAGAACTGGTGAGTTCATTCAAAGAATTTGAATTTTTGTATAAGCACCAACGCTACAGCTACTCGTTTTGGATCCACGAAAAAAGTGTATAAAACAATTACTGTTGCAGAAACTGTCTACGCGTTACCAACTAGTAATGAGCACTCCTTGATGCTATTTGGTATGTATTAAATGTCTGTTTGTTATTATTATGTTACACACAATAAACATCATATCGATTTGTTTACGTTTTTAACGTTTTCAAATGACTCGCTGATGGTGGCGCGTGTGTCAGATCATTTAGCTCCTTTTGAAATGGTTGAGTTGAATGGTGCTGATCGATCTATTTGAAATGTTATTAATGTTATTTTCTATAAGAAATCACATCGCCGGGTTCTACGATGTGCTCTTCGACGTGACGGCTTTGATTGGATAGTGTCATTGTCAGTAGCTTAGTGAGTGGCAAACTTTAGTCCCAGGGTGGCGCAAATGCTGCGGCCGCACCGTCACAAGGCTATGTTTGTAAAGAATAACACTGCTGTAGAGATCAAATATGTGTCAGCTTTAACATTTTCTTAAAACTTTATTAAAATCATGTTTTACACGCCAATGAAAAAATTACAAATCTACGTTATAATAAGTTCTGGAGACTATACTTAAATCAAATTATTTTAATACGAAAAAAACAAAAACTAACTTCGGATTTCATTAAATGTTATGAAAAATATTTAGTTTTAATTCCGCTACAAAGCGGAATTTTGTAAAAATTTTGTAGCGGAATTAAAACTAGATATTTTTCATAACATTTAATGTCATGGATTTCCGCAAAGTAACGCCTGATTCTATAATTTATCTTCGGATTTCATTACATATCAGAAGCTACACAAGGATCTGAATCAAGAAAGTTATGAATCTTATTCACTACTGACATTTATATTCAGTACCCATATCACATTTCACGAGGAGTCGATAAAACAAATCTTTCCTTCTTCCATTCTTCTCTGTCAGTACTCTTTCTATCAATAACGTTCCTCACACAATCCATCTATTTTTCTTTAGTCTCTCATTCACTCATGCTTGTTATTCATCCATGTCCATAAGTTCATGAATAATAATTATGCTACAATTTATTACCAGAATCAAACGAATGCTCATTATATTGTTTGATTGATTAATAATAATATTTTTGACCTTTTCAGGTAAATGAGACAATGAGTCTTATTTACCTGAAAAGGATAAAAAAGATATCCGAAGAAAAAGGCAAAATAAAAAGACACAGACCAGTCCAGCCTTCCCGCAATCATCGCCAGTACGATGTTAGAGCCAACTCGTATTCTACATCAGAACAACAAACTTAATTGGCACATTAGCTAATTAATGAAGAGCACTCCTCAGACAGGCACTAATCAGTCCGCATGCCGTCACCAGAGCTCCGAGCGCCTCCTTACTGCACGCTGCACTCTCAATCTCTTGCACTTCCTCCACATCGGGTACGAGCTTGACCCCGTCTTCTCTTACCATCTTATCCGCCCAAGTGTCTCCTCCCCAAACAGGTTTTGGCTTCGTTTCATGTATCCTTAGTCTCGGCTTTTTTGGACGAGTTGTAGTTGTGCGTTGTGTTGTTAAATACAAAGAACGATTGCCGGTCAAAGGTCCCGGGACAGCATACATTTCAAACTCCATCACAATCTCGTCAGTGAATTTCAATTCAATATACAAATCATAATTCAAAACTTTGGTATTGTAGTCTTTCGGATCGGGTACCTGACTCTCGTTTTGCTTAGGTCTCTTTATTGTCTTCGCGCCAGTAAATATTGTTATTATCTCTTCGGGTGTGTCGTCGGTCTGTTCCGTCAGCTGCGTCCCTTCTTTGTAGTCAAACACTTCCCTAAACGTTAAAATAGCATCTGATTTTTCGTCACAATCTACCTGAAAAGGGAAATAATTAAATATTAATTCTGTCTCTTGAATTTAGACGTCAGCCTTTTTTTACCGACTTCAAAAAAAAGGAGATTATCAATTCGACCCGTATGTATGTAATATTATCAGAACTGCCCAGTTTTCATATATGTTAGTCTATATCAGCGTCTCAACAAATGTGCCAAATTTCATAAGTGTATGTATGTATGTATGTATGTATGTATGTATGTATGTATGTATGTATGTATGTATGTATGTATGTTTTTATGTTTGTGCACGCATATCTCCGGAACTGTAAGTTCGATTTAAGTAATTCTTTTTTTGTTGTACTAGGTATTATTCAACTTAGGGTACACTGCAAGTTTCATCAAAATCGGTTCAGTAGTTTTAGAGATATAGATTTTTTTATGTTGTGACGGATTACAAGATTAGTGCATATGTAAGAAAATTTTGTATTTTACAAGAATTTGGGTTGAATATGTAATAAATAAACTAAAAAGGGTAAAATAAAAACTTTTTTTAAAAAAAGTACCGACTTCAAAACAAATACAAAAAAAAGTTTAAAATAACTTTTCTTTCGGAAGTCGGTGGCTTTGTTTTGTTGTGTCATTGACTATTGCCACCGACTTCCGAAAGAAAAGTTATTTTAAACTTTTTTGTATTTGTTTTGAAGTCGGTACTTTTTTTAAAAAAAGTTTTATCTCTCAGCTTTGTTACATGAAATCATGTCGTATGTAATGTGTTTAACAGTTAAAAGTAATGTGTTCCTTTAGCTTGTAGCTCGTGATCAAATTGGTAAATGTTTGTGTCAGCATTAATACATTATTACCGACTTCAAAAAAAAGGAGGTTATCAATTCGACCCGTATGTATGTAATATTATCAGAACTGCCCAGTTTTCATATATGTTAGTCTATATCAGCGTCTGAACAAATGTACCAAATTTCATAAGTGTATGTATGTATGTATGTATGTATGTATGTATGTATGTATGTATGTATGTTTTTATGTTTGTGCACGCATATCTCCGGAACTATAAGTTCGATTTTAGTAATTCTTTTTTTGTTGTACTAGGTATTGTTCAACTTAGGGTACACTGAAAGTTTCATCAAAATCGGTTCAGTAGTTTTAGAGATATGGATTTTTTTATGTTGTGACGGATTACAAGATTAGTGCTTATGTATGAAAATTTTATATTTTACAAGAATTTGGGTTGAATATGTAATAAATAAACTAAAAAGGGTAAAATAAAAACTGTTTTTTAAAAAAAGTACCGACTTCAAAACAAATACAAAAAAGTTTAAAATAACTTTTCTTTCGGAAGTCGGTGGCTTTGTTTTGTTGTGTCATTGACTATTGCCACCGACTTCCGAAAGAAAAGTTATTTTAAACTTTTTTGTATTTGTTTTTAGGGTTCCGTAGCCAAATGGCAAAAACGGAACCCTTATAGATTCGTCATGTCTGTCTGTCTGTCTGTCTGTCTGTCTGTCCGTGTATGTCACAGCCACTTTTTGTCGAAAGTATAAGAGCTATCCTGTTGAAACTTGGTAGAAAGATGTATTATGTGAACCGCATTAGGATTTTCACACAAAAATCAAAACAAAACAAATTTTGGGGGTGCCCCCCATACTTAGAATTGAAACTCAAAAAAAAATGTTTCACCAAACCCATACGTGTGGGGTATCTATGAATAGGTCTTTAAAAATGATATTGAGGTTACTAACATCATTTTTTTCTAAACTGAACAGTTTGCGCGAGAGACACTTCCAAAGTGGTAAAAAGTGTGTCCCCCCCCCCCCGTAACTTCTAAAATAAGAGAATGATAAAACTAAAAAAAATATATAATGTAGACCTCAACTAAAACTACCAACGAAAATTGGTTTGGATGAGATACAGTTTGCAGTTTTTGAGATATAGTACATTTTCAAAAACCGCAAATATAACTTTGCCATTCATACAAATACTATGAAAAACAAAGTTATTTTTATTGTTTGTGTTTATTACTTACTAATCTCAATACAATTATATCTCTAATCTATGCTTGCTGCTACGGAACCCTTCATGGGCGAGTCCAACTCGCACTTGGCCGGTTTTTTTCATTAAAAATAATTGTAATGGTATTCTAATACTTACTTTTAGGCGGACACAAGACGCCACCACGTTATCCAAATCGAACAATGATAACTGAAAAAAAATAGAAAACATTATGTACGGTACCTAAAATATACGAGTATAATTTACATAGTAAGCTTCACAACAAATGTTAAATGTCAGAAGAAGTAGTTCTTATGGTGTAACATCACATCAGTGGACAGTGGACAACCATAATTGTTCTGCTCGATTAATTATTGCTTATTTATTTATTTTATTTCAGGCAAATAAAGGTCCATTATTCACAATACACATATAAATATAAAACAATAATAAACTAATTAAATACATATTCTAAATAATATACCTACTTAAAAACTACTGTACACGAAGTGACGGCGTCGTGTTACGCTGCGAGGTGTCGCGTAGTCGGCCTCGGAATCGCCGATACAGCACACCTTTCGGCTAAAACTCTCCCTTGAGAAAGGTCGCCAAATGTTGGGTCGGAACGCGCACCACAAACGAATTAAAATTGATGTTATGGCGCGCCTCCAACTTCTCCACCCTCAAGTTCCAGTTGGTCTTCAACCGTGTGTAGTCGACGGTACTGCAGGACGTAGCAGCATGTTAGGTCCTGCCAGCGCTGTCCTGTAGGTACTTGTTGCGATAAATTGGCTTCTTTTTCTTTCTCTCCACCTTGATGAAGTCGTCCTCATCGCATGTATGCTTCGGTGGTCCACGCTGTTTGTGGTCCACCACAGCGCCTTTAGGATGCGTTCATATCTGACGGAACATCCGTGGCGGATCATCGGTATCGGAACGCCAGAGCAGACAAATGTATAGAAAAACAATTGACCGTTCACACTCAACCGATGATACGTTAGTGCGTCAAACCCATCTTGTCGCATTTCTTTGTGCACTTTATTTCATCACTACTGCTCTCAAAACGGTGAAGAAAAACATCTCGAGGAAACCGTCATGACCCAGAACGAAAAAAAATCGCAGATATATGACATGACGCGACCACTAAAGTTGGTCGCATGCCAGAGGATCATGGCTATCCGGATGATCCGGGGATATCGCACGATCGCCGGCGAATCAGCCAACCTCCTTGCCGGATTACTGCCCTGGGATCTGGAGGCGACTGCCCTCCAGCGCGTCTATGAGTGGCGCGTGGAGGCGCAGCGCCGGGGTGTAACCCCGCTGCCCCGAGAAGTCGAGGCGCGGCGGGAAGAGCTCCGGTGCGATCTCAGGGCAGTATGGAGGGGACGACTGTCGCAACCGAGGTCCGGGCACGCCGCAATCGCGGCGGTAAGACCCCTCTTTGAGGAGTGGCTGGAAAGACGTCACGGCGTCCTGACTTACCGCATGACGCAGGTCCTCACCGGACACGGAAGTTTCGGGAGGTTCCTGTGTCTGATAAGGAGGGAAGAGACGCCCGGGTGTTACCACTGCGAAGATCGCCCGGAGGACACGGTGGAGCATACGGTACAGGACTGCCCCGCTTGGGCAGAGCACCGCCGTGTCCTCTCGGCGGCGATAGGCGGAGACCTCTCGCGCCCGGCATTGGTCGAGGCCATGCTGCGGGGCGAGACGGAGTGGGAAGCGGTCGCCTCCTTCTGCGAAGCAGTTATGCTCGTGAAGGAGGAGGCGAGCCGCGAGAGAGAGAGGACAGCGTCCTCCCTCCGCCCCAGCCGCAGTGGTAGACGCCCACGGCGTCGGACGTCCCGGGACGATCTCCGGCCACCGTAGGCGCGGGCATGCGGGCGGCGAGTAAAGGGCAACTCGCCACCCGACCATGGACCATGCCCGGGTCGACGGCGCGTTGTGTTCCACGCGCGCCTCAAGGAGTGTCAGCATGATGACGGGGCCCCCCTCTAGAGGGCCAAAGCCTGCCGGGGTCGCGGGACTTATCTTATTACCGTGACCCCGGGACATAACGGGCTATTGAAGGACACCGTTGATTTTAGTCAGTACAAGTCTGACAGTCCCTCCCGCCCTGCCCGGGGTGGGAGGACTCATTTGATGATTTTACCACGCAAAAAAAAAAAAAAGATATATGACATTTACCAACCCGCACTGGGCCCTCGTGGTGGATTATGACCCACTCTCTCTCAGAGAGACGAGGCTGTGTCCCAGCAGTGGGAAAACAATAAGCTGATGATGATTATAATAATAATAATAATTCTTTATTTTCGGACAAATAAATCCATTTGGTTAGTATACAAACAACTTATAAACTATTGTTAGTACTTAAAAAACTACCAGAATAAACAAAAACACTATCATTATTTTACGCCACAATGGCATGCAGGCGTATCCAATGCCCCAGTATGGGACTGTCCCATCTGTCTGCTATAGTCTTCAGGATGCTGTTGGGGCTGACGCGTACCCTGTGCACGATGGAGGCGCAACGCTTTCGTATGATGGCATGAAAACCATCTATGCCCGCCTCTGCGAACATTCCAGAGGCACTACAGTAGCGCGGCAGCCCCACCAACACCCTGAATGCGTTATTGTATTGAACGCGCAGAGCGTTGTATGCCCTCCGCGTGTAGTTGACCCACAGACCGCATGTATAGAACGACTGACAGTACGCTTTAAATAAAGTTACCTTAACGTCAGTCGAACATTTCGCAAATCTGCGGGCCAACATATTGCAGCGGACTGCCAACGCCCTGCGCTCACGCTCAATATCTAAGCCGTCCCCTAGGTCCTCGGAAACCCAGTGGCCCAGATACTTGAAAGATGTGACTTGGTTTAAAGGACTTCAGCAAAGTTTCAGCTGTGTTGCAATCGGATCTGTTTTAGTGCCTGGCTTAAATACCAATACTTCACTTTTCTTAACATTGTATCTGAGCCCGTGGGCCTCCGCGTACTTCTCACATATCGTTAGCAGGCTGGTCATCGAGTTAATCGATGGGCTCAGCAGCACCATATCATCAGCGTAACTAATATTGTTGACACATGTACCGTCTACATAACAACCTTGATCAGTGCTGCTGAGCTCAGCGATCAACCGGTTTATGTACAGACTGAAGAGCCGAGGAGAGGTCAGGCCACCCTGTCTCATTCCACACTCCAGCCTATACTCATCCGATAACGAGCCTGCCCACCTAACACAGTTGATTTGGTTGTTATACCAATACCTTAGCATTGATATAACTCCCCTATCCACCGTCGTATCTTTTAACAGCTTCTGCCACAGCAAATTGTAGGACACCATATCAAAAGCTTTGGAGAGGTCTAGGAAACACGCATTAACAGGCGTTTTCCTAGACGTATAATACTGAACAGTATGCTTGAGAGACAGTATGGCACTCTCTGTTGAGAGACCCGGTCGGAAGCCGAACCGCGCATCATGCAAATCAACACGGGTTGACATATGTCTATCAAGCAAACTGTCCAGCGCCTTAGCTATGATAGTAGCAAGTGATATGGGCCTATAGTTCCCTAGATCTGTCGTGTCTCAAGTCTTATCCTTTACAATAGGCACAACTACAGTTTTCATTAGATCGCTCGGCAGATGAGCATGGCTTAGACAGAGCGAGAAGAACATCGCCAGCACCCTGGGTAGATGAACTCCTGCATGCCGCAGGTGCTCGACGCTGAGGTTGTCATACCCCGACGACTTCCCCCTTACCATGTTTCTTATAACGGTAGCAACATCTTTCGTTGAGAACCTGACGTCTAACTCCGCCAAACAATCCTCAGTATCGACCGCCTGCGATGTTGGACCTAGGGGGGATTCGACTTTAAAATGTTTCACAAACAAGTTCGCTATAGCGGTAGGTTCATGTTGCCCCGCCACACTCACGGGCACACCCGGCCTGGGATTCAATCTGTTGGTGTTTATCCAGAACTTTGAAAAATCTTTAGATTAAAATTTGTGAATCTCGGATTATGAAGACATGTTTGAGACTAGCACACAGAAGGGAGGGATGGTACAAAACATCCACAAGTTCAGCAGTGAATAAAATAAGACTGCCTATAATGGGAGGGATCTATACATATAATTGGTGGCCTACTACGACGTCTTAAAGCCGAGATGGCGCTAAACGATTTGGTATAGCTCTGTCTCTTTCCTACACTGGCTTTAAAGCGTCATGGTCAGCCACCAGAACTCAGTCCACCAACCTTATACGTCATAGTTCCAGTCGCCTTGTGACGTGTTGCTAGCTTGAAATGCTCGCGATACATTAGAGCCTTGGTCGAATTGCAAGCGTCCTCGAACCGCTCCCACGTCTCGTTGACTGAAACATAACAGAACATCAAACTTACTGCTGCGAAGGATTAAGTACCAAACAGGTCATGGGCATGCGGACAGCGAGTAATGGGCGAGTTGCTGTCCGATCACGGAACATTCCCGGGTCAACGGTGCGATGTGTTCCACGCGCGCCTCAAAGAGCTGTCAGCACAATGACAGGACTCCCTTAGAGGCCCAAAGACTGCCGGGGTCGCGGGACTAACGAGCTACTATGACCCCGTAACGTAAAGGGCTATTAAAGGACACCGTGGCATTTAGTCAGTACAAGTCTGACAGTCGCTCCTGCCCTGCCCTGGGTGGGAGAACTAATTTGATGATTTTACCACGCCAAAAAAAAGTACCTACCTAACAGGGCTTATGTGTACCCAACTGCTCATTTTTGATGTGTTCAATCACTTAGAATTTTTTGGAGACAAAAAATATAAAATGTTGCCCTGTTTAATTTGGAAATAAACAAGTTTTTGATTTTTGTGGCTTGAGTTATAGTCACTACATTTATAAAATGTATACAGGTACAGGGTGATTTTTTGAACTGGGCGGGGATGGTTATATCTGAAAGTATGAAGAATATCGAAAAACATTTAAAGGAGTCTCGAGGCCGATTTTGACAAAAACTAAAACTGCATCATTGGATTTTAGAAAATTCAATAATCCTGGCCAGGAATCGAACCCGCCGATTTTCACACCATTCGATAATCTTGCTAATAAGGATCAAATTCTTCGAAGTAATGATATACCTACAGCAAGCTTAAAAAAAACGTATTATTTAAAACGGTTCGTGAGATACAGCCTGGTGACAGACGGACAACAGAGTCTTAGTAAAGAGTCCCGTTTTACCATTTGGGTACGAGCCCCTCAAAAGAAAAAAAAGGGAGTTACATACCTTGTATTATTGCTGGAGCTATTAGCTATTTAGGTAAGAAAAAAAGTATAACATCAAAATCAAAATATTTTTACATGGGCCTTAATGGGCACTTATAAAACGTCGAGAAGAAAAAACAAAATTGGCACGGTTCAGGTTGGTCGTTTCCATGGAGAAGAACCGGCAAGAAACTCCATGATTACTCTTTTAAAATATTTGCAAGATATTAGAATAAGAATCATCATTAAGTATTAAGGTAATAAAAAGTCATTGGTACAGTGAACAAGAGATTTTTTTATTATTTAAAATGAATATAGCAAATCTTGCCCAGAGAAAAGACTACTCAGAAGGCACTGATACTCCTGAGCACCGACACAGGTTACAATTAACCCGGTCATGTCTCAATAGCGGCGGTAAGCTTGGTTTGAGGACTGGCTGGAGAGGGGCCACGATTGGCTCTGGTTCAGGGCACAGAGTGAGAGGGAATGAAAAGCAGTCACCTCCTAAAGTCCGGTCGCAGAGCAGGAAGAATATCGTACATTGACCTCTTTACCTACTGATCGTGTTCACAATATTTTTTCTATTAAGTAAAAGGTAACCGGTATGACAGTATGCAGTTACACTATCGGTAAAAGGTTTACAATCCCTGAGGACGGCGGCCATTGCATCTGTGCAAGCGAGACTCATTATAATATTGACGCGGGAGTGACAGGGACAGGTAATAAAAGGTCAATGTGCCTCCTGCTCTGCTACTGGACTTTAGCTAGCAAAGGAGGAGGCGGTATGCGTGAGGGAGAGAACATCCTCCATCTTGGCGTGGCGTAGAGGATGGTTGTATACTAACTGATAAACAAATTTTTAATGTACGAGTAACTTAGTACTTACAAGGATAGATTAGTATATTATTCTTATCATCTTGTGGTTTGATCATGTAGTGTTTCAATGCTTCCGTGTCGAAGGGATATGGTTGTGACCAATGAGAGGAAAACGGCGCACGACGCGTGTCGTTCGTTCTGAAACAACAGATACATAGTGGTGGTGTACCTCAGGGAAGTGTATTGAGGCCAACACTGTTCCCGGTAGTAGTATATATCATCTGCCTAGACTTTTCCCTACTATATTGTGGTCGGCTTCCAGTTGAACCAGATGCAGCTGAATATCAGTATTTTACATGGAGCGACTGCCTATCCGACCTCCACAGCCCTGTAAGTAGCATACTACTAGTCTTACCATGGGGTGTCGTATTTGGGGAACTATTTGGCATTCACTTATGTATACTACACGTCTTAACTTGTAGTATACATATAGTAATGATATGTATATGAGGCTCTGACATACCTAGCCTTCTTTTCAACTAAGTTGGAGTCGGTATCCAGTCAACGAAATGCTTAAACTGGGAACCTTCAACTACTGTCAAAGATAACACTAGACAGCTAAGATCCATCGTTTTATGTGCGTTAAACGATTGGTCGCTTTAGACGTTGGAAACACTAACTAGTACTCTTCGACCCTCATAGTTGTTCTGCGCGTCATTCACGACCGCAGACGTTGCGACTTGCATTAACTGTCAAGTGCTCTTCATTTTGTAGTACCACGATTCCGCTAATTGCGACTAGACGAATCTTTCATTCACACAGGCGGATCTTCTGTGTTTAGCCGCGCTTAACCCGGAAGATCGTCTACGGATGGGTGACCATCTGTCATAGCGAGATTCCTCCGTGCCTCGAAAAGCATAGATCTTTAGATAGATCTTTGACAGTTGTTACTATTAGTCAGAAGCTCTAAAAGTCTGATAACCAGGCTTACCATCGTATTACCCAGTTACTGGGTTGTAGAAGACCGACAGGCAGTCGCTCCATGTAAAATACTGATATTCAGCTGCATCTGGTTCGAATGGAAACCGAACAATACAGTAGAGAAAAGACTGGGCAGAAGATATAATACTGTCTCAACAAATGGGGGCTACGCAACAGACTTACGTGAATAAATCATGAATGGGAACAAACTCATCATCGTTACGCCGGTAGCCATCGTAAATCTCGTCGGGTTCGGTGACGGTGATGATCCAGTAAAGGTACTGGAACAGGTCGATGAAGCGAGCAGGGGCCGCGCACCCGGGGCCGTGGATACCAAAGCCAATCTGATGATGACAGGGATAGATAGAACAATATTAAAATATACGAGATTAGAATTTATAGGTACCCTACCTTGACGTCTTAAAGAGAGAGCAATTCCACTGTAGGAACAAGATGGCTCTAGACGACTCATATAGTTCTGTCTCTTTCTGACAGTGGAATTACTCTCGCTTTGAGACGTCATAGTAGGCCCTTAGAACTAGAAAACTATTCTTAATCTTAAATTATGATTACCAGATCAAAATATCCAGTGGCATTAGACACCAGCGCCATTCCGTTGTCCCAAACACATTGTGTCACGTTAGACGGCGCGTAGCCACACACGTATACAGAGGGGGCGCGTTTTTGGGATGACAACTGGAAACAGAAGTATCGTAACTTTCATTATTATCGCCTTAAAGACAATGTGGAAATAATTATGTTTACAGTATGAAGAAAAAGCTAGGCAAGCAAGGTAAGCTATTGCGAATTATACATTTTATCATCATTATCTAGATACTAACCGCATCGTATAGCAATCATCAGAGTCGCGGGACTATCGAGTAATCGTGGCCCCGGAACGTAAAGGGCTATTGAAGGATACCGTAGATTTTATTAAGTACTGTTCCTCCCGTCCTGCCTGAGGTGGGAGGTCTCATTCGATTTTGCCACGTAAAAAAAATCATAAGCAATCACAACTCACTGCTGAAATAAATTGGATATTATATTATTATTATTGTGATGTTGTGCAGTAAAGCAAACGCAACCACAACGCAGCTGCTGCAAAACGCTGCAACTTGCTACTATTCACACGTACGTACGGCTCCACTGGATTTTGTTACTGCGATCTGGCTGCCTACCATGACATCTTAAGGTGAAGGTTCGCGCCGGAGACCGCGACAAGAGATAGAGACAGGCGACCGCGACACTGCGACTGTCACGGTCTCCTGTCTCGGTCTCCGGTCACGGTCTCCTGTCGCGGTGTCCTGTCGCGGTCTCCTGTCTGGGTCGCCTGTCGCGGTCTCCTTTCGCGGTCTCCTGTCGCGGTCTCCTGTCGCGGTCTCCTGTCGCGGTCTCCTGTCTCGGTCTCCTGTCGCGGTCTCCTGTCTCGGTCTCCTGTCGCGGTCTCCTGTCTGGGTCGCCTGTCGCGGTCTCCTGTCTCGGTCTCCTGTCGCGGTCTCCTTTCGCGGTCTCCTGTCGCGGTCTCCTGTCGCGGTCTCCTGTCGCGGTCTCCTGTCGCGGTCTCCTGTCGCGGTCTCCTGTCGCGGTCTCCTGTCTCGGTCTCCTGTCGCGGTCTCCTGTCTCGGTCTCCTGTCGCGGTCTCCTGTCGCGGTCTCCTGTCGCGGTCTCCTGTCTCGGTCTCCTGTCGCGGTCTCCTGTCTCGGTTTCCTGTCGCGGTCTCCTGTCGCGGTCTCCTGTCGCGGTCTTCTGTCGCGGTCTCCTGTCTCGGTCTCCTGTCTCGGTCTCCTGTCGCGGTCTTCTGTCTCAGTCTCCTGTCTCGGTCTCCTGTCTTGGTCTCCTGTCTTGGTCTCCTGTCGCGGTCTCCTGTCGCGGTCTCCTGTCGCGGTCTCCTGTCTCGGTCTCCTGTCTCGGTCTCCTGTCGCGGTCTCCTGTCTCGGTCTCCTGTCTCGGTCTCCTGTCTCGGTCTCCCGTCGCGGTCTCCTGTCTCGGTCTCCTGTCGCGGTCTCCTGTCTCGGTCTCCTGTCGCGGTCCCCTGTCTCGGTCTCCTGTCGCGGTCTCCTGTCTCGGTCTCCTGTCGCGGTCTCGCACGCGAACCTTTAGAGCGAGAGTAATTCCACGTTGGGAAAGAGACAGAGCTACATGTCGTCTAGCGCCATCTTGTTGCCACACTTGAATAACTCTCGCTTTAAGACGTCATGGTAGGCCACCTACAGTGCAGATGTCGCCACACTAACTTGACCCGGTGCTAACAGCCATCACCACTATTGCATTATTTTTAGTTTATTGAGTTACAAAACTATCTACTTACCCCTGCTCTATTGTAGAATTCTTCGCATACCCTTTTTTCCAAATATTGAATCTTGTAAATGACTTTCTCGATTTTTTTATTTTCTGCAAAATGAATGAGAAACTGTTTTGCTTGTTTCCAAAAACATTTTTATTACAATTCAGTGACTTATAACTTGCTAAATGTGGGGCCATACTATAACGTACACCTCTGTTTAAACCATTGAGGATCAAAGGCCTGATCTAAACTGTGGGTCTACTCTCTTAGTCTGTCAACGAATATACGGGCACGGGCCGAAACTTTTGAATGAACCCTACTCCCTATTAGTTCTGTATTCATAATTAGTTCTGTCCAATCATGTTGCCAGTAATTTTAAGTTCGTATCACGTTCGCAACACTAACGGGTTTTGGGCTTTACTATCTAAATAGTAGTATCGCTAAAACGGCCACTTAGAAATATTCCAAATGATTCACTTTATGAATGAATAGCCAATGACGTTACTGGAAATGTACGAAGTGAATCATTAGGAATATTGCATAAAGTGGAAGTTTTAGACACGCTGAGGATAAGGCACATTTTACTACGGGTCATACCGTTAGTTCGATACCATTTAACATTTGATGAACTCCAATGATATGTTTGACGACTGGATTACAATGACGTTAGCCTCAGGTTTCTAAATATTAAACGGAGAGTTACAAACAGATAACTTACTTGTAACATACATCGATAAAAACTTACCATCCGTATACCCAGTGAGATAGAGATATCTAGAAGTGTTGTACCTGTCACCACTTGGTAGGCAAATAGGGTTTAATGGATCTGAAAATGATATTATATTAAATTTGGTTCGATATCATCAACAGCCGGTCAGATAGGAAGTCGCTCCATGTAAAAAAATAATGGTAGCCTGCCACCACGAGGCTGTGGGAACGACGCTAGATGACTTATATAGGACAGTGGAACTACTCTCCATCTAAACCTCTTCGTACACTAGGCGACGCAAGTCTCCGATACCTTATAACTTTGATCAACTGGTGACTATCGCAACAGAAATCCATAGAGGTTCGTACACAGGCACTCGTCAATGGATACCAAAGTCCTAAAGTATCGGAGACTTGGGTCGCCTAATGTACGAAGGGGCTAAGACGACATGGTAGGTCCCCTGATTTCCAGCTACAACCGCTTGAACTGAAAGCCGACCCCAATATTGATCGGAAACGGTGAACAGTAATGGGACAGAAGTAATGAATGTTACTCCCTACTCATTCAAAGTTACGAACATGAGTTCCAACTTTATCATCTGTGATTAAAGATTATCATCATCGATTATACGTTCCCACTGCTGGGACACATTTCGTAACATTCAGTAGGTTAAGCTTACTCAGCCTTTGCATACGCGCGATCATTTAGTGAAACGGCTAAGTAAAATATATCAGTGATTTTACCACACTCAACACGGGCGGTTTTATTTATAATCCCCGGGTTTCTATCGTATCACAAGTGTATAGAACAATCATCATACGCTTGAACAAAGTGTATAGACTATCGTCATACACAGGCCTCTTCTCAGTGAGCGGGAGTAAATAATAATCTACTACGCAAGCCCAGTGCGGATTGTTAAATGTCACATGTCTTCGAATATAGCATAATATATCGGCTTTCTCACGATGTTTTCCTTCGCTGTTTTGGAGAGCAGTGGTGATTAAATAAATTACTCAAAGTAATACGCCTGGCTGTGTTCAAACCCACGACGACGAAATGATTCTGATTCTGATTCCTAGTTTCCTACAACTCGTAAGTCAGGGCTAATACTACTGGGCCATCACTACCAAATAAAATAATTAACAATACTGCTGATAAAGATTATTTCATCTGCCTGCCTTTTCCTTACCATATTGGGGTCGGCTTACAGTCGAACCAGATGCAGCTAAATATCAGTATTTTACATGGAGTAGACTCTCACAAGAGAAGAGGCCTGTGTCCCAGCAGTGGGAACATTTATAGGCTGATGATGATGATGATGATGACATGGAGTGACTGTCTATCGGACCTCCACAACCCAGTAACTGAGTAATACGATATCCCATGGTAAGACTGGTTGTTGCTTTATAGCTTCTCACTGATAGTAACGACTGTCAAAGATCTACAAATGACAGCCGGGACCAACGGCTTTACGTGCTTAACGAGGCACGGAGGAAACTCGCTATGACACTATGTTCAACTATCCACACAGAAAATCGGCCTGTGCAGCTGTAATTATTTAGCCACGAACTCCTAGTGCTGATAAAGATTATAACAGAGCAAAATTCGAAAGACTCACAGTCGTTCACTTCATTGAGGTTGAATTCAATGATGGCAATGGTGTTGAGTGTGGAGGAATCATACTCGGGGTGCGCCACGTAGGATTCCGGCTTCACGTACCATGGAGTGTCCGGTGTGGGGAAGAACATCGCCTTACTGTCCGATCTGTTACATCAAGAAGGGCTTTTTGTTAATGGGACAATACTGTTACAAGCTGGGTATTGGGATAAATTAATTAACACCAATTAAAACCAAATAAACTTTATTCACACACGAATCACTAATTAAAACAAACACTTAACACTACTCAACAATTAAACACTTATAAACTCACTTAATCACACGTAAAAGTCACTAAGCTAACGCTTCTAGTTCACTTCGAGTTGCCTCGATCGTAGTCAAAACCAGACTGACTCAGGTCGGCGATCGGCGCCCCTTTTATACTCCGGCCCGACCCACTAGATGTTTCTAGAAGATGGTCGAATGTTTTGGAAACATCCATAGACTTTGACATAGTCCCATACCTTCTGGAACATTCCAGAACCATCTCGAAACATCTAGAACAGGGTAGAATTTTCTAGAAACTTCCTGACCAATCTTCAGTAGAATTGTCGAGAACCTTGTGGAACTTTCGAGAAGCCTGTAGATTGGTCTCGCAATCCGATCGACGTAACAATACCTTCATACTGTCTTAACGCGGACGCGGACATGTAATCCTGAAATACGAGGGTGTTGCTGACCAGCGGGCATATTTAAAATATACTCAGCAGCGCGAATTCGCTCCAAGAAACCTGTGAAAGTCCTAAGTGACTTCTGGAAGGAACTGAGTTGTCTGACGTAGTCAACCGTCCGCCGTAGAGTCTTCTACGAGTGCCTCAAAGAGCTGTCAGCGATATGACGGGCCTTCCTTAGAGGACCAAAGCCTGCCGGGGTCGCAGGACCATCAGGTAACCGTGGCTCCAGAAAATTAAGGGTTATTGAAGGACACCGTGGATTTTAATCAATATAAGTCTGACAGTCCCTCCCGTCCTGTCCTGGGTGGGAGAACTCATTCGATGATTTTGCCAAGTAAAAAAAATCTTGATGTGGAAAAGAGAGCCTCAACAATATTAAAATACGGTCAAACTGTCTATAAATCGTGAATGAACTTGGCGACCATCAGAGAAGCGCGTACGAAATGAAGCTCGTAGAAACCCCAGAATTCTCTGAGGTTTCTACGAGCTTAAAATTAAACCGAAAATAACGTGTACATTGTTACTCACTTGAAGATACTCGGCGGTATCTTGACCACGTCGTCTGCGTTAGCTATAGCGTGTTTCATTTTAATGAGGACTATCCCAGTCATGGCGATTCGAGTTACGTCTTCGTCATCTGCAAATAATTTGAACATAAGTACTGGGTGGTGACGTTTAAGTTCAATTCACCTTTGTTTTTAAACTCAGCGGTTTTTTAACGCCCAAAAAAAAAGCGCTCGTGCGAATGGGGGCTTAAAGTGTACGAATGAATGGACTGATTGAAGGATGATACGATTTAAGGAGGTGATTGCTGAAATGTAGAAGAGTAATGGAGAAGCATAGAAAAAGAAGATGTCTTCTTTGTTACTAACGAATATGCACGGACAGTACTCCAAGCCAGTTGAAGACGCCGCTCTGTCCAAAGTTGCCCTCTTGTACCCGCGCCGTAGTAGTCTGGTCGCAGCGTTCGGCTGACGAATAACCTGGAAGCAACAGTACATCAGTGCGGTAGTAATGCGGGCGGAGTTGCAGATTTGTTTCTCAAAACGCGGAGCTAGGCGTTTTGAGGCGCGCGCATGGTGAGTAATGGGTGACTCAATGTCCGATCATGAATCATGCCCGGGTCGACGACGCGTCGTTCCACGCACGCCTCAAAGTGCTGTCAGCTATCTGACGGGGCCCCCATTATGGAGAGTCAGAGCCGGGAGTGTTTTATCAGGTAACCGTGACCCCAGGACGTAAAGGACTATTGAAGGATCACCGTGGAATTCAGTAAGAGTCTGACAGACCTTCGCGTCCCGCACTGGGCGGGCAAATGAGTCCTCCACACATTTGATAATTTTACCACGTAAAAAAAGTATCAACTGGATTCTGGAGGTCAGATAGGTTCTCTTCAGCTGCATCCAGTTAGACTAGAAGCCCACTACATTTGTGGATGAAAAGCCATACAGATGATGATACTAATAAAGAAAAACAAACTCACCAACAAGAAAAATTAACAATTTCACGAAGAGACATCTTCGTTCCTCCATGGCTACATTAGTAATATGTAATTACAAACTATTAGTTCAGATATCAATCAATGCGTTATCACTGATTTTAACCGAGCATATAATTGCTACAAGCCGCTCAATTCTAATTAATGACTTATTACGAAGAACGAATAGAAAATTGTCGTTATTTGTGACAAACAATGAAATTGTTTAGGAGTACAGAATAGTTAGCGTTTGGAGTGTTCATTTCAACGTGTGCTAAAGCAGCAAAAGACATAATATACCTTTATTCTTTAAGTAGCTGCTTCCCTCGGACTTTAATCCACTTACCCGGTAAATTTTCTTACCTTAAATCTTGCCCTGAAAATAATAAACCAAATCGGGTTTTTTTGTAGTATTAGTACAAATAAACTTACGGACTAGGGCTGAACACGAACAGTTTCAACGGAACATGTTGAATAAGTTTATAATGACCTGAGTATTTTTTTCTTGCTAGTAAATACTTGCAGAGTAAATTGCCATCATCATAACACAAGGGCAAAAGTTTGTTGTAATTTAAATTCACAACTTTTGGAGTTAGGAGAAGATCGGCCACAATAATTATGGGTTATTTCCGCCTAGACAGATTTTAATTCGTCGCATTTTCGTTTCGACAGATTTTAGTTATCACTCCATGAGTGTGTACTCTGTGTTAAAAAGACAAAACAAATAAAACTGTTGTAGTCAATAGCAAATAGGTAACATCCCTCTCCGGCTTTCAAATACATTGGTCAACGAGATGGTGAACAATTACCAATGTTTGTGTTTTGACTAAGCCGGCACTGTCTTAGAGATTAAGCGATTGACTTCTTCATTGCGTGTCGTGGGTTCGATTCTCACACATTACATATTATGACGCTTGTACTTCCCGAAGGGTAAGAGAGGGATGCCTGCCACAGTAACGGAACTGTCCAAGCTGGACCTCGTGACCCTAAAACGTAAAGGGCTATTAAAGGAACTCGGTAGATTTTAGTCACTACGACTCTGATAATCCCTTCCGCTTCACCCAGCGCGAGAGGACTCAAAAAAGGGTAATGCGGAGTGGTGGGTGACTCGCCGTCCGATCATGGACCATGACCGGGTCGACGATGCGTCGGGTTCTACGTGCGCCTCAAAGAGTTGTCAGCAATCTGACGCGGGCCCTCTTAGAGGGCCAGAGCCAGAGGCGCCGCGGGACTGTCTCATTAGGTAACCCTGGGTGGGAGGACTCATTTGATGAATTTACCGTAGAAAAAGAAAAGTCTTCTACAATAAGGAGCGATCCTTTTACCATCAACCTGGTAGATCTAGACTATGTCGCTGTTATTATTGTTTTAAACTGAAAACACTACCTTTTAGCCAAGAAGCTCCAATTACTCACCTGGTAATCGAATCTACACCATTTGGGACCTTGTTTACTGTCAATACTAAATCGGTGGGAAACTACCATCCATTATAACTTAAGATCTCTTAGTTCAATATCGGAGAACCCCGAAAGGTCAAGACATTGTGGCTTTGTTCCTAACTTGTCAAGTACCGGTATTATTTGAGTTCTTTCAGTTCAAGAATGGTTTGTGTTGATAGGTCAAGTAACATTGGTCTTGGTTGATCCTGAGTAATGTAATGGATGCGCCGTACTACAGACTTGCAAAGTACGGGAAGGTTAACTAACCATGTTTACACGGAGATACAAAAGGTGTGTTCTTATTGAGCTCGAACAGTGTTTTGGGATGAATATAACTTATTTTCAAGTCTGTAAGTATTCTCTGATGAGGCTATTACTATAAGGAATCTAGACTTGTGGTTGCTACTGAGGAATTTCTGTGGCCCTATAATGAGTTTTTTCCTGTGTTTTTGAAGTAAAGCAATCTGAGAACTTTGACGTTAATTTGAAGGAAAAAAAAAATAGTTACCTATCCTCCGTCGTACACTGGAGTCGCTTTTTGATTTTTCCATACAATAAACGCAGTAAATACTTCAAGTTCGCTCTAATAAATACAGAAATCTTGTGAGAATGGAATAAATCAGTAACATTTTGCCCTATCTGGAAACTGAACTCAGGATCTTACACTCAATAGTGCCGCAAACGCCCTGCCCTGATGCATATAATTTTACGTTCTTTTCAACTGTTCAAAATCTATTCAGTAGTTCCAGATATTCATCATCAGCCTATAAATGTTCCCACTGCTGGGACACAGGCCTCCTCTCTGTGAGAGGGAGTGGGCCGTAATCTACCACGCGGGCCTAGTGCGGATTGGTAGATGTCACATGTCTTCGAATTTTTTGGTTCTAGGACATGCCGGTTTCCTCACGATGTTTTCCTTCACCGTTTTGAGAGCAGTGGTGATGAAATAAATTACACAAAGTAATGCGCCTGACGAGGTTCGAACCCACGACCTACTACCCGTAAGTCGAGGCCGATACCACTGGGCCACCACTGCTTACTGGGCCACCACTGCTCCAGATATTACTTCCAACTAATAAAATTTCAAAATGTACCTCTTCATAATAATGAATATGGTTTAAGTAAGGTCCTAAGTGGAACAAACTCATCCCGGGTGATCTACGCGGATACTAGGTAGTCCGATCGACGCTGTAGCCTTGTACTGATACCTGAGAACTACACAGATCATGGACCACTATACATACTAGTATGTTACTGTTAGGTACCTTGAACGGCAGGTCAAATTGACAGTTTTTTTTTCTTTACTGACTAAAAGCCATGGTGTCCCTCAATAGCCGTTTATGTTCCAGGATCACGGTAGCTCGTTAGTCCTGCGACCCCGGCAGGCTTTGGCAGCACGGTCAAGGTCGACGGCGCGTCGTGTTCCATGACGAGCTACCGTGACCCCGGAATGTAAAGGGCTATTGAAGGACACCGTGGATTTTAGTCGGTACAAGTCTGACAGTCCCTCCTGCCTCCCTGGGTGGGAGGACTCATTTGATGATTTCACCACGCTTAATAAAATAAAATAAAAACAGTCTAGTCATAAAGAACTGAAGTTGCCCATTCCAAAACGTAGGAAACTACTTATGAAAAGGAATTGACAAGGCTGGAATACATAAGGTTCTGTTGAAAAGCATCTAATTAGCTTGGCAATTAGTGAACATGCGTGTGGTCTAAAGCAGTAGGAGTAGAACTAAAACAAAAGACTTCAGAAAAATGTGGGCGTTTCCTTTCTTTGCAAAAGCTCTAAAAATCAGTGGCGTAGCAAGACCGAATGTAGGAGGGGTCAAGACGGATCAATGAGGCCCTTTTCATTCAGGACGAAAATATGATATGCCTCCGCTTCTCGCGCAAGGCCCCCTTGTAAGATGACTTGGTAACCCCAAATCCCCAAATCATCTATACCAAATTTGATTGTCAGCTGTTTTAAGTTATCTTTCAAAACGGGGCCTCACGTGAGCAGTAGAGACGCTAGACGTATATGAAATCGTCGCGTCATCAGCATTACGAGGCCTTTATTTCTTAGTAGAAGTTAAGTTGTGCTGTTTTACTGGTTGGTTGCAAACTTGTCATTGCCGTTGCCAAGATTTTTAGGGTTCCATAGCCAAATGGCAAAAACCGGAACCCAGATTCGTCAAGTCTGTCTGTCTGTTCGTCCGTATGTCATAGCCACTATTCATAAATCGTAAACCGCAATTTATCATTCAAAGTTATTTCTTTTCTTTTTCTCTAAACGCAAGCTAGGCCCCTTCATGTGCTAGGCCGGGAGTCGGGTCCGTTTTGCCCCGGCCAGCTACGCCACTGCTAAAATACATAATGTTCACACTCATAGACATACGTTAAATATTTATTACAGTCGCAGTAATTAGCGTCCATGTTTGGTCCTCGTAATGAGGGCGACACAGCGCCCCAGACAATCGCCAGTTAATCAACTGAGCTCATTTACATTGCCTCTTTTTCTGCCTTTTTGTTTTACACTGTGTTTCTTTGAGAAAATTGCATAAAGTTATTTGTTGTGTTGAGTATTAAAAATTTGTAGTAGTTAGTTCTAGTGATCATTTTGAGCGTTTGTACTTATTTGCTCGTGGCTGAATAATTACAGCTACACAGGCCGGTCTTCCGAGTTAAGCCGCGCTTGTCGAGGTTGGTCTGTAGACGGCTGACCATCTGTCATATATAGTGTGTTTCCTCCGTGCCTCGGAAAGTACGTAAAGCCGTTGGTCCCGGCTGTCATTGGTAGATCTTTGAAAGACGTTACTATTAGTCAGAAGCTCATAATTCTGACAACCAGTCTTACCATGGGGAATCGTATTGCAGTTACTGGGTTGTGGAGGTCTGATAGTCAGTCGCTCCATGTAAAATACTGATATCCAGCTGCATCTGGTTTGACTTGAAGCCGACCCCAATATAGTTGGGAAAAGGCGGACAGGTGATGTATTGCACTCATCAATTGACTTTGTGATCTTAATGAATCCTACTAATATTATAAACGTGAAAGTTTGTTTGGATGGATGTATGTTTGTTCCTCTTTCACGCAAAAACTACTGAATGGATTTGGTTGAAATTCGGTACATAGATAGTTTATAACCTGGATTAACACATAGGATAGTTTTTATCCCTATTTTATGTTCCTACGGGATGATTTTTGAGTTGTAGCGGGTGAAACCGCTGGCAACAGCTAGTATTCTATAATTATGCGAAAGTGAGTTTGTTTATTTGTTACAAATAAAGACGGATAAGGGAAGGAGAACGACCATGATTATTATAAGTTAATGATGCTAAAACACTAGAAATAGAAAAACTTTGAATCACTGTGGAATGTAAAATCTGTATCGACTGAGTGATCTTTATTTATTGTTAACATGCCGATGCCACTGTTAATATTAAATAATAATTATACAATAACATAAACCGATTATTATTGTTTTTAATAAATAAACATTACTATACCACGGTTGTGATGAATATAATAAAATATCGTGTCTTTATGAATCCAGTCGATATACAGTAGTTGTGGTGAAAACATCTGCGTCACCTACCAACTGAAATTAAATAATTTGTGTTTGTATTGTGAACGAATCTCTATTGCCTGCAACAATAGGTGGCATTCAAATACAGGGTGTTTTGTAATTCAATGCATTCCTTGAAATGGACGATATTGTTGGGTGTTATTTGCAACAATTTTAACCCCTAAATAGTTGACATAAAATTTGTCTTGTCTCACAAAAGAAGTTTTAAGAAAACTTCAACACAGAAATTTTATGACACTTAATTTCCCAAGATAACACTAGTTTTATAACAAACTTGTATTCACTAGATTCAGTCATTCATATTCTATCAGAAAAGTATGAATACTAAGTGGTGACTATCGTTAATTTATAACAATAAGCACTTAATGAGGGAGAGGTATAATATTTTCGAAACCAGTCCAAATTTTTGCAAATTAGGTCTAGTATAACCCATTTCAAGTAATGCATCGAATTTCAAATCACCCTGTATAATAGTGTAAAAATTGCAATAAAACGGAACGCCTTATTATAATAACCGCACATTACTGGCTAAATGCTATAAATTTAATATCGAGTTTCTTCCGTGGCTCGGAAAACATGTTACTTGATTTTCCCGGTAGTCAGTACCTATCAGTACCAAGGGATATAGTACCATTTTGTACTAACTGAGTTGTGGAGGTCAGGGAGGCACTTCTTTAATGTTAGGTGGTGATTCATGTGATTCAGCTGCATTTGGTTATATTGGAAGCCGACGTCAATAGTTTTTGTGGGGAAAATGCGTCTCATTTGTATTATCTTTATATCACTGGGTAAGTTATTAATTAAGATAACGTTATTAATAGATATCTTGTAAGATAGGTACTGAAAAAAATATATACTAATAATCCGACCAGAAAAAAAATCCCGTCGGAACTTTTGTTTGCCTTGCTAACCTTTTCAATAAAATTGTTAATTCGTCGTATTCTTCTCATCCCCCTTATTGCCTCTATCACTCAGGACCAAAGCAGCTTTCAACTGGTGAAATAATTTTTGAAATCGGTCCAGTAGCTTCCGAGCAAACAAACAATCAAATCTTTCCCCTTTGTGAAGATCTTTTCACAAGTGAAGATTTATAGGACTATCACAGCAGCTTCCTCTACAAAATGATGAGGCTTTAAGATGTGTTAAAATATTCAAACTGTCCAGGTGTTGCTGATCTGCGGCACACGCCAGTTCATCCGATCAGGAAGTGGATCCAGTCATTGTCCGTGCCTTGGGTTGGCGTGCTCAGCTATCGCGAGAGTAAGGACATAAGATACTAATTGCCGGCTGTAACCTACAGCAAAGGAGGAGGCAGGACGCGTGAGAAAGAGGACAGCCGCCGCGGGAGACGCTAATGGCAATGAATGTCACGGTGCGATTTCCGGCCACCGTAGGCGCGAGCATGCGGACGGCGAGTAATGGACGACTCGCTGTCCGATCATGGACCATGCCCGAATTGACGGCGCATCGTTATCCACGCGCGCCTCAAAGAGTGCCAAAGTGCCATGGAGGGAAGTGGAAACTACGCGTTTTTCCTACTCCTCCACTATTCTTTTTTGATAAGTTTTAGTTGCAGGATCCAAGACAGGTAAATTCATTCTCCGGGACACGTCGAGCTTCATTGTCTCGGCGCTTTTCTGGTGGTTGCCAATGTTGATTCTGGCTCTCAAGAGATGCATTGGTTTGGGAATAGTGTGGTGGGTTTGGCCAAGTGCTTCCCGTCCTGCCCTGGGCGGCAGGACTCATTTGATGATTTTACCACGGAAAAAAGAGGTTCCTGCCATCAATAATTAATAATGTTTTAAATTACAGCAACACTTTCTCAAGAAACGATTACAGGAATAACTCTTATTAAGAAGAAACTCGGGTTGGCGAATTCATATGACGTGGCACATATCAGCAAGTCCAATATCAGGTACCTACAGTATCTACATTCAAAGAAATAAACACATAACAGCTTTCAGTAACATTCTTATTAAGAGATTCCTTAGGCTACGTCCGCACAGACAGGTGGCTTGCTTAGCACCTAGAGCTTAGTGGCTTGCAATCTGGCTACTTGCTAGGATACACGGTGGCCGCACTGAGAGGTGGTTTGAACAGAGGTTCTCTTTTAAAAACTGATTTAATTAATATTTCATCCATTTGTTTCTTCTAAAATGCCTCGCGCCTAGTGGCAAAAAACCAACGCGTTTGTTTACCTGGATACATGCTAAGCGACTAACTAGGCGTCAAGCGCGCAATGCGGCCGTTCGCAAACACGCTAGTACGTTCGTTATACCAAGATACTCGCTAGGTAACTCGCTACGCTCTAGGCGCTAAGCAAGCCACCTGCCTGTGCGGACGTAGGCGAGTTCAGAAGCTACTAGAACAGTGTAATGTGCCTACATAAAGGCTGCATTTTTCTGCTTGCGTCTAATTCCTGATTAGAGTCATTACTAAGGGTCGTGATTCCCCGGTGTGAAGTCATTTACACCTTGACGATGCTTCGCCATCTGTTTCTGTCTTTGAATCGCATCGTGAAGTTTCGATCCCAGGGAAGAGAGAATTTGGTCCGACCATAAGTGGTCTATACGAAACCTCGGAGGCTTGCCGTCAACCTTGCCAGTAACCAACAATTGTTCAAGGTTGTGACCATCTTTCCTCCCGATGTGACCGAAATACTCTAGGGTTCTTTAGAGATAGGTGGTAGAAAGTCTGGTTTGGATCTTAAGGTCGCGGAGAATGGACTCATTGGAGCGCATGGGCTGCATACTGCACAATTTTGTAGTTCTTTATTTTGTTCACTGTACAACTAGAAATAAATTTAGCTTCGGTAGTAGCCCCAGTACAAAGTGCCTAATTTTACTATCTTATTATTAACTTGACTATTTTCTGGCTCACAAACTCTAGTGGGTTTTACAACTAAACGAACGTAAGATACGTTCTTATAAGAAAATATCTTGTTATTCCTTCCTTTCCCTATTTACTGTTCCTCTCCAGAAACACAACTCGCGCCATGTTCATCGCACAAGAGGGAGTGGTGCGCCACGCCGCCGTCACGGACTACGACATCCATCCGGAGTTCAACGAGGACACGGTCAACACCGTCGCACTCGTGCATCTCGACTATGACGACGACAAGTTTGACTGTAAGTGGTGGAACACCGCCGGGGTCTAACGACTATTGTATGTCATTACAACTAACGCCTGCAATGATTGAACGGCAATATGTCTGCTGAGAGTTAGCTATTTAAATTACGATAAAGTAATAACATTAAAAACATGGTTAAATGAAAAAGCAAAAATCCTTCAACGCAAGTAACATTTTCTTGGTAAGCTGCCAGCACGCGTAAATGATATTTATTTTGAAAGTTGGTTGTAAAAAAGTTGGGTCGAAAAAACATTATAACCGATTCTCGTTGATTTACTACCTTGTCAGAAACAAGCCTAATTTTCTGATAAGACACCAACTAAAAGTGGGTACTGTGGCACCATTTTAGAAAGGTTACAAGACAAGGAAGTTTTTTTCTGTAATTTATACAACAAGTGTCATACATTTATTTTGAAAAATATGCTTTGAAAGACATGGGAAGTTTTCAGAAAATTTCAAAACAGCAACTTTATGACACTTAATTTGCTAAGATATGATTAGTTTTATAACAAACTTGTATCCATTAGATGCAGCCATTCATATTCCATCAGAAAAGTATAAATTGTATAGTTTGATTATTAATTCGAGTCAGTATAAAAAACTTTTTCAAAAAAATGTAACCGCCTTCAAAAACAACCACAAAAAAGGGTAAAATAACCTACAAAATATTTTTTCTTTCAGAAGTCGGTGCCTTTATTTTTTTTCATTTCATTGTCTTTTTTTCCACCGACTTCTGGAAGAAAAGTTATTTTGTAGGTTATTTTACCCTTTTTTGTGGTTGTTTTTGAAGGCGGTTACATTTTTTAACCGACTTAAAAAAAAGGAGGAGGTTCTCAATTCGTCGGAATCCTTTTTTTTTTTTTATGTATGTTCCCCGATTTCTCGAAGACGCCTGGACCGATTTGAATTTTTTTCTTTTGTTTGAAAGGGTATACTTTCCAATTGGTCCCATGATCATCAGGTCAGGATCTGATGATGGAATCCCAGGGAAATCGAGGGCAACCTTCAAATTTTATAGGCACATAGTACCATTTTCATATATTTTCTAAAGCTGTTCAAGTATTTGCATCTGATAATCATCATCTCAGGTGGATGAGCTGATGATGGAAGGTACAACTCCTCAACGGCTTGGAGTAGGCATCGACTGATTTAGTTTGTGTTCGCATATCTCTGGAACTACAAGTCCGAGTTAAGTAATTCTTTTTTTGTTGTACTAAGTATTGTTTAACTTACGGAATACTGCAAGTTTCATCAAAATCGGTTCAGTAGTTTTTGAGATAGGGAATTTTATAAGCTTATTGTGCACTTGAGAGAGAATGATTTATTTGACAAAAATTTGAGTTGAATATTTAAACTAAAAAGAGTAAAATAAAAAACTTTTTCAAAAAAAATGTAACCGCCTTCAAAAACAACCACAAAAAAGGGTAAAATAACCTACAAAATAACTTTTCTTTCAGAAGTCGGTGGCAAAAAAACAATGAAATGAAAAAAAACAAAGGCACCGACTTCTGAAAGAAAAGTTATTTTGTAGGTTATTTTACCCTTTTTTGTGGTTGTTTTTGAAGGCGGTTACATTTTTTTTGAAAAAGTTTTTTATTTTTTGAAAAAGTTTTTTATTTTACTCTTTTTAGTTTAAATATGCAACCCAAATTCTTGTCAAATAAATCATTCTCTTACATGTGCACGAAAATTTTGTAATCCGTAGCACCGGTAACAACATCGCTCAAGTGCACAATAAAATAATAGAATTCCCTACCTCAAAAACTACTGAACCGATTTTGATGAAACTTGCAGTATTCCGTAAGTTAAACAATACTTAGTACAACAAAAAAAGAATTACTTAAATCGGACTTGTAGTTCCGGAGATATGCGAACACAAACTAAATCAGTCGATGCCTACTCCAAGCCGTTGAGGAGTTGTACCTTCCATCATCAGCTCATCCACCTGAGATGATGATTATCAGATGCAAATACTTGAACAGCTTTAGAAAACATATGAAAATGGTACTATGTGCCTATAAAATTTGTAGGTTGCCCTCGATTTCCCTGGGATCCCATCATCAGATCCTGACCTGATGATCATGGGACCATTTGGGAAGTATACCCTTTCAAACAATTTCAAACAAAAGAAAAAAAATCCAAATCGGTCCAGGCGTCTTCGAGAAATCGGGGAACATACATAAAAAAAAAAAAGCTTCCGACGAATTGAGAACCTCCTCCTTTTTTTGAAGTCGGTTAAAAACACTTTTATACGTAACAAACAATTTTTTAAAGCTAGACGAGGCCGGTGTTTCGTACCTGACTACTCTGAGAAGAAACAGCCGAAACAAACTCAGAGGTCACAGTCTCTTTTAAAGTCCAGACATTGTTTTGCTCAGGTCATACGAGGACCTTGCGGATGTCTGAGATGGTCTTTTGAGGAAAGAACCACACAGATTTGAGTGGACCTGTCCAGTCAGTGCAAGCATTTGTCAGTTATCGTGTAGCTCGACTCAGAACTCAAGGAGCTTAACCACCATAGAAACGAGTTTTATCGACGGGAGAATCAACAAAATAACAGATTGCAGAAAGATCTCTATCGTCCTAAGCATGACGATGTTCGACAAGTAGAAAAGAAATATTTATTGTCTTTAATAGACAAAAGCCTACAGGAAAAAGTTCTTTCCGATTTCCATTAGATGTCTTTCTACAGCTTTCATAATGACTATGTTCACAGGGGTGCTGATGGACTGGCCCGATGAGGGCGAGCAGATGAAAAACCAGCTCGGCAATGTTTATGCTTTCGGATATGTCGACGGTGAGCAGTAATTTATTTCTAGATGACTCCAAAAGGGAGAAGATTTGTAGGTTCTGTACATATACTCGTACTTTTGAACGTCGTCCGTGGAAAAAAAGTCAATGGACTAACAAAGTTTTACACTTTCGGAAGTCACATTTTTTTTTTAACAATAATCATTTAATCTTAGTTTGTCATGATCACACGTTACAAGTTCATAAGATGAACGATCATAACCGAAGCATTGTCCAGTTCAACTGCACTCTTTTGTTTCACAGACCAAGGAGCATTGGAGCAAGTCATGCAAGCTATGGAGATCGTCAATCGACAAGAATGTGATGATTTCTATAAGAGAGAAGATGTAAGCACACTTATTTCTTTAAAATTTTTACAGGTTATTTAGGATTGCATACAACTAAATTATCAAACATTCTACATTGTTCTACGCAAGTACGGTAAAAATAATAATTTAAATATGTACAAAAACATCCAACAGTAGTACTTTAGTGCATGTTCTGGAAATTAGATGGCGCTACTAAAAGACCGAAAAGGTTTGATACAACTGCCACCCGCCCGTTGTATCGGTTGTTGCCTAGCAACGCCTAGGCTCGCAAAATCGCTCGTAACCACCGCTCTAGGCTCCCGCCTTAATCACTTCAGTGTAGCCACAAGCGGCGATTTCAAACGTTTAATAATTATTATCGCGCCCGCCGCCGCCACCGCGCTAGTCTCGCGGTGTGTTTGAGCACAATAGGTGCAAAGGGGTGGATGGCATATGATTAACTAAGGAGTAATTTATATTTTCAGCTCGACAGCCAATGGATGACTCCCACGGAGTACGAATGTTTCCGTATGAAGTTCAGCTCAGAGAAGTGTGTGTACGAGTCCGGGATGACCCTCGCTGTGTACCACGCGGGGAGGTGGAAACTGGTCAGTAATTTGTCCTTGCATATTTTACGAGACAGTCTGTTCTTTTGTTTTTGTCTTTGGAAAGGTCTCCTATACATTTCTACGAGTATGTATCTCTGTGCTTCCAGCTCGGCATGAGTCTCCTCGGTCCAGGCTGCTCTCTCCCTGCTCGCTTCATCGACTTCACACGCTACGTGTCTTGGGCGCATCAGACACTTGAAACGCACCGAGTAACACGGCGCTCCAGGCTCGTGCGGCGGGGGCGCAAAATACATCATGTGTGAAGTATGCGAGAGTGGTGTGGGGCCGAGCTGCAAGCTCCCAGCTCGCTTCATCGACTTTGAGTGCTACGTGACCCGGGCGCAGCAGACACTTGAAACACACCGAAACACATTGCGCTCCAGGTTTGTGTGGCGTGGGCTCAGAGTGCGTCACATGTGAAGTATGGAAAAGTGTTCTGGGGCTGAGCTGCGCACTTCCGCCTGTACGCGTGGATCACAGTGGTCGTCCGCGTTGAACGCCGCTTAGTCGCCTCCACGCCCAGTAGCGAACAGTGAATACCACCAGTTAGTCTACGCATTAGGCGATTCTCACACTGCCCCGCATGATGCAGCGTAGTGCGTGGATGCGTGTTCTTCCGTTGCTTGTAAGTATCTCCGTTTGTATGGAAAACACGCACAGTCTAACACACAGAAAATGCATCCACGCGCGTTCATGCGGATCACGCGCATACACGCGGAGAAACATGCACCCCCGAATCCCGCAGAGCCGCGCGTGATTTTGAATGGCACACCGAATCCCGCAGAGCCGCGCGTGATTTTGAATGGGCGTGACGTGTGTTTGTGTGTGACCACTGAGAACGGCGAATAAATGAGAGCCGCCGTGCGTGAATCTACAAAACGCACCTACGCGCGTGAGTGCGCAAAAAACCCGCACGATGATGCAGATCTGCACTCCCGCAGGAACGCGCGTAGGTGCGTCGACACGCAATATGCAGCATGATGCGGGGCAGTGTGAAAATCGCCTTAACCTCGCAGATGTATTTTTGTTTTGTTCACTTTCATTAAACAAGGGTTTATCCATGCGGATATTTCTACTATTTTTGAGTTAGCTACATCAATTATTTTATTTTCGGTTAGGCATGGTAATGATCTCATAATAATTTCTAGTTAAAATGTATACAGTGAGAAAAATGAAAACTAAAAAAAACTAAGCTGTACTTTCGAAAGTCGATGACAAAAAGTTAGTAATCAAACAAAGTTACCGGCTTCCAAAAGTATAATTCAAATGTAATTTATGTACGGCAAGATTAAAATTAAATGACTTTTTTGTGTACATTTAGTTTAAATTATTCTACGAGTAAATGTAATTTAAGTACCTGTTATATTCTAATTACTTCATCAATCGCAGTATCTATTAATAACTAGCTTCCGCCCGCGACTCCGTCCGCGCGGATGTCGGTCGTCGCGTGGATGGTTTATTTCTCCATTTTGAGTAACTCTGACAATGACATCTTATAAATATCTATTGGACCCAAATACGGCTAAGCCTATAATAATTAAGGAGATCCCTCTATTGAGCTACTGCTGTTGAGCTCGCGTTCTGTAGTAAGTATTTTTTTCATAGTAATTCCGACCTTGTATTTACAAATAACTGATCGGAACAGTAATCAAAAAGGTCGCGCTGAAAAGCACGGTTTAAAATTACACGCATACAATATTAATTCCACGGACGACCGCTCGCCACACTGGACACGTCCGCTCGCATCAAAATTCAGAATTTACATGCATCGCGCGGCGCGGAACGCGGCTGCTTATATAGGAGTCGGGGAGGCGTGGCCCGCGTGTGCCGCAAACGGTTCAAGCCAAATCCGACTTTCGGCGCTACACTACTACTACAGGTTACGGCGCTGACTCCACTGTGGGTAATGCAACGTGTGTTCGTGGTTCTACAGAACAACGTCTATGAATAAAACTGAAAAATAAGATTTTTTTTCTACGTATTTTTCCAGGATAAAAAGTATCCCATTTTATGCCCAGGATAATAAGGTATAATTATACCAAGTTTCGTCGAAATCGAACCGTTAGTTTTCACGTGATGCCTGCATATACAGACAGACAGACAGACAGACAAAAATTTTTTTAATCACATATTTGGGTTTGGTATCGATCCAGCAACACCCCCCGCTATTTATTTTTTCAATATTTTCAATGTACAGAATTGACCCTTCTACAGATTTATTATATGTATAGATTTACTAACCCCATTGAAATAATTATAAAGAAATTAGTACGATGCACGAAATGCAAAATTAATATTGTTTATTAGAATTTAAGTTTTTATGTTATATTGACTGAACAAAATAATTATTTGAAAAAATATTAAGTAAACTGTTTTATTTACAAAATTAAGTAATGGAATTACTTAATTGGTAATAGCTAGATGTTAGCCAAGGCCAAAGTGACATTTGACCACGGCTATTTAATTTTCACTACAAAACCAAGCAATTCATCAGTTATAAGGAAATTTCAGTCAGCAAAACTGAAGAAACAACAATTTACGCAATCCGGGAGTCGTACGCAAGTTCCTTTACTCAACAATAGCGCTTTCAACTACTAGACAACACATAATATTCCTTCCGTAGCCCTCCAGGCCATCACGACACATGCTATCTTTAATATACGATAGACTCCCGCGCATCCGTTTCCACTTACATCGATATGCATCGCGGCTGCGGGCGCGGTCGTATCGCGGCGGCCTAGATCGCTAACTAAATTGCACATTGTTGCTCGCCACTTTAGACTTAAGAGCAATGTTTGTGTACTTACTGTCTAAGATTTAAAAGGTTAGACGCCCTCACGAAAGTCTAACAACAAGACGTCTTATTAAGGAGTATCGTAATACGGTTCTGTTCTCTCTAAAAGGTCGAGTACGGGCCCGTATTTACGGACTAAGAGAGTAGACCCCCAACAGAAAGAATCGAATCCGCAAAACGAATCGCAACAACCAACAGTTCAGTCAATGCATAAACCATGTCATATAAAAGAGGTTTTCCACATAGGACACCCGCTAAAATGACACCTGGGCAAATGGCACCTGAGATATTCGACATACGGCACGAATATGGCATAAGTGAAATAAAATGCTAGATTATAAACTATTCCACTTAGGGCACCAGCGAAAATTTTTGATAGGTGCCGTATGTGGAATACGGCAGGTGCCATTAGATCATGTGCTATTTAAGCGGGTGCCCAATGTGGAATCATCATCAGCCTTTTTAAATGTTCCCACTGCTGGGACACAGGCCTCCTCTCTGTGAGAGGGAGTGGGCCGTAATCTACCAGGCGGGCCCAGTGCGGATTGGTGGATGTCACATGTCTTCGAATTTTTGGTTATAGGACATGCCGGTTTCGTCACGATGTTTTCCTTCACTGTTTTGAGAGCAGTGGTGATGAAATAAATTACACAAAGTAATGCGCCTGACTGGGTTCGAACCCACGACCTACAACTCGTAAGTCGAGGCCAATACCATTGGGCCACCACTGCTCTCAAATAGTGTGGATACCTAAATGTGGAATACCTCATATAAAATAGTATCATTGTTGTATGCAAGTATCATTGACCATTACCAGCAATGACCGTCTCTTCCCATGGTTAGCCGTTATTACCCGACATTATCTGACATTACCCTGTCAATACTACGCTGCGTATGCGCAGTTTATGTGGGAATGGCGCCCACCGTCAACGGAAAATAGCGTTACAGGGCCTTGTATGATCATAAATACACACAAAGAATTGAAATGTGTAAATTGTTATCATAGCGTTTTGGTCGTTCAAATAAAGTACTTCATATTATTATGTCGTTCTAGAAGTGCCAATCTTTGAAGTACAGCAATGCTTGCCAAAGTCGATCTGTGGATGGGTGCCCATTCATTACATACAAGATCACATAGCGCGGCGGTTGTAATCCTATAGGTAGGGTTTTTTTAATCTATTGCATAGCTTTTATCGCGTGCTCTGAGCGCGGCGCGGCGCGGCGACCGAATCAAAAAATTTCCAAAAACCTAACGAAAATACCTGACACCACGCATCATCTTACATCGTTTCAGTTCGGGAGACTTCGGCAATCATAAAAATATCCCTCATAAAAACAATTTACTTTTTCTTACTGATTCTAAACGGCCAGCTACAAAAGGAGTTTTCACAATGAAACCTACTTATAATAAAATTCCCCTACAACAAAGAAGTTCTTTATTACAGTAGTACACCACAAACATTTTAAATAAATTATATTCTCGTTAAATATACGCGGTAGGCGATTTTATTCTTAAAAAAAAAATGTTATGCAATAGCTTCACCGCGGCACCGAGTGCCACATGTATTTTTTTTTTGCGTGGTAAAATCATCAAATGAGTCTTCCCACCCCCCTGGGTGGGAAGACATTTCACGGCGGGAGGGACTGTCAGACTGTAAAATCCACGGTGTCCTTCAATAGCCCTTTATGTTCCGGTGTCATGGTAATAAGATAAGTCCCGGGACCCCGGCAGGCTTTGGCCCTCTAGAGAGGGGCCCCGTCATCATGCTAACACTCCTTGAGGCGCGCGTGGAACCAAACGCGCCGTCGACCCGGGCATGGTCCATGGTCGGACAGCGAGTCGCCCGCAAGTCCGATAGGTAAGGGTTTAGGCAAATATGAAGTTTCGAGTGAGGCCCATATGTTGTCCCCCATGGTGTTTAACGTGTTAATTTAGCACCCACTTTTCGCCAGTACGGTTATATCCCAGGAAAAAGATGAGCCTACTGGGGTCGTGGGACTGTCCTATCAGGAAACCGTGACCTAGGAACGTAAAGAGCAATTGAATGGACACCGTGGATTTTAGTCAGTACGAGTCTGACAGTACCTCCCGCTGCGCCCTGAGTAGGTGGACTCATTAGATGACTTTACCACGATAAACAAATTAAACGGGTATGCGTTGCAATATGTCGATGAGTATACATCTTTGGGCCAGACAGTGTCTTTCAAAAATCGGCAAGACAAGGAAATCGAGAGACGAGTCCAAAATGCGTGGAAGACCTTCTGGTCCCTTAAGGAGCATTTGAAGGGAAGTCTCCCAATAACCTTAAAAAGAAAACTCATCGACATGTGCATCCTACCCGTCCTAACCTACGGTGCACAAAGTTGGTCACTTACCGAACAACAAAAGTCCAAACTCAAGATTTGCCAGTGGGCGATGGAGCGCAGCATAATAGGTGCGAAGCGAACGGATCGAATCAGAAACACCACCCTGCGCTCCATTACCAAAGTAGCTGATGTAGGAGTTAAAACAGCCAAGCTGAAGTGGGAGTGGGCGGGCCACGTTGAGCGTATGCGCCCGGAGAGGTGGGCAAAGATCGTCACTCACTGGACGCCTGAAGGAGGACATCGCCGTCGAGGTCGACCGCGGCGGAGGTGGTGTGACGACCTGATCATGTTCGCGGAGCAGACATGGCCAGAAATTGCCCAAAATAGAGAGGTTTGGAAGAAGAAAGGGGAGGCCTTTGCCCAGCAGTGGGACACAGACTAGGCTAAAAAAAACAAAAAAAAAAAACAAATTAAGTCAGTAAGTAACTTAATTCTCACTGAGTTTGTAAAAAGTGAAAACTAAATCAAAATGGTTTGTTTTTGCATTGAAAACTTATCGTGAGCACGATTTGTCGTTTTAAATCTCTGTCAAATTCCTCATAAAAACTTAACATAAAAAAATCTTTGGTCGAATAAAACTATCAATAAAATCAAATAAAATTCAACCTTCATAAATTGAGTCAACAAAAAAGTAAACCCTCAACAAATAATCAAAAACTCATTACAAATCTGAAACCGATAAAACCTATTGTGATCGTTAATTATGACGTCATACATCAACCCTAAAACGCTGCCCTATTAAATAATCGTTATGAAATGAAAGACGGGGTCTGCGGGACCCCAGGCCAGGAGATGATAACTCAAAGAAATGGGTCGTTATTGTCACATTATTCAAAGCCGAAGGAAGTATTAAGTGTCACAAGATAGTTGGGTGAGCGGCCGTGTGTCCATTGATACACGATATTTTAGTAATTTTATATATTAAGCTACAAGCTATTTAGTTCGCGGTGTTACCTTGTAGTAAAGACCATAGTAATGTAGCTTTTCTTTTTTTTTAGCGTCGTAAAATCATCAAATGAGTCCTCTCACCCCCCATACTGTCAGACTTGTACTAACTAAAATCCACGGTGTCCTTCAATAGCCCTTTATGTTCCGGGGTCACGGTAATGAGATAAGTCCCGCGAACCCGGCAGGCTTTGGCCCTCTAGAGAGGGGGGCCTTGTCAATAGTAATGTAGCTTGCCAAAATTATCTTTAATTCATTTGATGAAATGTTAGGAAAAATGTGATTATGATCACATCAATATTTAATTTACACGTGATATTAGAAATAGATGAGCAAGCAATGAAATAAAATTATTTATTTCCAGATTTGCAGCCACTTAAAACGTATATAAAACACTACAATAAAATTAGTTTATAATACATAATTTAAATGATACAATGCAATGGACAGGTTGGTGATTGCAAGTATATAATATTATCCCTATAGCTAGTGTGTATTTATCAAAAGTAAGTATCTTGCTTTAAATTCTGTTGCTAAACTTTATTCGGATATTCCATGTCAAATTATTACAAAAGTATTGCAGCAGCTTCAAATGGGTTTTATTAAGAACGTGAGCTCATCACTGCAGGTGCTTAATTAGCCTAAAGACGCCATTTCCCAATCCGATTAATCACTTGAAAGATCGATTTACGAATCAACTTTCCTTAAAGCTGCTTAGTGACACATCTTGGCACTTATAGGTATCTAAACCTGTTTGTAAGTACCCTTGATTTGCGATCTCTCATTTAGTTTTTAAGATGCAGAGATTGTCAACCTTATTTGGTAAAAGAAGTATGTATTTTGCAAGATAACACCAATTTATTTAAAGCATAAAAAGGTTTAATAACTCTGTCATCCGTATCACTTCATTTGGTAAATAAAGTACGATCAATTAACTGAGGAGCAGTTGAAAAACATGAATGAGAATTAAAGTTTTTGCATCTTTCAATAAAATTGCTTCTTTTTGTTTCATCAGTCTGCAACATGCTGGTGAGATTAACAAGTTTAAGGGTAATAACGCTGAAAAATTTTATCTACCTATGATATTGGTAAAGATTATAGCAGTTTTATCGTATGACGTCCGTCATCGTGAACGCGCCCGAACAACAATGGACCATATAACCTCTCTGTAGACCACACGGGATCCTCTGCTCCTTATAATTACACCTCGCGTATTCAAATAACGCATTATTTGATCCTAATGAATGGAGCCTCGATAGTAAGGAGTTCTTAATAGCTTTTATTTATTGAAAAGGATTCTTTGATGTGGTGGGGCGGGGCTGGGTGTCTTGTGGTTTTTGGTACAATGCTCGAATAAGGAAATGTTTAAATCTTTTCACATCAACGACAAATTAAAACAAATACTACTCGAGTCAAATTGTACGACTTCCTTAGCGTTTTCAGTGATTGCAGCCAATAACAGTAAAATCTAGCCATCGTCTTTGGAAATATCATAGTCAAACTATGTACTACCAAAGAAGCACTTTTAAACTTTGAATGCCTGTTTGATGGCCTGTTGGTCTAGTGGTTAGTGACCCTGACTGCTATGCCGGAGGTCGTGGGTTCGATTCCCACCCAGGACAAATGTTTGTGTGATGAGCACGATCATTTGTTCTGTGTCTGGGTGTAATTTATCTATAATATGTATGTATTTAGAAATATATAAGTATGTTTATCAGTTGTCTAGTACCCATAACACAAGCTCTGCTTAGCTTGGGACTAGATGGCGTTGTGTGATAGTTGTGGAATATTATTATTATTATATTAAAATGAACGGAAATGTAACGTTATGGGATTGATTCTACACTCATTCGTAAGGGTAGGTTTGTATGGAGAAGAATGGGCAAGAAGCTCCATAGTGAACAAGTGTGTGCCCAAACACAAGTGCACTCTCCCTGTCACGTCGTCGCTAAAATTCCCGATAGTCACAACGGTAAAGAGATTAAACACAAAAACGAAAGCTCAACATGGTTGTCATACTATCTATTCATCCAGAACGTCATACTTAGCCTTTATGCTACAAAGGGGCTGTTACAATAGGTTAAAGCCAGACAACATAAATGTACGAAAGTAAAAATAAGCTAGAACCTCGTTATTGAATCAAAGATAAATATCAGCATTATGTCAGTATTACTTGGCGCCGTCATATTTCAACGGAAAGCGAGGCAATGACAATAAAAACAAAAGAATACGAGCACAATGTTCCAATGGCATTTATCGATACAAAAGTTTGTGTCGATGTTCATATAAAATTGAAAATATTAATTTAAGATAATATCTGTAGTTGTGTCTACAGTGGACGCAAAGTGTAGAAAATCGCAAATCAAGCCTAAAATATGCTTGCTTGAAGGTTTTGATAAATTTTAATAATATTATGTCTAAATGTAACATTTGAAACTTCATCAAAACTTTATACAAATTCACTGGTTTAATTATAACAGTTTGAGTATCCACAGGCGGTCGGTGATAATTCCACAAACAACTAATACTTAACATTGATGGTTCTTAAATGGACGCAGTTAAAATTAGTGTAAGAGCGCCGCGATATCCTTTAATACTCGTAAATATGGTTAGTTATCAGAATTGATGACAATTTGTCCGTTATAAAATTTAAATCGGGCCACTTTTGATTTTTACGAGTAACGGAAGATACACTGTTATAAAAGCTGCTATTACAAAAAGTGCTGGTATTTATATATGTAGTTGTATCATACCTAAAGATGTTGGACACAGTACGCCCACATTGCGTGAAATGTATTTAAGTTTCATTGCCATCAAATGGCCATTAAATTCAAATGGAGAAATTCCTTAACAAATATTTGGTTAGTCTAGTCAATCAAGAAATCGAACCTAGGTAGGTACACGGGCCTAGATAAAGTTCTCGATTGATCACAGCTATTTATTTCAGATCAAAATCTGCATACAAAACTCCTCTTTAAATACCTACCTTTTAACTACAAAACGAAATAAAACTAAACGAATCAACATTCACCGGGACATTTTTATTACAATACCAAAATGATTCCGTTACCGTCACTTTTTTCTAACTAAACTTTAACCCTTTTTTATGTTCTACAAAGTGAGTCCATTATAAAGGGTCTCGTGGGCTCATAAACATGTCATCGAGGCGATTGTGGGGTCCCTGGGACCCCGCCGGTGCGGGAGGGTTGGCCTATCGAGACTATTTGTGTTGATTTATGGTCGCATGTTGTTAGTGCTGAGTTTAATGTTGGTTTACGTAGATTAGTTAAAATGTATGTGTTTTTGGATAATTTGTAATTTATGGAGGATTTTATGTGTATTTAATTGGTAGTAGGAGTTAGGACTACATTCAGCGACAGAATAACCACGAGACTATAACTAACGCTTATCCAGTCGAAATTAAGATTATTATTGTCTCTTTATTCATTCTTCCCACGTTTTTTTTTTACGTATGTTTTACATTTTCACATAAAAAAATATATTTTAAAAACTAAAAAAAATGTGGCCCACCAGCATCGGGAACAGGGTCCAAGCTGCCGGTGGTTAGGGCTCCAGAGAGAGGAACCTTCTCACTACTGCTTTCTGCATCAAGCCCTTGAGCCAGCCGAACAATGAGAGCCTCTTAAGGTTTTGGTCGAAAGTCTTCTCAATTAGTCCGTTGACCGTAACGACTATCAGTAGTTACTGAGAAGAAGAACTATAGTCACACCCACTCTACATTACCCATCTCGTATTATATTGTTTTAACACATAATCGTTTATTAAATTAGCAGAGTTTTGGTGGAGCTCACTCCAGCCGTCCACTCCATCTCACTTTTTTTTAGCGTGGTAAAATCGTCAAATGGGTCCTCCCACCCAGGGCAGAGCGGGAAGGACTGTCAGACTTGTACTGACTAAAATCCACGGTGTCCTTCAATAGCCCTTCACGTTCCGGGGTCACGGTAGTTCGTTAGTCCCGCGACCCCGGCAGGCTTTGGCCCTCTAAAGGGGGGGGGCCTGTCATAATGCTGACGCTCTTTGAGGCGCGCGTGGAACACAACTCGCCGTCGACCCGGGCATGGTTCATGTTCGGGCAGCGAGTCGCCCAATACTCGCCGCCCGCATGCCCACTCCTCCACCTCTCATGGAAGAGGTTTCTATCCCTAAATCGGGGACATTTCAGTATAAACTATGTTATGTTATGTTAACTTTCAGTGATTTTAATAGTTTCTTTTTTAATTATTTTTTATTCGATGTTGCATTATTTTGAAGAAGTTACAAGCTCAAGTACAAGTGGTTACTAAAGTGAAACGGATCTGAGGAATAGTTTCCCTCGATTGAAACCATTTCTTTACATTGTAGGATACCATTGAGCTTAAATAAGAACGTTTCTATGGGAAACTATTACTGGCTGTTAGTTACAGACGTCGATGACTTTCGCACATCAATCTAATATTGTTGCTTTAAGCTCTTGATGGATGATAGAAAATATGAGTGGGAGGTCTGACACTGTCTGTACTTATTCATAGGATAGAAATGACCTTTAGGACTGATATATTTACGGTCGAAACTTACTAATATTATAAATAAAATCAAAAGTTTGTGACTATGTATGTTTGTCATTTATTAACGCAAAATCTACTGAATGGTAATCCATTCAGTAGATTTTGCGTTAATAAATGACAAACATGGATGAAGGTACACAGTTTTTTACCCGACTGCGCGACGCAAAGGAGGGTAATGTGTTTATCAGTCTATGTATGTATGTATGTATGTTTGTTTCTATGTGGCGTTCTAGAGACCAAACGCGTAGGCCGATTTTGATAAATCTTACGTCAATCGATTCGTCTTAACCTTGCGAGTGTCACTAAAGACATGACAGTAATCAAAATTCACCACAGCGACAACCAGACGCCATATTGTCAAAATGAAAAAAATAAAAGTCGATGAACTATGTCAAGTGGGGTGTCGTTGAATAGGTATTTTAAAATCATCTAGGTTTCCTTTATCATTTTTCATTTTAAGTAATAGTTTAGGATATATAACGATTTAAAGTTGTTTAAAAAAACAATCATTCTCGCTAATTTTCTTACTTATTGATTTAAGTTTTTATTTCAAGTATAAACGATATACAAACAAAAAAACAGTGAAAAATGAATCGTAACTAAAAAGTGTAAAATAAAAAAAATAATTTAAAGAAAAACAAAAAACCCGACTGCGTAAAAACTAATTTTGAAAAATACGTGAAAAAGTTAACTTATATAAAAACTAAAAAGAAAAAAACAAGCCCAACATAACAGCAGGAAGAAGCAGAACAGAACGACTCACAGTCGGGGCCCCTTGGGAAGATTTGATTGGTAAAATTTGAATGGGCCCCGACTGTGAGTCGTTCTGTTCTGCTTCTTCCTGCTGTTATGTTGGGCTTGTTTTTTTCTTTTTAGTTTTTATATAAGTTAACTTTTTCACGTATTTTTCAAAATTAGTTTTTACGCAGTCGGGTTTTTTGTTTTTCTTTTTTTTTAGCGTGGTAAAATCATCAAATGATTCCTCCCACCCAGCAGGGCCGGGCGGGAGGGACTCGTACTGAATAAAATCCACGGTGTTCTTCACTAACCCGTTTACGTTCCGGGGTCATGGTAATTCTTTAGTCCCGCGACCCCGGCAGGCTTTGGCCCTCTAAAGAGGGGCCCCGTCAGAAGGTACACAAATAGTTTAGAAGCATGATTAAAACTTAGGTAGGACTATTTGTCTCGGTGCTATGTGTCCGTGGAATAATTTATTTATAAATATTTAAAGAAAAACGTAGGCGAAGCCGCTCGCAATAGTAAGTAATTTATATGTTGGGAACTTATGTGCCTTACCGTTTGACACTACCTATGTGACGTTCATCGTGGGTTGTGGTTGGTTAGTGCTTTGTGCGACAGAGATAACGCTAAACGAAGCCGAATCTAGCCGATCATCTCTTTCTAAAAGCTTAATGTGCAATTTATTTCACATTACCTTTAACTTATGTAACATACTTTGTTATACCATTATTATCGTTAAAGTAACAAGTGTAATATTTACGAGCCTAACTCAAGATCCCCGACAATTTCCGACGAAGTCCGATCGTGACCGATTGTTATACGATCGTAAGTGGCCAACGATTTGTCATCATCAAGTTGTAAGGTGTCATGTATGAGTCGTTAGATAAATGCTTACATACTTACCACTTATGTATGTAGTCTACATTATAGTGTTTTACAAGTTTATGAATCTAGTTATCAATATTATTGATCCTCATTTTACTCCCTCATCGTTTTAGGAGGAACGTATCCTTTAAATTTCCATTTGAATAAATGCCTTTTCAATCCCTCAATGTTCAGTTCGTTTCTCCATCCAAATGCTACCAGCCACCTCGCGGAAATCGTCTCCCAATATCGTTTCGGTTTCCAGCAGTCAGATTAGATTTTTGCGAGCATTCAATTCAGACTCATAAAAAAATGCATAGAAATCACCCCGTGTGTATCGCGTTTTTAATCACTCCGCCATAAAAATGCACCAATAAAAATAGCAAACACAAGAGGTGCGGCACCACACTACACGCAAATTTCACACCACCCACCTGTAATTGATTCTCGCTCACCGGTTATTATTCACCCGGTGATAACTCTTGATAAACGACGACTGTAATTGTGTATAATGCTTGAACGAATATCGTGTTCAATAGGTTTACTTTATTTATGTTTGTGGAGCAATTTCGCGATCGTTTCCCCCTGTATTTGCATTGAAGAGAGATATATCGTGGTATTGTGACAAGTTCTCGACTTTGTAAAATAATGTTAGATTTATGTCGCACTGAGATAATAACTCAGGTTATTATGTTGGTCAGTTTGTCGAGAAGTAAGTTATGGTAAAGTTAAGTGTTTCTTGTTTATTGGAACACATTTGGTTTTCTTTAGCGCGTTGGGTTGGTACGACTGGGGGCTGTGGAAACCTATTGCGTAACACTGGCTTGTACGAGTAAGTAGGTATAGAATTTCTATGAGAAAATATTCAAACATTTCTGTTCTATCTGTCCATTCACAGTTGTTTAAATTTAATTTTAAATTATTAAACCGTACAGCAAATGTAGTTTATATTCATTTTTAAAAACTTTTCATGTCCGGTGTCGACGATGATCAGGAAAATTCTATCGGCAATAACAATATTAGAATAAATTTAAAATATCACTCAAATATTTAAGATTTAACATTATAGAAACAAACCGTGAAAGCTTAAAACAGTGTTTAATTTTAAAATAACCAATAAATTTTATGACATCAACCATTTAGATAGCATTTCTTGTCAATTTTATCCTGAAAGATGAAATACGAAAGCACGTTGAATTCAATTAAAAGTATTTTTGACCAACTCAAAACATGACTACGAGTTTATTGTCGTAACGTGGTTGACCACGTTACGACAATAAACTCGTTATAGCATATTATAGAAGTCTGCACAGACGCACGTACCACAGAAAACTTGAGATTTGATAACTATCATTACCTCCCATCCTTAAGTGCACACAATAGTTTAGACCGAGTGCTCATTAAAAATACCAGAACTGATAGGGGAACAGTGTATAAAACGGGGACGCGGGGTATGATGAGAAAACACACACTTTTGGCAAACTTGATACAATACTAACGTAGCGAAAGCGCCAACATGACGCCATTTGTTAATGGCCGCAAATGACGTCCTGTTGGCGCTTGCACTACGTTAGTGTTGTGTTAAGTTTGCCTTAAGTGTGTATGTCTCCATAATACCTCGCATCCCCGTCTTATACACTGTTCCCTTATCTACTCATACAGAAATTACTATTAATTAAAATTAAGAATAAAACCGTGGTCTGTAACTAGCAAACGGATAAGAAACAGATCAGCAATCATAGAAACAGGTGTCGAACTAAATGCTGCCGAGTGTGGAGGCGACTTCCGGCCTGAGTGGGCGACTCGACCAGTGCTCTGACAAATTATGTGGATAGGGCTCCATTCAATATAATATCGTCACTTTATATTATTAAGTAATTCTGTGTTTGTCATGGTGATCAGTTTGCACCATAATGGCAGGTCTCCCGCTGTTTGTAAGTAGATCTGTATGTTTGTTAGTTTTGTGATGTCGTTTGTAACTCAAAGAGTTTAATGATGATGAGGTTTTCTATCTATAAATTATCTTGGTTACCATCTACCTGCTTTTTCCCAACTATTGAGGTCTTTCAGTCTAACTGGATGTAGTATTTTACATGGAGCGACTTCACTGCTTGAGTGATGAACTTGATCATCAGAATCCCTTGCATTGTGATTAGTGATATTGACAGGATAGCAGGCAAAATTGTACAAATAACAACAGCTTTTTTTAACGTGGTATTATTATCAAATGAGTCCTCCCACCCAGGGCAGGGCAGGAGGGACTGTCAGACTTGTACCTACTGACAATAATACTTACTCGGTGTCCTTCAATAGCCCTTTACGTTTCAGGGTCATGTTATCTGATGAGACAGTCCCGGGACCACAGCAGGCTTTTTTTTTTGCGTGGTAAAATCATCAAATGGGTCCTCCCACCCCGGGCAGGGCGGGAGGGACTGTCAGACTTGTACTGACTAAAATCCACGGTGTCCTTCAATAGCCCTTTATGTTCCGGGGTCACGGTAATGAGATAAGTCCCGCGGCCCCGGCAGGCTTTGGCCCTCTAGTGAGGGGGCCCCGTCATTATGCTGACGCTCTTTGAGGCGCGCGTGGAACACAACGCGCCGTCGACCCGGGCATAGTCCATGGTCGGGCAGCGAGTTGCCCTTTACTCGCCACCCGCATGCCCGCGCCTACGGTGGCCGGAGATCGTCTTGCGACGTCCGTCGCTGTGGGCGTCCACCAGCCACAGCAGGCTTTGGCCCTCTAAAGAAGGCCCCGTCAGTTTGTGACAGTCCTTTGAGGCGCACGTGGAACTCGACGCGCCGTCGACCCGGGCATTGTCCAGGATCGAACAGCGAGTCACCCATTACTCGCCGTCCGCATGCCCGCACCTGGTGGCCGGATGTTGTACTGCGACGTCCGTTGCCGTGGGCGTCAAGATACGTAATATTTGATCACCCATCCACAAACGTCACAAGAACGGGAAAGTGATGAAGGCCTCTGCACACTTGTCAGTATACTCTTGTTTGTCATTAGTTGTGTTCTCAGAAAAGATTCTTCCAGGTGAGTATTAACTCATGGCAAGGTGAACGAGAGACAGTTCAAATTGTAAAAACGCTATGTTCATAATCCGATTAACTTACACTTGCCGAGACAGGTAGCGTGGGTAACGGGCGCATAGAAAGTGAGGTGCTGTTTCTTTGTAAAATATAACTACATAATTATGTCTATGTACAAGTAAAGCCTGTGTCAAAACGAATATGTAAAAGCGAAATTTCAATGACTGCCTAATCTCTAAATTACTAAGTATTTTTTTTAGCGTGGTAAAATCATCCAATGAGTCCTCCCGCCCGGGGCAGGGCGGGAGGGACTGTCAGACTTGTACTGACTAAAATCCACGGTGTCCTTCATTAGCCCTTTACGTTCCAGGGTCACGGTAATGGAATGAGTCCCGCGACCCCGGCAGGCTTTGGCCCTCTAGAGGGGGGCCCCGTCAGATTGCTGACAGCTCTTTGAGGCGCGCGTGGAACACAACGCGCCGTCGGCGTCGACCCGGGCATGATCCATGGTCGGGCGGCGAGTTGCCCATTACTCGCTGCCCGCATGCCCGCGCCTACGGTGGCCGGAGATCGTCCCGCGACGTCTGACGCCGTGGGCGTCTACCACTGCGGCCGGGGCGGAGGGAGGACGCTGTCCTCTCTCTCTCGCAGCCCGCCTCCTGCTTCGCGAGCATAACTGCTTCGCAGGAGGAGGCGACCGCTTCCCAAAATTACTAAGTATTTGGCATATTGTAAACCAATACTAAAAAGTCACAAATAATATAGCACAGTTGGAATTAAACACAGTATTATTTATGGGTCCCATACTTCCAAATGGAAAAACTGAACCCTTATTTCAGGATGATCTCACAACGAGACATTTTCGAAAGAAAACTGTTCAGTTACTTCTTCATTATACTGCTTGTTTTGCTGTCCCTATTAGGTATCTTAATGAAGCGCTTTGAGATCTTCATCACTGATACCGCTCAGCGTCATAATATTATGACACTCGTCATTCCATCTACCAACAATTCAATAGACTCGGTAAGAAGGTTTTTGAAATCTATTCTACTAAAATATTAAAAACTTAAAGAACAGGCAAGAAAAAATAATCAAGTAGCATATTGGTACCTGGATTTTAGGTAAACACAGACTACCTGGAACTCATGCCAGCTTAATACTTTTGGTTAGCTTCTAACGGCCTGGTGACATATGGGATTATTTTTCCCGTTTGTCGCCAATGGGGACATACGGGATTTTTTTCCCATTAGTCCCCAGTGGGGAATTATGGGAATAGGCCATAATTATGGTGCCCTTTACATTTCTTTGTACACCTTTGAGTAACCGACGACGCGACGTTTCGAGGTGTAACATAACGTGTTACACAGCGAGCGTTCAAGTGTCATGTTTCGTCGTACTGATTGCACGAAGAGATATTCCACATTGGGCACCTAGCACCCGTTAAAAATTTTGATAGGAGCCGTATTGGAATAGTTAAGATGCCATTAGCTCAGGTGCCATTTTAGTGGGTGCCCAATGTGGAATATCTCCTTCGTGCAATCAGTACGACGAAACAAGACTTGTTGAACGCAAGACACTATTAGTTGCTCCCTGCGAATATTATGTAGTGCATTAGTCAGTATCCACCTTAAGACGATGAAAAAGCTATAAATGTTTTGAAAAAATGTACGAAAATAAGTCTTACGTTACGTAAGTACGTACTATTTTTAATTTATCAGCAACAATAAAACCCCTCAAGCTGGAAGCTACTTCAACACTCATGAAACCTCTTCCTCGTAATTCATTCGTACATGATCGGGATCACTCGGGTGGAGGCTCTCCCGCGCACAGACAACAATGCGTTGAAAACGAAAGTGTACATACAATTGTAGCCGAGTGAGTCGGTGAGCCGAGCTAGTTTCACTACGCTCATATATACTCGTCAAAACAAAATAAGGGCCACTTTTTAAATTGCACTTTAAACAAGTATTGCTTTTATCCTGGGTACATAATAAATACTAAATGTCTTGTTATGGTTTCTTTCAAGTATTAATATTGTTTCTACTGCATAATTGGAAATTCATAACTTTTTTTTAATTAGATATTTGAGATTACTTAGAATTTATGGTAAGGTGTTTTTTAATTTTCAAACTTCTAACGGAGTTTTCTTTGACTAATACAGCAAGCAGGCTATAATGATATTTCAATCACATAATGTCATGTATTCGGAGACATATGGACGCAAAAACAGCCACTTGGGGTGTCACCTTAATCCAGGGGGTCCGTAGCCAGAAGAGAAAGGTTTAATGGTGGAATATTTCCAACGAGTGGTTCAAAATGCTTAAAACAGGTCTTAAAAGACGGGTAATATCACCAGACGCCGTGATCAAGGAAGAAAGTAAGTAAGTAAAGCCCAAGATGACCATTAAGTTTGCTTAACCGCGCAAATAGAACGAAAATCTACTGCGCGGACCATACAAACTCCATTGCGTCGAGCTACAGGCACCCCTATAATTGACTACACTAATCCGAATCGACTCCATAAAGACTAACAATACTCAAGAAGATGCTTGGTTCGCCTCCAGTTAACTGCATCGTATGGTGCAAATCGTGAAACATTTGCGAAGGAGAAAATTTATTGAACTGTTTTGACTGGGCTTCATTGCTTTTTATTGATGACTGGTGGGTTATTTTTTTTTCATCAAAAACTGATTCATAAGAGTGTAGAAAAGATCTAAACAACAGGTTTCAGATCCTTGCACTCTTAAAACAGACTGTTCTGGCGAGTTCTGAGTTATGCTCTGGGGCGGTTATCTCTATCACGCAAAACTGAGCTCGCACTTCTTAACGAGGGCGCTGTAACTCTTCAAAATTGCGTAGAGAATGTGGTGCAACTCCACATTATCCCATTTGCACAGCAAGAAATACCTGAGTTCTTCTTGAAGCAGGATAATGCTCGAGCGAATACGACGCGACTAACAGTGCACACTTTCCCTTACGCTCGAATTACGATGTTACAGTGGACACTTAGGATTTTTACCTGAGTTCTATTGAGAATTTAAGAGATGAGTTAAAGAATAGTGAAAAAGAAAGTAAAATTCCCATCAACACCTAGCTGGATCTCATAAATTGTCTGAAAACTTGCTGGTAGAGTATCCCAAAAGAAAATGTTCGGTATTTAATCCAGACCATTCCACTTCCCATAAAATGAGCAGAACAGAGAGAACAGAGTTAAAAGAGAAGCTTAAAAGAACACTTTGGAACATTAAAGACGTTATTTTTTCGATTTTTTTATGTTTCATGTAACTTGATACATTCCTGCAATTCCTCCATTTTCATTCAATTTGTTTTATTTTAACGATTTATTGGAATACATATTTATTTTTTGTGTATTTCCATCTAAAACCATTAATATTAATCAGATTCAGTCATTGTAACTAGTAATATTTAAACATTATTTAATAAATCGAAAAAAACCAGGTGGCCCTTATTTTGTTTTGAGTAGTATAAATTACGCTCATATAATTGCTCATATAAAACTAAACAATTTCCCTGTGTGTACATTGCCAGCCTATGTGAGGTAGTGCTAGTAATAGTAAAATTACTAGCACTACCTCACATAGGCTGGCAATGTACACACAGGGAAATTGTTTAGTTAACAGTTGGTTTTGATTCTATGAAAAAAATCAGAATTCATGTAAAGATTTCAATAGAATTTGGAACATTGCACTATAGTTTGATTATTAATTCCAGTCAGTAAAATGACATTTCCAGTGTTCAGTAACTTTTTTTTTTTTTTTTTTAGGGTGGCAAAATCATCAAATGAGTCCTCCCGCCCTGGGTGGAGCGGGAGGGACTGTCAGACTCTTACTGACTAAAATCCACCCGTGTTCCGTCGGATGCCCTTTACGTTCCGGGGCCACGGTATCCTGGATTAAGAAAAATCCGCGACCCCGGCAGGCATTTGGCCCCATAAGGGGCCCCGTCGGTGACGCGTGAAACACGACGCGCCACCGACCCGGGCTTGGTCCTTGGTCGGACGGCGAGCATACCCATTACCCACCGTCCGCAAGCCCGCTCCGCCGCTGTGCCCTCTGCTGTTCAGAGGGACACGCGTTGGAGCGTCCACCCGACAGGCTATTTGCATACGGGCAAAGAAACCCCTTAGGCACACAGTGCCTAAGGAGAGTTTTTGCCCGCATCCCAGGGCGCACCGGCCCGAAAAACTGGTCTTCCCCCCGGACGTATCCGAGAGGGAACTCCAGTCCACGGGCGCACGTGAAGGTTTCCTGTCTTAGCACCCCGTGTTCAGTACCCTTAGCACGAGTTTTGACTCTTTTACTTTACAGCGTCTTTCCAGTATTTACAGCGTTTCTTGTATGAAAAAATGGAACAGCGCCTCTGGTGTGCGAAGAAGGAACTATTTTTTTCCTTGAAAATTGTCAATTTGAAGTTGTCAAAGTTCCAGTTTACCTTACGTCTCAAATACTGAAAACTCGTGCTAAGGGTACAGGTTTGTTTCATTTTGTTTGTATCAGTGACAGCTGCACTTGTCATTTTACTGACTCGAATTAATAATCGAACTTTAGTCAAAGCGTTTCCTAAATTAAAAATGCAACTGACAGGGCTATAGGTTCATGGACATCTTGGAAGATACCTAATAATTTATTTTAAAAAAATCGGCCCAATTGAATTTTCAAAGGACAATTCAGCCACACTCACATACACACTCTACACATTAACATAATCCAACTAAATAACACTGATATAACTAATCTGTCCGCCTCTCGTAAACTAAGCTCATTTACATTAATATAATAACGTCGCCGGCTCTAACAAATATAATAATTTTCATTGTCGCCCCTAGCTAATTAAATAAGACTAGTATTTATTACCTGTATTGTGGCTGCAGTTGTACTGGAGTAATGAGCGTTGTTGCTAACTGTTCCGGATATACATAATCCCACCAAAAACATTTCATGTAAAATGTTGCCAGACGACCACATAATGTTTGGCCTGTGAAAAAGATATCAGATCTCATGTTAAGCCAAACTTTTAAATCTACACGGCCTAACTCTACCGACCCTAACTTCACAAATTCTACATACTTATCAGTAAAAAAAATGTATGGCTTGGCTGTTTCGTTGCTACAGAAACTAAAATAAGATGCGGGGCCACTACCGTGGCCCCAGATCAGCCTTTTCACTTCAGGATCTTTTCCTTCACCGTTTGGAGAGCAGTCATCATCATTATCATCATCATCAGCCTATAAATGTTCAAACCGCAAGCTTTTCCTATCTAAAGCCTTGTAAATGTCTCTCAAAATAATAGTGAAAATAACTCATTAATAAAATCGAGTAAAGCCACGGAATCCACTAATGCTATGACATACGTAAACGAGATCTGTTTGGTAGCACCATAGTGGCAGGAAAGTAATGACACGTTGATATAAGGCCGTGGTGTTGATACAAGCGGAGCGGGTAGCGAGTGAAGTGTCGATAGCTCTTATTAGTCTTATCTATAACTAGCTGAAAATTCAAATTTTCGATCTTTCTCTAAAATTCCGAAAACTTTCTTGCATATTAACCATGTCCAAGAACAACAAAAAATAAGTATCCAATTTGGTGTATTTATACGGAAGTTATGCGCGTACATACAGACTTAAAGGACTTTGTTTTATACTATGTAAAGATGACAGGTAAATAATCACAGTTGCATACAATATACACCGTGTTCCGGACGATATACATAAACTTCGACCAGATGTTCAAACCACGGAAGTAAGCATTTTTCATTATGGACACATTAATAAATTCTTATTTTTTATTTTTTGTTAATTTTCATACAAACTAAATACCTAGACGTAAATAACCCGATATGCATGCCTCTTTATCCGAATTGGCAACGTCATTCATAACATTTGGCGGGCTGAAACAAATGAAATGCAAATAGTATTTGATAGATTTCAAATTAAGATACTTTCTCACTGCATAGCTCAATTAAATTTCATTAAATGAAATTACAAATATCTTTGTAACGAAGCCTTTTTAAGTACTACTTCCTTTGTTGGATTTGATTTGTAAAAGCCATAGAAGTATTTGCTAAAGTTTATGGATAACGTGAAGAACACGGTGTATATGTCGCAGAATCAACACAGAAGCACAATAATTCAGAATAACGCCATCTATTGTCATTGCCGAGGAATCAAAACAGAAGCACAATTTGGAATCTCTATGGATTATTGTTAATTAAGAATAACGCCATCTATTATCGTTAGTGTGAATCAAAACAGAAACTCAATTTAGAATCTTTATTGATTATTGTTAATTTAGAATAAAGCCATCTATATCTCATTGGAGGAACTGTGAAGTTAGATTTGACAGAAAACGCTTAGAAACGTCAAGTTAGTAATAACTTGGGGATGCTTAGCGTGGAGTAATGGCAACACCGAGCGAATAGTCGACTCAAATGTCGATTCGGAAGTTTACTCAGCTATTCGACGTTGACAGATAGGTTGGCTAATCTGTGTGGGGTAGGCCACTTGCACGGACAGTGGAGTGAAGTAAACACTTTGAATCGGTCCGTCAAGCTGTGTAGACATCTTGGTCACGCCACGTCGTCCACGATAAACTTCCCGCGTTCCTAAGTTTTTAATCGAGCCATATCTCGGACATCCTTGATTATTTTGTAGTCAGTGTGTGTTAGCAAGTAATTAAAAGTGTTAACGAAGGTTTTGTGAGTGTTATTTCCGATATCGCGCCCCTTTTGATATCGATTCTTCGACATCAGAAGCGGGATATGGACCACGACGACCCACGTGTTCGAAATAAAGACTATAGTGATAAAAAATGGATGCGTTTGTTGGGAAAACAGAACCACAATTTTCTGACACTGATTCAAGCCGTGAAAACACCTACTACGTCGTCACATGCTTGGGTGACGACTGCAGAGATGTGCTTGATGGACCAATACCAACATGGCGCCCCGCTTATGGTCGCTATAAGCCGCGCCTTGAAGGGAGGAGCTTCTACCTGGCTACCTACCGTGTCGTTTCCTGGGATGACATGGACCGAATTTAAGAAGTAAGCTGATGGACACGAAGGGAAGACCTACAACACCTACAGCATCATCGAGCCAAGTGACGCAGCAGCCGGCATTGGAGACCTTGGTGTGCTTCAAATGTGGCTAGCCAGGTCACATAGCCGTGCGCTGTACGAGCAGTGGTGGCGGCTGTGGCAGCGGATCAGTCGACGGCACGGCGCGACGCGACGCGTCGATGTCCGAGTTGTGCAACCACCATCAGGCAGGATACAACACAGGTGAATTGTTTCATTTTTTACTTACGATTCTGGTGCTGAATGCTCGTTGGTTAAAGAAAGTTTTTCATCGAAGTATTGTGGTGAACGTGTTTGTAATGTTGTTGCTATGACTGGTATAGGTCAGACACGAGTATTCAGTCCAGAACAGATTTTACGTTGTGCAGTGATTAACGGGTGATCATCCTCTTGAAATTTTGTTTTAAAATTTTTGCCCGACAATTATTTGCAATGTGATGTCATGTTAGGTAGCGAGATTTTAAATCAGGGTTTTTCTGTAAACATGTTTGTATGCCAACTGAGCTTTTTAGGTTAACGAAAGTCCTTTGTGTAAATTCAGTGAGGCGTAATAGTGACAACGCATTTCAATTGGATTTAACTGTTATCGTGACGGCTATAACGGGTATGACAAGTCTAGGCTTTTGCAAACACTTAAGAATTTTCTAAGTTTTTCATTACCGTTTTGTCTACTGCGCGAGTGACTACAGGCCAGCTCAGTGCAGCGGCAACTGTATAGGATGTCTGTAGACGAACGTAGAGTTGTGTGCGACCGTGTGAAGGTTGATTCGAACGACTGTGGTACATGGGCTAGGGTAGTTGTTAGTGGCCTAGGGTTGTTAGTGGCCTAGGGTAATTGTTAGTGGCCTAGGGTAATTGTTAGTGACCTAGGGTAGTTGTTAGTGGCCTAGGGTTGTTAGTGGCCTAGGGTAATTGTTAGTGGCCTAGGTTAGTAGTTAGTGGCCTAGGGTTTTTAGTGGCCTAGGGTTTTTAGTGGCCTAGGGTAATTGTTAGTGGCCTAGGGTTGTGATTGTTGTATTTTCAATTACCTTTTCCCGATGTTTCATTTAATTGAAGGTTTTAATGATACAGTAGAGTTCTGGAATTTCCTTATTTTCGCCGACGAACTGAATCTAGAGTTTGGTCAGGAATGACCGAGTGAAACAGTATTCTGTCGTGGACTGTTTTGTGTTTCAGTGGGATATCCAGACACGTGGCCAGCTACAACAAGAGCTGCAAGCGGTTTCTTTTATGAAGAGAAAGCTACCTAGCGATGACTGCGATGCCCCTGAAAAGTGCTGTGAAGCCTCTGAAGTGTTTTACCTGCCGCGGCGCAGTGAGAGGAGCAACGCCGACTCCGGGTCATCAAAGCCTATAAATGAAAAGAGGGTTGACCTGTGCCTCCTGAGCGCGTTAACTGGGACCCTATCCGGTGAGCAATTTTCATTTTGTTTACGACTCTAGTGCCTTGTGTTCTTTATGTTGACTATCGCTGGTTAAGCGTTAGTAGTGTAATCGCTGGTTAAGCGGATTACTTGGGCTTTCGCTGGTTAAGCGTTAGCTGTTGACTCGCTGGTTAAGCGTGTTATGATGTGATCTTTCGCTGGTTAAGCGTTGGCTGTTTTATCGCTTGTTAAGCGAGTTATGTTGACTATCGCTGGTTAAGCGCTAGTAGTGTAATCTCTGGTTAAGTGTGTTAGTGTGGGCTTTCGCTGATTAGGCGTTAGCTGTTGAATCGCTGGTAAAGCGAGTTATGTCGACTATCGCTGGTTAAGCGTTAGTAGTGTAATCGCTGGTTAAGCGGATTGCGTTGGCTGAGCTGGTTAAGCGAAAACCAACGTAAATTCGGCAGCTAACTGTTGAATCGCTGGTGCGTGTTATGATGTGTGCTTTCGCTGGTTAAGCGTTAGTGGGTTAATATTGTTGGTTAAGCGTTAGCTGTTAAATCGCTGGTTAAGCGTTAGCTGTTGAATCGCTGGAAAAGCGAGTTATGTCGACTATCGCTGGTTAAGCGTTAGTAGTGTAATCGCTGGTTAAGCGGATTGCGTTGGCTGAGCTGGTTAAGCGAAAACCAACGTAAATTCAACAGCTAACTGTTGAATCGCTGGTTAAGCGTGTCATAATGTGTGCTTTTGCTGGTTGGGCGTTGGCTGTTGAATCGCTGGTTAAGCGAGTTATGTCGACTATCGCTGGTTAAGCGTTAGTAGTGTAATCGCTGGCTAAGCGGATTGCGTTGGCTGAGCTGGTTAAGCGAAAACCAACGTAAATTCAGCAGCTAACTGTTGAATCGCTGGTGCATGTTATGATGTGTGCTTTCGCTGGTTAAGCGTTAGTGGGTTAATATTGCTGGTTAAGCGTTATTATTATCACTGGGTAAGTGATAAGATTTGTAACGCTGGTTAAGCGCTACAATGTTAAGTACTGGTTAAGTACTTCAGTGATTTACACTGCTGGGTAAGTAGTGCTGTGGATTTGAGGGAGAATGCCTGAGGTAAAGTACAATTTTTAAGTAGAGGTGTTGAGTTGAATGATAGTGTGGAATCTTAGATCGGCTGGTCAGACCGTACCAGTAGCCATTTCGTAGCCAGTCCGTATTTCCGAAAATTTTTGACATCCTGGTGTCCATGGATGCGCGGTGTGCGAATGGCACTGTCGGAGGTCGTGTATTGTGGGTTCATGTTGAACGGTGTGCAACAAACAGAGGTTTGTTGGTGGGGCTAGTGTTAGCCACAGGCCTCGAATTTGATTCCTACTGTTTTGATTATAAGATTGCTGCATTGTGATGATACAATTGCAAAGGTACTTGATTCCTCTGGGATTTTCGGTCAGTCTAAATTGTGTTGTCTTTTGTGTTTGACTTTGAGTAGTTCAAGTGATATCTTCTTTATGGAATTTATAATCTGTAACGTTATTGGAAAAATAAGGTAACATGTTGAACAAACCTACTTTAAGAATTATTTTGATAAAGGCTCTAAACGATTATCTTGATGGTATTGAGTTTGTAACCGGATGGTTACGTGTTGAAGACCGGATGGAGGTCGTTTGATTTCATGCTTATGACCGGATGGAGGTTATAATGTGTGATGATGAAGACCGGATGAAGGTCAGAGTATGAGCACTGCAATATTTTGATGAGTTTCCTATTACTTAAATGAGTATGGGTGTTGTTTGACATGTCAGCTTTGAGAGTAAGAGTTTGTTGTGACTTTCATTAGACCCTGTAATTATTTTGATGAGAATACCTTTTTCCATTTGGGTCAGGAATGGCCGAACGGTTAGAATGGTTACTGTTCGAGAATTTTCTCTCATTCCAGATATCACACACGAGGACGTGTGAATTGTCAGAATGGCCGTGTCGCAGAATCAACACAGAAGCACAATAATTCAGAATAACGCCATCTATTGTCATTGCCGAGGAATCAAAACAGAAGCACAATTTGGAATCTCTATGGATTATTGTTAATTAAGAATAACGCCATCTATTATCGTTAGTGTGAATCAAAACAGAAACTCAATTTAGAATCTTTATTGATTATTGTTAATTTAGAATAAAGCCATCTATCTCTCATTGGAGGAACTATGAAGTAAGATTTGACAGAAAACGCTTAGAAACGTCAAGTTAGTAATAACTTGGGGATGCTTAGCGTGGAGTAATGGCAACACCGAGCGAATAGTCGACTCAAATGTCGATTCGGAAGTTTACTCAGCTATTCGACGTTGACAAGTATTGTCGTTGACAGATAGGTTGGCTAATCTGTGTGGGGTAGGCCACTTGCACGGACAGTGGAGTGAAGTAAACACTTTGAATCGGTCCGTCAAGCTGTGTAGACATCTTGGTCACGCCACGTCGTCCACGATAAACTTCCCGCGTTCCTAAGTTTTTAATCGAGCCATATCTCGGACATCCTTGATTATTTTGTAGTCAGTGTGTGTTAGCAAGTAATTAAAAGTGTTAACGAAGGTTTTGTGAGTGTTATTTCCGATATCGCGCCCCTTTTGATATCGATTCTTCGACATATACATACATACATAAACAAGCACACGTCGATGTAAAGCAGCGGTGTATACACTAGCGGAACCATAAGCAGAGCGGGCAATTTATAAAGTGTTCTAACTAGGTTTTTATTTGCCACAAGCACGATATTACTAGTATCTATTTCTATTGTTTGAAACGAGTTCATATCTTTAAAAAAAAAACTGGGTTTTATTTATTTTAGCACACAATAATTTTGATAAATCGCTAATCGTAAATTCTCTCTCCTTTACCTTTACAAATTGTGATAGATCAACGATTCAGTCACTTGTAGCAATCAATCAAAGTCTCAGTTCATTGACCTTTCACCTGACACTGCTTCCAAGGCTAAACGCCTTTTAAAACAAACGTAACGCAAACGCTAACGTAAACGTTAACTTTTAACCTCACGGTAATGCGATTAACCTTTTAGTGCGCCGGTGACAAACTTGCGACTTGTCGGGTTTGGGAATAAATTGCTTACCTTTACAAGTCGATGGATTTAACGTTCGTATAACTGTCTTTATTTTAGAGTCTGGGTTTAAATGCTTCCTGTCATTTTTAAGGCTTTTCCTAATTAATGATTGGTTGTTACATGACGAAGCATAGTGATTATGTTAGCATGTGTTTTGAAGTTTCTGACTAGATCTGTTTTAATGGAGTTTTTATGTGCAGAACGGTTTTATTTGAGGCTGAATATTAATTTCGGCATTTGAAGTCAAATGGCAAAATTGTGTAGATGTATCTGAAAAATGTGTAGATTTTTCCAAAAAAAAGCATTATCTAACTAATATTTTCTAATTATTTGTTACCTACTTAGTGTATGTCTCAATATTGTCTGTAATTTTTTGGATTTACACATAGGATATGTTTTATCCCGGCAATTCGTTCCCATGAGATATTTACCGATTTTCAAGCGAGAAACTACACGAGTATAAACTAGTAATTGCGAATACATTAACAAATCTGTCAACTTAAGTTCGTTTACTAGCCTAGCCATTATAATCATTATCCTTAAATTCGTTACCTCTCATACACCTTATCCTCTACCTAACCTCAACAAAAAAACGCTACATTGTAACAATAAAAAGCGCTCACATTTTAGAGCGAATTAGCGTCAGCGTCGCGTCAGAAACTATAAACCCGTCGCAGTTGGTATCGGAGGCAGTAAACTGGCTGACGGATCGCTACCGAGCGCGCTGTCACACGCCCCTCACAGGGGTGGCAAGCGTTATGGAATAAGTCTTTTTGTCACATAATAGTAAAGTTGATTTTTGTTAAAGCAATAATTTTCACTTGGAATTTTGATATTTCCTCTGCGAATTTCTTAACCTGGAGCCTGTTAGTAGTATAATTAGGGGAACAGTGTAAAGACGGGGACGCGGGGTACAATGGGGACATACACACTAACGACAAACTTAACACAACACTTACGTAGCGCAAGCGCCAACAGGACGCCATTAAATTTATTTGTTAATGGCCACTTACAAAAAAAGCGTCCTGTTGGTGCTTGCGCTACGTTAGTATTGTGTTAAGTTTGCCTTAATGCTATTGTCAAACAGAGAGGCGAAGCGAACACGAAGCGAAAGCGAAGCGAAGCGTTTTTGTTTGTAATGTATGGAATTGTTTGAAGCCTGTCACATAGACTATCGGAGCGCATTCGCTTCGCCTGTCTGTTTGACAATAGCTTACCTACGTGTGTGTTTTACCATCATACCCCGCGTCCCCGTCTTATAATACACTGTTCCCTTAGACCTAATTGTTCAGAGATTACAGGTATGCTGTGTGAAATAAAGGACTATGTCAAGAAACAGGACATGAACAGTTTCTGCAGTTCTCTGTTGTTGTAGGCGTCCATTAGCTACGGTGACCGCGCACCAACAGACGGGCCGAATGCTCGCTTGTCACCTATCTCGTATGAATAAAATTTTAATTTTAATGATATAAAACTAAATGGGATTTATAGATTTTAATGTTTATAATAAACAGCTAATCAGCTATTTTGTTGAGTTCAGAAATCTACATAGTAATGGAGTTGTTTCGTAAACACTTTCTTCTCTACCTATAGAATATCAATATAATATTCTACTGAAAGCTATAGATACTTCTATGATGGTTAATCAAATTGGTTACTTTAAATAAATACTTAATGTTGATGTGTGACAACCCTAATTTGAAAGTAAGGTACAATTTTGACAATAGTATCAGCCCATATTAGGGCTGTAGCCACCACCTGGACAAGCGCGTACAAAAGTGACAAAATTATTAGTGGCCACACTGTCGGATTGAGTTATTTGTTATTTAGACTTAAATATTGTGTTCACTGAGTTTGTAGGGTTAACATTGAGTTGAACACGTAATTTCGTAAGTCACTTGCACTAACATTATTTTGGTAACCTACAAATTCTAAGACATAGGAATTGAAACTTTGTGGCACAAGTGAGGTAAATAAAACAGAATAAGTTCTTATTTATTACAAACCTCTTAGTTCAAAATAAATGCACAAAACAACTTTGATTAATTTTTTTGTAATAAAATTATTATTAACCAAAGAAATGATGAATGGAGTAAAAAAAATTTAGTAAAACTTTTTAAAATCGATTGTTAATCGTGAGAAAGAATATCACGTCACTTAATTTAAAAACCGGCCAAGTGCGAATTGGACTCGCCCATGAAGGGTTCCGTAGTAGCAAGCATAGATTAGGGATATAATTATATTGAGATTAGAAAGTAATATACACAAACAATAAAAATAACTTTGTTTTTCATAGTGTTTGTATGAATGGCAAAGTTATATTTGCGGTTCTTGAAAATGTACTATATCTCGAAAACTACTGACTGTATCTCATCCAAACCAATTTTCGTTGGAAGTTTTTGTTGAGGTCTACATTATATATTTTTTTGTTTTATCATTTTCTTATTTTAGAAGTTACAGGGGGGGACACATTTTACCACTTTGGAAGTATCAGTCTCGCGCAAACTGTTCAGTTTAGAAAAAATGACATGACAACAATGTGTGAATTAAAAAAAACGCACTTTTTTCACAATTTATTTTGTTAAAATAGTATTAAAACTGGCAAGATAAATAATAATAATAATAATAATATTCCACAACTATCACACAACGCCATCTAGTCCCAAGCTAAGCAGAGCTTGTGTTATGGGTACTAGACAATTGATAAACATACTTATATATTTCTAAATACATACATATTATAGATAAATTACACCCAGACACAGAACAAATGATCGTGCTCATCACACAAACATTTGTCCTGGGTGGGAATCGAACCCACGACCTCCGGCATAGCAGTCAGGGTCACTAACCACTAGACCAACAGGCCAGTCAATATAAAGTAAAATTGGTGAGTCATACATTACACTTTACATTTGAGACACAAGATTGATCAAACCAATTCCAAATAAAGTCCAGTGCCTTTTTATCAAAAACATGTTTTCAGTACATGTTACCAAAACAAGGCAACGAGTCCTGCCATACGCAGCGAATTAAAATTGCTAATTGAACAGCAATATAAACTAAGTTGTAAAACCTCCTTGATTTACTACCGAGCCATAACAATCATTTGATTCATACTGGCTTCTGCATGCGGTTCCGCCCGCGTTTAGGTCCAAAATAATTATCCCATGGGATGAAAATTGTTCATTTAAATCCATTCAGTCGTTTTCAGAGGACAGACTAACAGATTTACTTTAGCATCAGCTTTTACCTGCGAATTCGCCCGCGATATTTTATATAATTTGTACATTTTAAACACTTGGGGACAACGTAATGAAAAACTTGAACTATAGACTAATTGCGTAGATTGCCCTCCAAACTTTAAAATATACTAATTTTAATCTATTATGTTATAAATACGGATTCTTGAAATTATTATTTTGCTTAAAAAAAATTAACATTTCTCGTCTCTTTATAAATATTTACAAGTTTGACATTTAAAACTTTTATTATCTTTAATTAATTTGTAGTTTAGTATTTGATGACTGCAATCCATCAAAATAAAGTAGTAAAAGGATAAATAAATTGTTATAAAATGGTTATTATTAACTTGGACTTGACTACTGGAACTGATATACAATTAATTCGTAATTTGGCAAAGATGTGAACTAACTGGGGACCCCCGCGAAGTGACGTACGTGTCAAGTCTAATATATGGACCATAACCTTCTTAAGTACTTCTTTAATAATATTGTGAAATACCGTACAAGGATGTTTAAATTAAGACCAAACTAGAAATTAAAAAAAAAAACACAAAATGATATTTTAAAAAATAAATACCCATGGCCATGATTATCTTAATCTTTGTTCGGCACAGCCCTATCACTTGCATCGATGACATCTGTCACTTACGTCCCTTTGTTGGGACAGCACTATTAGTTAACCAACTAATTGGGCCAAATGTCGACTTTGTCTCGGAAACCGGCGTGAAACGAAAGGGACAGTTTTTTGTCAAATTCTCTGAACATGTCCTTTTTAAAACAAAATAAATTAATGTGTTTGTGTTAAAAAGGCGTAAAACACATCCTGACTAATAGCACTTACGCCCTTTTTACCCCGTATGGGATGTCGCTTAACACATTTCGGATAAAACATAAAGATAAGATATAAAGGGACACAGATGCATTGTTCGATTAATAGGTTTTTATTTAAACGTTTTTCTTTTGTTTTCACACCCTATTAATCTAAAGGACTAATATGGTAGTTGTCGTATTCATGTTTTTTTTACCGTATAATGTTAGGGTGCCTCATTGAATAATTTATGTAGTAGGTTGACTGGCGGCTACAGGGTTTACAAATGCAATTTTAGCAGAATAAAAGTTTAATTACGATAAAATTTATAATTCTAACCCTTGCATGCATAGCACGGCACCGCCGCGCCGTAGAAGTGGGTTTTGTCGATATTATGAACAGTCAAAATATATGATAGAATAGAATATTTTTAGCGTGGTAAAATCATTAAATGAGTCCTCCAACCCAGGACAGGGCAGGAGGGACTGTCAGATTTGTACTGCAAAGTTCCTGACATTGTAGATGCCGTCAAACACACAATTCAATATCAGTTTTCACGCACCGACTACAGAAAACAACAAACATTACAAATGTAGCCTCCAACTGAACATAATATATGATTATTCCACATTATAGCTGCATGCTTCCCATCGCGTGCGCACACGGACAGACAGACGCAATGACACAGTAATGACGCGGTAATGAGCGAGGGACGCCGCGGGGCATCACCATGGTTTTTAGGGTTCCTTAGGTACTTAAAGTAACCCATTCTAATAATGATGCGAACGGCAAAGAGTCAAAAGGAGCTCGTGGCTAAATAATGACAGCTGCACAAGCCGATATTCCGGGTTAAGCCGCGCTTGTCGAGGGTTCTGTGGATGGGTGACCATCTTTTATAGCGAGTTTCCTCCGTGCCTCAAAAAGCGCTGACCTTTTATTTGCCACATATTCGTCACAGGGTTGAACCGTAAATACAAAACGCTAACCATGAGGAATTTCGACAGTCATGAAACAGAATTTGTGTCACAAGACTACATTTTAATTTTAATTGTTCTAATTTAGAAAATACATTTCTTGGTAACGTAGCCTATTTTTTAGAGACCCCACTGTAACATTTTTTGCTGATCTACGGAACTTTTAGTTCACTAGTCTAACTCGCACTTTGCCAGTTCTTGAAAAGCCATGTCAATTAGATCTCATTATATCTCCGGTTGATGTAAAATGAATGCATGCGTGGGCGCATGTTATTTACGTTGGAAATAATTTATTTAAATGTATAGGAAATAGTTTATTGGACTGCGCCTTAGGCATTACTTGTCATCGGAGCTTAAATTAAGGGATAGTTATTAAAGTGGCGTTAGAACAGTTGCAGAGGCGTTGTCTTTGTATTGTGGGAATCACTAACGTTAGGTGTTACCTAAACTAATATGAATCATTTTGGTGTCAGTTAAGCTTCGGTTATACATGGCGACTAATAACTGTGAGTGAAATTGAACATGCTCAATTCAAACTGAAAATGGCGAATTCAACTCGCGGCGTTCCGTTCCGTGGTTCCGTTCGACTTAATTCTTGAACTAGTAGAATTCCTGAGATTAACGCGTTCAACTAAATAATTAAAGAAAGAAATTCTTCATCTTTACAATATTAGTACCTATAGAAAGATCCTGAAGTAAAAAGTTTTTAAAAAAAGAACTTGCAAACGACAGACTTAACCATTAACTTCATGGTCACATAATAAAATCAGCTACACTCGATATAAAGTAAGTAATTAAACAAAGTAATTAAAATAATAATTATATTGAAGCTTTCTAAATTATAATAAAACATCATGGCGCCCGGAAATAGCGGACATGGAGTCAATAACTATTAAATAAGTCTATTAAATACGCGAACACGACCTCTTATACTGTTAGTGACGTGATATCTCTGTTACAGTGAGAAGATTTTATAAGACTTTTAAACTGCCAGTCTAACAGTTGTTGCATAATTATGATGTTTAACACCTGACATCTCACCGAGCTACACGGTGTCAATATCGGTGTCAAATCAAAATGAAATAGGTATTTTAATTTCACACAGGTCCATGAGGGCACTTTTTTTTTTTTTTTCGGGTGGCAAAATCATCAAATGAGTCCTCCCGCCCTGGGTGGGGCGGAAGGGACTGTCAGACTCTTACTGACTAAAATCCACCCGTGTTCCTTCGGATGCCCTTTACGTTCCGGGGCCACGGTATCCTGGATTAAGAAAAATCCGTGACCCCAGCAGGCATTTGGCCCCATAAGGGGCCCCGTCGGTGACGCGTGAAACACGACGCGCCACCGACCCGGGTTTGGTCTTTGGTCGGACGGCGAGCATACCCACCGTCCGCAAGCCCGCTCCGCCGCTGTGCCCTCTGCTATTCAGAGGGACACGTGTTGGAGCCTCCACCCGACAGGCTATTCGCATACGGGCAAAGAGACCCCTTAGGCACAGTGCCTAAGAAGAGTTTTTGCCCGCATCCCAGGGCGCACCGGCCCGAAAAACTGGTCTTCCCCCCGGACGTATCCGAGAGGGAACTCCAGTCCACGGGCGCACGTGGAGGTTTCCTGTCTTAGCACCCCCCCATGAGGTCAATTAACATTTTTTTAACGCTATTCTAGTTTTCCTTTTCTTTACTGCTACTCCCTTTATCGCTGCTAAGATCCTCGGTCCGTATAAAACGTCGACAACAGGTGCTCGGTTCGGGTTGGTCGATTTCATGGAGAAGAACTTGCCAGAATATCCATGGTTACTCTTTTAATTTAAAATATGTTATGGATTTACAAACGGATTTTTAAAATTTTTGAATATTTAGATACTTAGATATGTGAGAAAAGCGTAGGCCTGGTAAAAAGAGGATTTCTTGCATGAAAAGTTAGTGTTTTAAGATAGTAAACCGTTTTAGTTTCTTCTCCGTTTTTCTTATCGTAGTAAAATCGTCAAATGAGTCCTCCTGCACACGGTAGGACGAGAGGGCCTGACAGTCAAAAGGCTTATGTCCCAGTTGTGGGGACATATTTAAATGATTATTGCTATTTAGCTTCTCTGGACAAGTAAGAGCACCATAATTTTGTTCTAGAACGAGCATTACCCTTAATAGACCGAAGAGGTGTTTCAGTTTTATCCTTCTGTTGCCAACACATCTGGGAGCCTACCATGACGTCTTAAAGCGAGAGTAGTTATACTGTAGGAAAGTGACAGAGCTATACAAGCCGTCTAGCGCCATCTCGTTCCCACAGTGAAACTATTCTCCCTTTAAGACATCATCATGGTCAGGTAGGCCCCCAGCAATGTCTTTTGTATTGGGTCAATGTAAGGATTACTATTCAACATCAAGGTGTCCAAAACATTTCTGTGTTCCTTAGCAGTTTCCCAAAACAACCAAGACAACAGTTGCACGGTAACATTATAAAGGGAAACTAATTTTATGAGCAGTACACATTGCAGTACATTTATTGGCGCCGGCTCATTGCAGTCGATCACAGTTCTCAATTGAAGCGATCGTCGTTAACCCAGTCGGACAGCGATCGTCGATGTAACGATCAAGCTGTTACCGATCGATTCCATCACTCAATGTGTGGTGAGTCACAATATTCTTCCGTAGTGATAGCACTACAATATAAGCCTAAGGGCTCTGCCTCGAATTTTGCGGGGAGCGGGGCGGCGCGGGCTACGCAGATGTTCTCGACTAGTTTTATTTGATTTATGCGTAAAATTCTACGGTTCCCTGCCGCAGCCGCCGATCGCTCCCCGCTAAATTTGAGGCAGAGACCTAAAAGCTTGACTTGCTTTTATAGCCTCCTACTTTTCGGTTTCTGAAAAGGCTCACATGCCTTTTTCCCAGCTAGGTTGAATACCAGTATTTCACATGAAGCTTCTGCCTATCCGACCTAATGCATAAAGGCATCACATACGCACTATGATACGCATATTGCTTTATTCTGCTTTGGTACTTCAAAGGAAATCATAGCCCCAAATAGAAAAAATAAATCAAAACGAAATTTAATATAAATATGTTTAATTAACAATATTCAGCTAAATAAAAATGAAAAACTTTTTAGGATTAAAAAACAAAACAATTGTATCAGATCACCTGATAATGAGGTCCTGTCGATTTCAACGATATTTGCCTTATTAGTCCTGGCTTCTATTACCAGGTTGGGTATGGGTAATTTATATTTCGATTTTTTCGCCAGAGAAATTACACATGACTCAAGAAATTTTGACGTTGGTCTACCACTTACCAGCTTACCAGCATATAAGCATGATTTTATGGTAATTATAACGTAAAACAAATTCAAAGATTTGTTTCCTCTAATGATTATAAATGTCAAATCCATCGACTTTAGTTTATAATGAGTCAGCCCTGTCATGTATCAGCTCCTGTTAAATCAAGCGTCGTACACAATGATGTGACAAATTGTGATAGATAGCACGTCCGTGAACATTGGCATTATGATGAATGAAAGGAAAGTCTCACGATGGCATATTGTGGAGCGACCAGCGGGATAGACTGACTTGCTTTCATGTTGATCGGGACAATGATACATGAAAGAGATTCGAATCTAAGAGATCTGCAAATAGATTTAGTTTATTAATCGACATAGATGTAGGAGAAATTCCTAGTGTGATACAAAGTTTTTTTTTAATGTCTGAAACTAAAATAACGTTATAAGAAGTAATTTTTTTGACAATAATGTTTAACAAGTCAAAATAAACATAAAAGATTGAAAAAGATGTTTCGCTCAATTCGCCCCATCTCCTACATACATAATGGGCAAATAAGCACGTCAATGAGGTATTTTACAGCATGAATAAATAAAATCTGTTTATTCCGTCAGAGTCTTGAAAAATAATGAAAAAGATATTGAAAAAAAGAAAAAAAATGTAATATTTAAGATAATCAAACTGACGACAGACTGATTCGATTTTTTTCAGTCAAATAAACCTGTTCCGAGTGCCAATCGTGTAACAATTCGTTTCCCATCCAACTATGCTAAACATAATACTGTTATTCCGAGTCCTACCCGTGTAATTCTTAGCATACCATAGCAAACAGTTTATCCACATTGACGTGTTATTAAAGTAAAATTCCTCGTGCCTCAAATAAGGTAAAGTCCAATACGATTTAATGCACAGTATTTACATAAACAACATGCTGAAGAAAGTTTGACAATCACTAGTTTGTACTAAAGTAACACTAACTATTGCCTGCAGCTTTACTAGTTGAAAAAGTTGTCAGAAAAGTGAATTGATGAAATGACGTCAGATATTTACCGAACTTCCACCGAACTTTTTCCGGGCAATGCCGCGTGCCATCTATGATGAAATAAAATGGTGAAATGATACTGAAGTCATATTTATTTTTGCAAGTAAGTTATTATAAATACTTTTACACATCGTCTTTTTACAAACTAGATGAGGCCGGTGTTTTGTACCTGACTACTTTGAGAAGAAACAGTCGAAACAAACTCAGAAATCACTGTCCCTTTAAAAGTCCAGACATTATGGTAGTAGTATTAAACCGATTTATATCCATGAAACCGCGAATGTAATATTATTTACGTAAAAACGTAATAGCTACAAGTTAGAGCTACATCTTGTTCATAAAAAATAGGGTAAAGAAAGTCCAACAATCACTGGACACAACGAAACCGCTAGATAAAGCGGTTTTGTTGTTGTCTGTACCAATATTAGGGAAAGCTGTGGTCTGCGGCTGAAACTGAATCCGTGTGTACATGCTAACGGTACTCTTAGGGTAGGGTCGCGGGGCAACGTAGATTACGATGATAGACGAGCTTTTGGATTACACATTAGCAAAAGTAAAACTAAAGGTCTTGAAATTAAAGTGATGAAAAAATTTTAAAACGGTCAACATGGCACCTGTATATGGTATGGCATAGAGAGAAGGTATTTTTTTAATTTACTAATATTTTTAAGTGTACAGGATAAACAGGATTGATTTTCAGTAGACATTGGTGAAAGAGAAAATTAATAGATTTTAAAAAATCTAAAAACCCACGTTTTTAAATGTCCTAAAAAAAAGAAAATAACCCTACGGGGCTGAGAGAGGGGCCACTCCAAACGTGGGGGCGTATATTATTTAAGGGATTATTTATGGGATATATTTACATGACGTGTAATAGATCGTGGGTGTAACTTTCAAAGATACGCCCCCACGTTTTGAGTGGCCCCTCTCTCAGCCCCGTAGGGTTATTTTCTTTTTTTTAGGACATTTAAAAACGTGGGTTTTTAGATTTTTTAAAATCTATTAATTATTTTATTATTTTTATCTTTGTTCATCGGGTTTGAAGCTACCCTGAAAATTTCCGCCTGCTAACTTATCGGGAAGTGCCTCAAAGCCTGTCCGCCATATTGGATTTAAGTCACATGACTATATTTTTCGTATTCCTGACAGCAAACCCTTTCATTTGATACCCATATCATGGGTGTGGATTTCAAACAGCCTGTCTGCCATCTTGGACGTCCGCCATATTGGATTTAAGTCACGCGACTATTTTTCTCGTATTCCTGACAGCAAACCCTTTCATTTGATATCCATATCTTAGGGGTGCATTTCTAATGGCCTGTCTGCCATCTTGGACATCCGCCATATTGGATTTAAGTCACGTGACTATTTTTTTCGTATTCCTGACAGCAAACCCTTTCATTTGATATCCATATCATAGGGGTGGATTTCAAACAGCCAGTCCGCCATCTTGGGGAGGCCGCCATATTGGATTTGTTATGACGTTTCTTAGCTAGTCATGCATTGTCATCAGAACTCAGAGCGTGTGCAAAATTTCAGCCTGCTAGCTTATCGGGAAGTGCCTCAAAATTGAGTTGCAAAAGTCCAACCGGAACGACAAACAAACAAGAAAAGTGAGTGTATAAAAACGTGGGAAAAAAATACATTTGGCACTCGGAGACTGCCGCGGTGAAGCAATTGCATAACATTTTATTTTAAAAGGATAAAATCTCATACCGCGTATATTTAACGAGAATATAATTTATTTAAAATGTTTGTGGTGCACTACTGTAAGAAGTTCTTTTACAAGAACTTCTTTGTTGTAGGAGAATTTTATAAGTAGGTTTCATTGTGAAAACTCCTTTTGTAGCTGGCCGTTTAGAATCAGTAAGAAAAAGTAAATCGTTTTTATGACGGATATTTTTATGATTGCCGAAGTCTCCCGAACTGAAACGATGTTAGACGATGCGTGGTGTAAGGTATTTTCGTTAGGTTTTAGGAAATTATTTGATTCGGTCGCCGCGCCGCGCCGCGCTCAGAGCCCGCGATAAAAGCTATGCAATAGCTTAAAAAATAGGTACCTACTTGTGGAATTACTACTAGAACGATTCGCAGGTGCTATTTTAAATCATTCAAACTACACCACTTATGTCAAAAATATTGAAATGTGCCGTAGCTATGTGGAATATCTCAGGTGCCATTCACTCGGGTGCCATTTTGCCAATGTGGAATACCTCAAGTAAACATCATGAGGTAGCTAGGACTATTAATCTAAGGGTCGGCTCAGACCGAAACGTGACGCTGCGCGCACATTTCAATAGAGCTATTCAAAATCGAACTCTATTTCCTACACGAAAAGATACACCAGCTGTCACAACCCAGCGCGGCGCAGCGCGGCGCAGCGCGGCGCCGCGCTGCATTTTAATAGCGACTAAAATTTGAAGTATCGTTGCGTCAAATCATTAATTTCAAGTAGGCCAGTTACGGATACACTTTTGAATTGTCAAAAGTCAAAAAGTAAAAAAAAATTGTTATGTTGGGTAGATGTCGCTTTTTTGAGACTTTATGCAAATAATGGGCTTTTATATAAATTTCAATAAAAAAAAGTTAATATTTAGTACTCATATTCCCAGTTTAAAGTAGTAGCAATTAGAAGGCGCTGTCGTAGGGGAGTGGACATTTTGGGAAATGGGCTTTTTGGGGAAGTGGACATTTCGGGAAGTGGACATTTTGGGAAATGGACATTTTGGGAAGGGGACATTATGAGAAGTGGAGATTTTGGGAAATGGACGTTTTGCAACCGGTGGACATTTTGGGAAGTGGATATTCTGAGCCTGAGCGAATTAAAAGTGCCGCGTCAGAGACCTGTTGGGTCTCGTAGAGACTGCTTAATTACCTCTGACACCAGACACACACGAAAAAAACCATATATATAGTGACAACCATCACCCCTCACTAAACGATCTACATTTTGTGCGACATCCCTACAATTCCCCTGGTTTTATCACAGGATAGTAAAACAGCACCCATACCCATACATTCATTGTCGAAGTTTTCCCGATACATTCCCGATACATTTCCGATAGCTGCCTGCACGATATAATATTAGTGCAGTAACAATAGTTTTCACGAATCCTACGCGTAAGTAGCACAGGTTTAATAATAAGGTAAACTTAGAAGTACACCAAGAAAATAACCTACCATGTAGTGTTATTCCAGTGTGGGAATGAGATGGCGCTATACGACTTGTCTGTCTCTTTCCTACAATGGAATAAAATTACTCTAGCTTTAAGACGTCGTGGTTGGACAGATGTGTGAATGTGGATGAGATGAAAGGAGTATGTAAGGATAGTAGCAGGTGGCGCTCTATAGGTTCTGCCTACCACCATGGGAAGAAGGCGTGAGTTTATGTATGCATGTATAATATAAAGAAAGAAAGAAAAAGCTTTATTAGACTCACACAGGACAGAACAACAACATAACATTAAAAACAAGGAAGTAAAAATTAAATAAAAGAAACTTAAACAATTAAAATAAAATAACCAATTTTGGTCCTGTACGAGGCCAAAAGAATATCGAACACTATGTTGCCGAAACACAATAGTTTTAAAACAAAGTCCTCAGAACGATGTCTGATGAAGGCTGGATGAATTCGTTGAATGTGGGAGTCAGGAGAATGATCTGCGGGAAGATAATTTAAAGAGGCATTTGGTATATCCAGCAGAATACTGCTTTTGACTAAGAGGTTGACGATGAGAATCGTGTTCCGTCGCCCAGTTAGGACTGATGAGCAATGATGATGAGCAAAAAATTTTATAATTACTATTTTTAACTAACCTTTACTTTGGTAAAGGTTAGTTAAAATGATTTCCAGAGCCTCAATGCAATCCCAAGCGCAATTTGACTGATGTTTATAAAATTTTCGAGCTCGCTACGTTCGTTTTTCGCTGCAAAGTCATTCTTACTTTTATAGTAACCGTCTTCGAAAAAGCAGGATGTTCTCAAGCATTGTTTTCTCAACCAATACAATATAACACCACGCCTGTAACCTCTAAAAACAAACTTCTAAAACTTGTTTCGGAAGTCGGCGGCAAAAAAATCAAGGAAATATTCTATTTATCTGTTCCTTTTCCGATTCTTTGCTTCCATGTGTAGTATGTAGCCAGCCTTAGTATGTATTGTATAAATTACCTGTGAGCTCCCGTTACCTTTATATATTGTAATTACGTCCGTGTCGCCCTGATTAGATATAGCCTGCGTTAGCGCCGCGGCTAAGTTACGGTCTAGTCTAGTACTGCTTCAGGACAATGTTCACTGGGGTTAAGGTTACTCCATTAGTCTAATTAAGAATTAGTTTGGTGGCGAATGTTAAGTAATTGTAAGGTACGGCTTCTTTGGGAGCGGATCTGAGTTCAATTTTATTGGAGGAAAATTGTTGTGAAAGATTGTACATTGATTTAGTGGTAACAAAGATGTCTGCTTAACTCAACGTCATCGTCAAATGAGTAGAGAATGAGCAGTAGAGACTACAAGACTCGTACTGACTGAAATCCACTGTGTTCCTTAGATAGCCCTTTACGTTCCAGGAACATGGTTTCTCTTTAGGACAGTTCCGCCACCGTAGCGTACTTAAAGTTCTATAATTACTATTAAACGTTTTATTATTTAAACTTTTCGCGACTTTCAAGTTAAATGTCGTGGGTTTGAAGCCGGACAGGCACGTGTCTTTGTGTTACTAATTACAATATTCATTATTAAGATTTTAAAAGGGGAAAAGAAAACATAGTAAGAAAATTTAATGTTTATACCCGCACTAGGCCCCCTCTTTCAAACGAGGCCTGTGTCCCAGAAGTGAGAACATTATGCTAAGAGACTTCTGTACCAATAACGATAAATACACAAACCCTATCAATAAACACATAAGGAAATAAGCTTGTAATGCAAACGACGCCATGCTGTCAACATGAAAGACATCAGCGTAATTATAATAATTTAATGTATGATATAAAGTGCCTCGTTCATTAAACTAGATAATAAGAATACATAAGGTATTGACTTGAACTAACATCATTTTATATACTTTATTTCCCTTTCATATTTCATTTGCTCATAATTATTATATCTAACACTAATATTATAAAGGAAAGATTTGTATTTTTGTGTATTTATGTTTGTACTGAATAAACTCGTTTGCATAAAGTTATAAACAGTATATATTTTCACCATTTATGATTAAGTCCCATGGGGGCGTACTGATTGACCATAAGCCGGGCTTAAACTCGGATTCCGGGTTGCTACTGAGACATTAATGGAAAACCCGGGAACTTTCTGGTCAACCGGAATTCAATTCAGGATCTCAAGAATCATCGACTACTAGCCCTGCATAAATCAGAAGACAGTATAGTATAAAGGATTTTATGCGAACTAAAGAAATTATACAATCAATTAACTTTAGACATGTCCCTGCTTTGCACGGCTTATAAAAGTGGTCAAAACATAATTTTTCTACAATGCTAAATTATTAAATTGAGAAGGGTTAAACGGAACAAATTACCACCAAAAACATTTCATGTAAAATGTTGCCAGACGACCACATAGTGTTTAGCCTGTGAAAAAGATATCAGATCTCATGTTAAGCCAAACTTCTGAATCTACACGGCCTAACTCTACCGACCCTAACTTCACAAATTCTACATATCAGTAAAAATGTATGGCTTCGCCGTTTCGCTACGTGGCGGTGATGCGAATATTTAGTTTCTGAAGCAACGAAACAGCCAAGCCATACATTTTTATTGATATGTAGAATTTGTGAAGTTAGGGTCGGTAGAGTTAGGCCGTGTAGATTCAGAAGTTTGGCTTAACATGAGATCTGATATCTTTTTCACAGGCTAAACATTATGTGGTCGTCTGGCATTTTACATGAAATGTTTATGGTGGGATTTCAGTTCTTTTTGTAAGTTGCTAGACAGACTTAATTTTTTTTTCTTTTTTTTAAATTATGTTTTTGGGAAGAAAACTTCCCAGTGGCGTTTACGCAAGTTTGACAATACTTATTAATAGGTTTTTTAGTTACTGTCTAGTACACTGTCTACAGTACCGTGTTAACTTACATGTCCTAATTCATAAAATTGGTGTAAATCTCATTCAAACTTCCACCCCCCCCCCCTAATTTTAGGGGATGGGGGGTGAAAGTGATAAGCTTATCTGGGGGCATGATAGTGTTTTTATAACTTTTTTTAACAACGTCCACCCCCCCATTTTAGGGGATGGGGGGTGAAAGTTATAAGTTTATGAATTTTTTTGTTGGTTGTATACTAAACTGAGAGTACATACCAAATTTCAGCTTTCTAGCACTTCAGGAAGTAGGCCAAACATTTTGATGATCATCAGTGTGTCAGTGACGAAATCGGTGTATTTTAGATATCAATAAAATCTAAAGTATTAGAGCTATTCAATTGAAACTTTGTAAGTTTAATAAGTCTATTATTGACATCATATCCTGAGAATATGAACTATCTGGTACATCGGAAACCAACTCTATGAGGGTTCAAAAAAACGACGAAACACTTCGAGAAAAGGTAGGTAGTGCCCTGGCGCTTCGCTTGGCTCGTCTTGGCGGGGCCACTACCGTGGCCCCAGATTTAAAATTTAAAATTCTGAATAATGGTTAATAGATTCTCTAATAAGAATTAAGTGACTGCGATCAAATAGAGAAACACGAAAATTTTATTAAAAACTTACTATTTAAAATATGCTCTTGGAACCTTAAGTTATAACTAAGCACACCTAATCCTACCAGCCATTATAAGCTGAACACTGACGGCTCACAGTAAGTGACTGTTAAGTTTCTAAGCATAAACGGAACGCTCATACAAAAGACTTCAACGAGATATCAAAACAAATGTGCCAATGTCAGACATTATTTTTTTTTGTTGTTTTCTAATCTGGTGATTGAAGCTTGGCTTGATATAGTTTATGTTTCAGTTCTTTATTTTTTTAAATTTAATGTAAGGTTAAGGGCGAGTTTCCCTTACCTTTTGTCTTTGCTCAGTAATGGAATAATTAAACAACCTTGCGAATTTGAATCGCTCGTTGTGGCTCGACTTCAATTTTTTTGTACTTTATTTTCATGGCACTCGCGTTACGTAATTCACGTAGATTTTATTTTAAATTTTGAGTTATGGGACGTAGTGAACTGTTGTGACACCTACTTGTTAATTAAACATGTTTTAGAAACATTTTTTGAGGGGTATATAAAATATTGTAAGTACAGTAACTGGTAGCTTTCTGAAGTTTCAGTGTTTCAGTCTACCTATCCCCGTAAGTAATGGCGACTTTTTTTAATCTTTTGAAAAATATGTTCGTCAAATCAAATAAATAGGACGGTGGTCAAACACGAACCTATCGATAAATAAAAACAAATCAAAAACCTCGTCTAGCATCAAGACAAAGAAGTATGTCACCACTATTATCCAAATTAAGTTATTTTATAACCAGTACTGCACAAGTTATTGAATGTTTACGTAAGGCTCTAAGTAAATCATGTCATAACTGATAACGATCTAGGGCCACCCACATTACTGCTACCACAACACTAAGTTATGCTAACATAATTAATTCTGCCAATAAACTGGATTCCTATAAAAATTCTCAAAGTTTCCTTACGGCGGGCGCCGAGAGAGATAAACCGCCAAAAGCCAGGAATCTATGCTATTTAGATGTAAAGTTTGTATTTATTTATGAGTCGTTTTTGTTTTGAAGAACATGTGTCATCTACTAACCCGCACTGGGCCCGCGTGGTGGATTATGGCCCACTCCGTCTCACAGAGAGGAGGCCTGAGTCCCAGTAGTGGGAATATCATAAGCTGATGATGATGATGATGTTTGTAAGTTGAATGGCTCCGTGATCTTTTGAATTACGGAGCCGATACTGATTTCTCTAACTGTTCGGTTGGAACCTTCATTATACAATTATTATACTAGCTTACTCCCGCGACGACCCCCGCGTTCTCTGTGATTTATTGTCTCTCGGGATTGTGGATAAAAATATCCTTCTAATACAAGCCGTAATGTGCCAAATTACATCAAAATCTGTTCAGGAGTTTATGAATGGAAAAGTAACAAACATTCATACATTATACAGGGTGTTAGAGACGCACAAACGGATACCATGGGTCCATGACATGATTCTGGACCCCCCCGTGTTGGAACCGACGAAAAATTCCAACACGGGGGGTCCAGAATCATGTCCTGGACCCATGGTATCCGTTTGTGCGTCGATGTCCCTAACACCCTGTATAGTATTTTATATATTGTAGTAATATTTTTCTAAATATAAGTTCTAGTTCCAGTTATTTTTTTCCTAACTTAAAGCAAGCGAGTTCGCGACCAAAATGAGCCGCTTAGACAGACATAAGCCGCCAAAGCTAGGAATCCTTTATGTGGTCGTTATAGAGTTATGTTAGAAATGTGTATCAGTCTGTCTGGCGACAGTTATTTCGCTAGCCAAAGGGCAATATGGCCGAAAATCAAAAAAATCTGCTTCGTTTTTGCTTTGAATTATCTAAAAAACATTCCTGGTACAAAATTACAATCAAAATCAAAGGATTTAGGCGATACAAGTAGGCCAAGCACTTATGAATTGTAAACAAAAGAAAATAGGTTTATATTGATCCTTTCTTAAATGAATCATTGAAAAAAATATGCATAATCAAATTTTTTTTGTATTCAAAATTAAGTTAATTGGTTATTCAAAAAATTTTAATTTAAACGTATGCAAATTAGTTATCTAAAATAACAATAGCTTATAAATAAAAACATTGAAAATTATTAACGTACGTTTATCTCCTCTAATAAATTCGCTTTTGATGAAAACGTTAATGTTTTATCTATATAATTACCTACTTTTATTTAACCATAAGGAAAACAATGTCCTGTGCAAATGCCGACAAGGTGTCAACATGATAGACATCTTTATAATTACTGTAACTTATTGAATGGGTACTAAGTGCGTCGTTATCGTAAGTGGATAGTAAGATGTAACACTTTATTGACTTGAACGATTCACTATTTATTTATGTGCAACAATATCCAAAAACAATGGTGTCGCGGGTGGGTACTAGCTGGCTAGTGGTTGTATCTCCATAGGTTATATTAAAAAAAAGAAAAAGGTAAAGAACACAAGATTGAGAAGAGCTGCTGGTCTCGCGATTAAGGGAAGAAAATTGACTAACCTTAGCACCACGGCGGGCAGTCCAGTTCAGGGCCTCGCTCCACGTGCCAGCGCTGCTGCGACCTTGATGCGCTCTTCTCGGTCTTCTTGATGATGAGGACGATGTGAGGATCGTGCACGGCACGGAACAACCTCAAAGCGGTTTTTAAATCCAAAATTGATGATATATTAAATGGAGCGGCACGGACACGACCACGCGGCGGCGGTGTCAGTCGTATATCTCCCTTAGTACAAAACCAAGCAGCGAAAAATCAAAAATATAAAGTAAAAAGCGGGTATAAGGAAAACTATACCTAAAATAAAGAAGCGCCAATGCAACGGCGCGAACATGCTCCCGGCTTTAAAACCATCGGTTTTAAAATAAAAAATAAAAAAATACACTAAACTATAAGCCGGGGAGCTGAAGAGACGCTATTGCGAAGGTAGAGGGCAGAGGCGGACGGCAGGTCTCGTATAGATCCCTGTCGCCGTCTTGACAAGAGCGACTCTGCTGATCCCATCTTTACCGGGATAGGTTTCAAGAATTATACCTAATGGCCAAGATAGAGGTCCAACGTTATCAGTAACTACAACCACGACGCTACCTATCTTGATAGGATCTGAATGAGTGTTCCATTTCCCTCTGGATTGTAGAAGGTGAAGATATTCACGTTTCCATCGTTTTGCGAATGATTGCACCAATTGATCTAACAAAGCGTATCGTTTCTTTAGATTTGTGTTATCACCGGTGGCTTCGCAAGCGGGTAAACTCTTTAGCGGCGTAGACGTCAGGAAATGCGATGGAGTCAATGCGCTTAGCTCAGACGGATCCTCACTAAGGGGCGTGAGCGGACGCGAATTCAAAACGCATTCAATTTGTGTTGAATGCGTTTTGAAAATGACTCCCGTTCCCTTAAACTCCTTTCAGTCTTATCGTCTTTTAATCTTCAAGTTTTACCACTCTCTGCAACTCACTATTTTCCTAATTGTTCACCTTCTTTCCTTGATCTCATGATTGTTTCCTCTCCTAATAATGTTTTATTTCATGGACAACTCACTGCTACCTTTTCCTATCACGACCTTATATATCTTTCATATCGCATCCGTGTTCCTAAGCGTAAGCCCCAATTATTATTTCTGCGAAATTACAAAGCCATCGATCGGGAGGCATTGCAGTCTGATGCCGGTAATCTCGACTGGTCACCTTTGGTTGAGATGGTTTGTATCGATGACAAGGTAAATTATTTTAACGATAAAGTTCTCGACTTGTATGATCGGCATGCACCATTAAGACGAGTCAAAGTTAGATATAATTCAGCACCATGGATATCCATCGAAATTAAAGAGCTTATGGCACGCAGGGATAAAGCTAAGAGTAGATTCAAGCGCAGACCTTCTGATCTGAATCTCTTTTATTACAAATCGCTGCGTGATCGCTGCAGTCATCTGTGTCAAGATGCCAAGAGACGCTATTTCCGCGACCAACTCAACAATCGCAGTTCTTCTGATGTCTGGAAATTCTTAAAGTCTGTAGGCATTGGCAAATCACCTTCCAACCAGTGCCAGGATGTGAACCTCAATGACCTTAACAAACATTTCTCTTCCCTTCCCTTCTCTCTTGATACATGTGTCAAAGCGGCGACACTGGAGAACCTCTCTAGGTTGCCGTTGCCACCATGTTCTCCTTTTAGTCTATGTAATGTGTCTGAGGATGACGTAAAGAAATCAGTGCTTGCAATTTCATCTTCTGCAGTTGGTAATGATAAGTTATGCTCGAGAATGGTTTCTCTCATCCTTCCTTCATTACTTCCTGTTCTCACTCATTTATTTAATCATTCCTTTTCCAGTAGCTGTTTTCCTTCGGCATGGAAGCAGGCTCATATTATTCCGTTACCTAAATCTAACAATCCTTCTTCGCTATCTCACTTCAGACCTATTTCTATTCTCCCATTTCTCTCTAAAGTCTGCGAGCAATTAGTTCATAGACAACTCACATTTTTCTTGGCGTCAAATTCTCTAATTTCCCCTTTCCAATCTGGTTTCCGCTCTGGTCATAGCACCGTAACTGCACTTTTGAAAGTTACTGACGACATCCGCTGGGCTATGGAGGGTAAATCACTAACTATTCTTGTTCTGCTTGACTTCAGTAGTGCTTTTAATTCTGTGGACTTTGATATTTTGCTAGGCATTCTTAAATCCATGAATTTCTCCTCTTCCTCTCTTGCCTGGTTCGACTCTTACCTTCGGGGACGCTCGCAGTGTGTTCGCCTTGACGAAACTTTTTCTGATTGGTGTAATCTCACTGAGGGTGTGCCTCAGGGTGGCGTTCTCTCTCCTCATCTTTTTTCTATTTTTATTAACATGGTTACTAAGGTAATCTCCTCTAGTTTCCATCTTTATGCAGATGATTTGCAGCTGTACCGGCATTTTTCTGTAGCAGATGCTGACTCCGCAATTGCTGCAATGAATCATGACCTGAGTTGTATAAGTGAGTGGGCTAAGGCATTCGGTTTGCAAATTAACCCTACTAAATCTCAGGCCATGATCATAGGCAGCCGCTTTGTTCGTAGTGCGGCTGTTGTGGCGTCTTTAGCACCTGTATACCTCAATGGTGTACGCATCGATTACGCAGAAACCGCCAAGGATTTGGGTGTTTTAATTGATTCCAATCTATCGTGGCGCGCTCAGGTGAACGAGGTCAGTCGTAAGGTTCACTTTTCTTTACACTCACTGAAGCGTCTCCAGACTGTCCTACCTCTTAAGACGAAAATTTCTTTAGCGCAAACACTTATTCAGCCGATTATTGATTATGCCGATGCCTGCTACTTGGATGCTACTGAGGAGCTATTAAACAAACTTGAGCGCTTGCAAAATTTGTGCATTCGGTTTATTTTCGGTCTTCGTAAATTTGATCATGTCTCTCACCTTCGCAAGGAACTCAAGTGGCTCCCAATCCGTCTTCGCAGGAACACTCGTATCCTTTGCCTCCTATTCAACATCCTTCACAATCCTTCCTATCCATCTTACCTTCGTGAACGTTTTTCTTACGCCCGTCCTAGCGACGCACCCTGTAGATCTCACCTTAGATCCCTCCTTAAATCCCATCCTCATAAATCCAGCTACTATTCCTACTCCTTCTCCGTTCATGCTGTAAGATTGTGGAACTCACTTCCGCCTAGCATTCGTGATCTAAAATCCATTTCACTATTTAAACTTAGAGTGAAAGAGCATTACTTTTCCTCTCTTCTGTGATATATTTATTTATATGTGTATTTGTATATTTATATATTATAGTATTTGGTATGTATTTGCTTTTGTAGTAATATTACTTTGTTATAAACTTAGGTTAAGATATTCACATAGACATTAAGCTTTTTATTCTCGTTACACACTATTGTCTACATTTCTTTCTCATTTCTCCTTTAGAGGGTCTGCTGGCAGAAATTTCTAAAGAAATAAGCAGTACCTTTGTACTTTAGTATTATAATTTAATTTCCTGTAAATTAATTGTGTGTACATAAATAGTTAAATAAATAAATACAACACAGGATAAATATTACATAGAACTGAGTACAAGGGTATTGCTTATTTCCATAGAAACTGCCAGCAGACCCACCACGAAAGGAGAAATGTAGACTATAGAGTGTAAGAGGAGAAATAAAAACCGTAAATAAGTGAATGCCTAAGCTAACATACGAATAAGCTAACATAAAATTAAATAAATTTACTTCTTTATTAATTCTTCTTCTTGGTTTCGATAGCACAACAATATAATTATTATACTGGCCCAAAAATTCTTCACTTCACTTAAACCGTAGATACAAAAAAATTAAGCCAAGTTTAAGTGTAAGTTTAAGCCGCGCTTGATTTCATTTGTTGACCATCGATTACATGCCGAGTTTCCTCTGTGCAATACCCCCTTCGTACACTAGGCGACGTAATTCTCCGATACCTTACAACTTTGGTATCCATTGACACGTGACTGTGTACGAACCTCTATGGATTTGAATTGTGATAGTCACTTGGATACCAAAGTCGTAAGATATCGGAGACTTGCGTCGCCTAGTGTACGGAAGGGCTTAAAAGTCACGTCAGATCATCGGCCAAGACTATAAATTTTAGATATTTGACAGTGACATTTCACTTTCGATTAAACCCAATTATCCCTGTCACTCAAAACATACAGTTTCTTGAGATACCTCTCTTTGGTTCTCGGAGCAGCCGTACTAGACCAGACTAGCACTAACGAAGCAAAAAGTCTCCGCCGGGCGCTGTGGGACCACCGGGGACGTGTGACTGTATTCTATAACTGTGCTGATACTTTATAACAACACACATTTAAAACCTTCAGAGAATAAATAGTTGATATTAATCTAGGATAGATGAGTGTGGAACGGAACGCAGACGAATGAGTGAAAAAGAAGGATGAAAAAGAACAGAGACAGAAGACGGAACCAAAATTCGAAGACATGTGACATCTACCAACCCGCACCGGGCCCGAGTGGGGGTTTATGGCCCATTCCCTCTCACAGAGGCTTGTGTCCCAACGTGTCCTATCGAACAATGAAAGAAGGGAGAGTTCTCTATTTTTGCACACCGGTGCAAGACATGTTATAGACGAATCTAAGCATAAATCAGCCTGATCCTGTACCTTTCTTTAATGGTGGTAAAAATAATTACAGCCGCACAGGCCGATCTTTCTGGTGAAGCCGCGCTTGCTGAGGTTAGTCTGTGGATGGGCGACCATCTGTCATAGCGAGCCTAGAGAGGCCGTGCCTCGGAAAGCACGTAAAGTCGTTGGTTCCGGCTGTCATTTGTAGATCTTTGACAGTCGTTACTGTTAGTCAGAAGCTCACAAGTTTGACAACCAGTCTTACCATGGTTTATCGTGTTACCCAGTAACTGGGTTGTGGAGGTCCGATAGTCAGTCGCTCCATGTAAAATACTGATATTTAGCTGCTGCATCTGGTTCGACTGGAAGTCGACCACAATATAGTTGAGAAAAGGCTAAGCAGGTGATGATACTCAAAACAATAATCTTGACGTGTTAATAAACTACTATATTTACTCCATCCGCCTCATTCATTACCATGAACAATAGTTGCAGTCATACTTATCCTCGCAAATAATGTAATTTTATAGTTTCCTATGGTCGTAATGTATATAGTCATAAGGTCCATTTTACAGCTACAACAATATTGATGATGTGATTACTTCCCCGTCTTTTGTTTTAAGGCCGTAACGATAACTTGAATGGTCAATATTTTATAGGATGTTCATATTTTGTTTACCTATAAATGTATTACAGAGACGGGCAATATTGCACATCGATGTTAGGTAAGAGATAATCGGCTATCTTCGCCGTTGTAGAGCGTTATCCCTGTCACTCCCGAAGAATCAACCAGCGGCAAACGTCACGGTACCAAATATACGACACGAGATTACGCTGTACGAACCAAAGCTAGCTGATTATAGAAAAAACATTTTCAAAAAAATTAAAACAAACAAGCACATCCCATTTTTTGTCTGGTTCATTTTCATGATTGTGTACTACTACTACACGCCTTTAAAATATTGCCGATGATTAACTTACTGCGGAGTATTCACACTTTTCAAAACAGCCAAAGAATATCAGGTATCAGTTACTGACTACGTTTTTTTTTTGTTAAAAAACCATTAAAAGTTTAAAAATAAAGGAAAACAATTTTATAATTACGAAATTACAACGCTAAAAAACAAAACAACATTCCATTTCATTTCATTCAATAAATTCTAAAAAAACAACCACAAAAAAGGGTAAAATAACCTACAAAATAACTTTTCTTTCGGAAGTCGGTGGCTTTGTTTTTTTATTTCGTTGTCTTTTATGCCACCGACTTCCGAAAGAAAAGTTATTTTGTAGGTTATTTTACCCTTTTTTGTGGTTGTTTTTGAAGGCGGTTAAATTTTTTTTGAAAAAAGTTTTTTATTTTACTCTTTTTAGTTTAAATATTCAACCCAAAATTCTTGTCAAATACATCATTTCTTACATGTGCACTAGAATTTGGTAATCCTTAGAACCGGTATTAACATCGCTCATATACACAATAAGCTAATAAAATTCCCTATCAAAAACTGCTGAACCGATTTTGATGAAACTTGCAGTGTTCCCTAAAGTGAACTATTTCTCGTACAACAAAAAAAGAATTTTGAAAATCGGTCCACAATTAGCGGAGTAATCGCGTAACAAACACTCAAAAAAGTAAAGATCATCACATCATCCATCAATAAAAATGCTCACAAAATAAAAAGTACTGAACCAAATTGGATGAAATTTTTATGGGACCAATGGGAAAGTATACTGCATCGAACGAAAAAAGAATTACACTAATCGGACCAGAAACCTCGGAGTAATCGGTGTACATACATAAAAAAAAAAAAAAAAAAAAAAAACATACCGACCGAATTGAGAACCTCCTCCTTTTTGAAGTCGGTTAAAAATACTTCTACCATTGCAGCGCATTCCAGCACTAGTCCTATAATTAGTACATTCTGACACATGGCTCCTAACTACGACACATTCAAACTCCTTCGTTAAAATGTCTCACGTTCTGACACATGTACCAGTATTAATACAGCCTCCTTTCAGACTCCTTTACAAAAAGATGAAAGATTTCAATAAAAACTTTTTGAAGCCATCATTACTTGAGAGAGTGTCAGCACAATGACGGGGCACCTTAGAGGGCCAAAGCTTGCCGGGGTCGCGGGACTATCGGGTAACTGTGACCCCGGAACGTAAAGGGCTATTGAAGGACACCGAGGATTTTAGTCAGCACAAGTCTGACAGTCCCTCCCGCCCTGCCTAGGATGGGAGTACTCAGTTGATGATTTTAAGTCGATAAAAAAAATCATCATTACTTCTGTCAATTTAGTTTAAACTGCATTTTCAATATGAGACATGTCGCGGAGACATATCGCCCAACATCCACGTGAAATGTCTCTGCAACTTTGCGGAACAATGTCGCTCGACACTTCCCTTGTTCACATTGGTCAGTTTCTACTAGAGTCAACTTACAATAAGTTGCGCGACCCGTAAATGGCGCGCGCGACATCGGGTGACATGGCGCGGGACACATGGATTTCGTATCCAGCGATGGATAATTCGAATTACAATATTTTTAATGCAATTTGATGATAACATAGACACTAGTGCCGCGTCAAAAGGTCATGAGTTTGACACGGACAACCCAGTTACTGGGTTAATTCAATGATCCTTGGTAAAAAATAGTTGTCCAATTTCGGGGTTTTGACTGCACAAAATGGATGTTGAAGATCTACAAATAACACAAATCACATCACAGATCTAACGGTTTAATGTGTTTTGTAGAAGTCTCCATAAAATAATAATTATGCAATGGTTTATCAGGAGCACCCATCCTCGGACAAAACTTAGTCAAGCACTATGAACAAAAATACTTTGGATACATTTTTCCTGCGCAAACTTCATTGCTGGCTCAAAATAGAACTGTAATTTTCAAAAATAGGACATAATCAGTAATGTATGATCGTACCTAGATGAGATAGTTTCCGGCCAGTGCTATGCAGGCGAAATGTCGGTCCATTCGGCTATGGCGGTCAGTGGAAGCTGCGAGCGCGAGGTGAACGGACGTCCATCGCGTCACCGAACATAGCCTAATTGTTACGTCGCGAGTTCGAACCCCGAGTGTGATTGTGAACTGTGTTTTGAAAACTAATTGTCTCTTTTCTACGTAATATTTTTTTCTTTATTATTTTTGTTCCGTAAAAGTTCATTTAACAGTATTTCGTTTGAAAATTTAAGTTTGTTAAAATTTTTAGTGCTGAAAATTTTTGGCGAAACTTTTTGGTAAGTTGTTGTTTTCATTTACTTTTTCTTGCGAATTTATTGAAATATTTAGGTTTTTATCTGAATGATTCGATATTGCAAACTTTACGTTATCACTAAAATAAGAATGTTTGACCTTTAAACCGCGTAAACAGGACTAGGTTGAAACCTGTATTGTCGCACAGTTATATTTTTATAAATTGTTCACAGGAAATAAATTACTTCTTCCAGATGATAATAATTTTTAAATTTGTAAAAAAGTTTTTAAATATTACTCTTAAAAGTTTATTAAAAGCTACCTTGATAAAAGTTTGAGCAATTGTTTGGGTCTGTGGGTCATCTTATGGATTTTAAAGTCAACATTATTTCCTTTTAATTTAAATTTTCTACGTCAATCTAAATTCAAATATGTTTTGAGAATTTCACTCGCTAATCAATCACAATTATCATTTGATAACTACAACTTGCATATGTTATTTTGATAAACGACCGGTATATCCTAATAAAACCTGAAATATAACCAAATGATCGATATCTCAATATTTATCAACACAATGTATTAGGAATATGATTGTCCTTAAGTAGTCCACTAAATAAGACAGAGCTTATATTACCCAAGTGACATAAATCATGGCTGCAGGGACCACAACCAGACATTAAATGTAAATGCCCTCACATTACGCCTCTGCTTATTCACTCTCTATTGCAAACACTGCTGTATCGATTAGAAATTATTCGATTATATCGTAACTTAGATCCGAATGATTGGCGGGTTTGAGGAACGTTTACACGAGGAGACTTATTTGCCTGCTTGACTAGCTTACTTGGAAGGAGAGTTAATAGGCTTTTGAGAAGCGAGAAAGGCAATAACATACTCCGCGTATCAGAATCGCACGAAAGCACTTAAGCTTTTGTCAAACAGACAGGCGAAGCGAACGCGAAGCGAAGCGTTTTTGTTTGTAATGTATGGAATTGTTATAGATAGACTATCGGATCGCTTTCGATTTTCTATATGCCAGGATTCGGATCGCATTCGCATTGCCTGTCTGTTTGCCAATAGCTTTGTTTCTGCACATTTAACTAATTAGGCGTTCGCGTCTAAACCGTGTATTAAATCAAAATTATCGGCCAGTACCAAAAGATGAGATATTCATTGAAAAAAATTGGGTCTCGTAGAAATAGCCTTTACACTACAATAGGATAACACAATTTAAAAGTATCAGTTTCAATCTATAGAGAAACAAAACATATGTAATTAACAGGTGGATTAGATGATGATGATGATAGTCGGTGATAGATTGCTGTACAATTGCAGAGGCATTTGTCCATCAGTGGACTGATGCTATAGGCTGCTGATGATTGATACAGTTTTGCCTATTATTATTAGTGCACAAAACTCTACTACTTGATTAAGAGTCGGCATTACAATCATTTTATAATAACTGAATTTTTCAATACGTTATTCTAATACAAAAAAAATATATATCGTTGAATATTTTTTAGCTTTACACCTGTTCCATGCGAGAAAATATTCTAGTGTAAACGAGCGGTAAGGAGGTGGGAAAATCGTGGGAAGTAAATATTAGTTAGAATAAGTGATCTAGATTTAATTTACTTGTTAGAGTTATTGCGACTGTCAGCGGTGACTATTTACTAAGTGGTTCTCATATTTTACGTGTCTGGCTTGATGGACACGATAAGACGACCAACATTATATTTTTTAAGATTTTGTAATTACCAGTTATAACGAAACAGCAACAAAAAATTAAAACACAAAACGTTTTGCTTTTCCTTAAAATCTGTCCTTACTGAGTCACTTTTCTGGGTAGTTTGAATGAACAATAATTATGATTAGGTTAGAAGATAACCATGGTTTTCTTGTATTTAGAGGCGGAAATAACTTAAAACTACGAGGGAATATAAAAATTTAATATTTTTAAGAAACTTAAACGGATTCTTCGTCGTTAAGGTCTTTTTGCGTCTAGAAATTTAAATCCGAAACAACTTCCAGCCCTAGGACAACAGACAACATTGTACGAATATCATTATGTTCTGGTCAAATTATCCTATGAACATTGAAAACTTATAGTTCAAACATACCTTAAATGGCCCAGCGTAAACTAATTTGTTTTTTATTTGAGAAGGTTTTGCTCTTGACTCTCGTTTAGACAAAGTCTACAATAGTGTGATCTTAGATCTTACTCAGATGAAGCCTCCCACTTTGTAGAGATTAAGATGGTGTGCGTTCGGAAACACAGAGGCAGGTAGTTTATCCTCCACGGAAGACGCCCACGGCAACGGACGTCGCTAGATGATTTCTCCGGCATGCAGACGATGCAGCGATGGGTAATAGATGACTCGCCGACCGATTATGGACCATACCTGGTTTGACGGCGCGTCGTATTCCACGCGCCCCATAGAGACTCAAAGCCTGCTGGGGTCGGGGACTGTCTTAACAGGAAACCGTGACCTAAGAACGTAAAGAACTATTAAAGGAACACCGTGGATTTTAGTCAGTACGAGTCTGACAGTCCCTCCCGTCCTGTCACTAAGTAAGTAGACAGAACTCTATGGCCGTGCTCATTATGAACGAGGTTTATATGCGCTTAGTGAGAATTAACTAAACATCTTTAAACTCAAACATATCGTCACCAATCTCGTATGTACACACACTGCCAGTCAATGGTAGAGAGCTAAAGATATTAGTTGCGATCGAAGTATTGCCTATTTGCGACCTGACTCTGTTGAAATACTGGTGATGGACAAATAGCGGCGGCCATCGTTGAGGTATTACTAGATACATTCCTAACTATGAACATACTGGTGGCCTAAGAGAGAGTAATCCCAGTGTGTCTCTTTCTCACACTGGAATTATTATTCTCGCTTTAGGTCACCAGGGCGATTGGCAAAGTAAAAGATGGCACGGTTGGTCGGTGGCTGAGTGATAGGAGCGCAGCAGCTGTGTATCGCGGATTTGATTCCCACACGGGGCAAATATTTGTAAGATCTTACAGGTTGTTGTTTCGTGTTTGAGCGTTTGTAAAGGTAAGTTTAAATGTTTGTAAACGCAAGATAAATAGGTGAGGGGCAACGATGAAAAAAAAATACATTTGGCACTCGGAGACTGCCGATGCCGCTGTGAAGCTATTTAATTGCATAACATTTTTATTTTTATTTTAAACTAGCTTCCGCCCGCGACTCCGTCCGCGCGGATATCGGTCTTCGCGTGGATGGTTTATTTCTCCATTTTGAGTAACTCTGACAATGACATCTTATAAATATCTATTGGACCCAAATACGGCTAAGCCTATAATAATTAAGGGTTCCCTCTATTGAGCTACTGCTGTTGAGCTCGCGTTCTGTAGTAAGTTTTTTTTTTTCATAGTAATTCCGACCTTGTATTTACAAATAACTGATCGGAACAGTAATCAAAAAGGTCGCGCTGAAAAGCACGGTTTAAAATGACACGCATACAATATTAATTCCACGGACGACCGCTCGCCACACTGGACACGTCCGCTCGCATCAAAATTCAGAATTTATATGCATCGCGCGGCGCGGAACGCGGCTCCTTATATAGGAGTCGGGGAGGCGTGGCCCGCGTGTGCCGCAAACGGTTCAAGCCAAATCCGACTTTCGGCGCTACAGGTTACGGCGCTGAATCCACTGCGGGTAATGCAACGTGTGTTCGCGGTTCTACAGAACAACGTCTATGAATAAAACTGAAAAATAAGATTTTTTTTTTCTACGTATTTTTCCAGGATAAAAAGTATCCTATTTTATGCTCAGGATAATAAGGTATAATTATACCAAGTTTCATCGAAATCGAACCGTTAGTTTTCACGTGATGCCTGCACATACAGACAGACAAAAATTTTTTTAATCACATATTTGGGTTTGGTATCGATCCAGCAACACCCCCCGCTATTTATTTTTTCAATATTTTCAATGTACAGAATTGACCCTTCTACAGATTTATTATATGTATAGATTATTTTAAATTATCGCCTACCGCGAATATTTAACGAGAATATAATTTATTTAAACTTCTTTGTTGTAGGAGAATTTTATAAGTAGGTTTGATTGTGAAAACTCCTTTTGTAGCTGGCCGTTTAGAATCAGTAATAAAAAGTAAATTGTTTTTATGACGGATATTTTTATGATTGCCGAAGTCTCCCGAACTGAAACGATGTTAGATGATGCGTGGTGCCATGTTTTTTCCTTAGGTTTTTGGGAATTTCTTGATTCGGTCGCCGCGCCACGCCGCGCTCAGAGTCCGCGATAAAAGCTATGCAATAGCTTAAAAAGAATTTTTGGATTCAAACTGAGTTCTGATGAAAACTACAAGATATTTCGAGAATTGAATTGCATAGAATAACTACATATTCATCCTACGTTACGAATATAAGATGTACAATAGATGTGTTATGTTCGCTTCAATAGCTCTTTATTACAAGAGGTCGACGTGATTCGTAAGTTTTGTAATATCCACCGATTACAAAAGCATACTTGCGATGTAATACTTGCAATGTGTACGATGCGTTGAAGAGTATATTATTATTGTCATATTGTAATGGCACTTTATAAACATTTACAGTAAAAATCATAGGATTGACTGACTGATTAGACTTGTCCTTTTTTATCCTTATAAAATCATCACACGCGGGGCGGGATGGGAGGGACTATCAGTCTCGTACTGACTTAAATCCACGGTGTCCTTCAATAGCCCTTTACGTACCAGGGTCACGGTTACCGAGTGAGACAGTTCCGCGGCTCTGCCAAATTCGTTCTACAGACAAAAATACAAGTCATAAAAATTTAGATCAAAGAAATAGGCAGATAGAGCGCTCAGAACACGCGAGTGTGTCGACCAAAGTTAATACAAAGTCAAAAGTTAATACAAACTCGCGACAGTACCAAGCTACGCATCGTCTTGCTCACACGTCACTAGTGATTTGCCATTTTATGTCAAAACATGCCGTCTTGTGTGTTTAAACCTCAGAACAATAACTAAAGCATAGAAGGAAGCTAAATTTGACTAATATAGTCGTCTTTTATTTTCTTATACACTCATAACAGCATTAGAGAGAGACAGATGTAGGTTGATCAAAATGCAAATCGTCACAAAGTAAACGTCAATTTGGATACCTTGGCTACCTTTATAGTACTAAGTTTAAAAGCTACTTAACGTCTCAGGTTTTTATCTATGACTTTGTTCATCGCATTTTTTCGTATAATGCTTATGGGCGCATGCCAGTTGAAGTGATTCGTTGGTTTTACGTATTTTTGTAAAAATAGTACAAAAATAACAGTGATTTAGTGTAAATCGCAAAGCTTAAAGATTAAATAATGTCCTGCATTATAGTGGGATGTAAATCTCATTCATCCCGCAAAGAAAATGATGCGGAAATCATAAGCTTCCATCGGTAAGTAATCAAATATGGTCATTTTGTCAGTTTTTCATTCTCATTTTATGTTATTTTGGCATTATTTCAAATTATTTGAGCTAAGTGTACACGGTAGTGTTTTGAAATCAATATTTTATGCAATTAAATAGTTCGATTCTAAGGAAATTATAAATTTTAAATCGGCATATAAATTTTTGCAATAGTGCTTGCAAAAACAAACTATCGATACAATATCGATAAACTAGCGTCATCTAAATTATTACATTATTTTTCTTTACACGTAGTTTTGGGAAGGATTAAATATTTAAGAGTTAATAAAAAACCTACGGTCTTGTGAGCTAATCGTACGTATGAGTAATGAAATGATAGTGTCAAAAATCCGTGTGGCTCATGGTGTAATAATTTAAATTCATGTGCGGCTATATTTTTTTTTGGTCACTTTCAGATTTCCGTCCGAAGTTGATATGAGGCAAAAATGGATCAACGCTATTACACGTAACAACTGGGAATCGTTCAGGGCCAATCGCTCTTTTAATATTATTTAAGCGTTTTCTTTGTAATTTCATTTTTTTAATAATTTATGCTGTTTATAAATAAATATGTTGGTCAGACAGAAGTGAGTTTTTTATTTCACCTTAGCATATTTAGATTTATTGCCATGGAGCGATACCTTTTTTTTTTTTAGCCTGGTAAAATCATCAAATGAGTCTTCCCACCCCGGGCAGGGCGGAAGGGACTGTCAGACTCGTACTGACTAAAATCCACGGTGTCCTTCAATAGCCCTTTGTGTTCCGGGGTCAAGGTAATGAGATAAGTCCCGCGACCAATGGAGCGATACCATAAACTAAGAAGTCGATATCGGTATTTATTTAATGCATAGTCACATCACTAGCTAATACTCTTTTGTCTATGACAGCGTACGCTTCAAATGTCGTAGAGCGCCTTCTATGCTTTAGTTATTGTTCTGAGGTTTAAACACTGCAAAAGTTGTTCACAAAAACAAAGAAAACAAGATGGAATATCTTTCCACACGTAACTCTCGTTATTTTTATTGTTTTGGTATTTATTTTCCATAAAATATTTTCGACTCACTTGAAACACAAAACCTTAACAGTAAATCGTCTGTGTTGCTAGTTTATGACGGGTAAATTACCCTGAATTAGGGGAATGTGTGTGTGTGATGAAACCTATCCTTAAATAGTTTATTAAACAAATTATCAAAAAGCGTTATGAAGTGTTATAAATCTGGTCTGATATAAATTAATTAAATAGGTAGTAAGTAATTACGCATATTAACTTTTATTCCTTATTATTATTCTGTTAAATAATAAATACTACACGCTTTTGCTCTCTGGGTATAACCATAAAGCAAAATCGCGTTTCCAATTAAAAAAAATAGTAGTACAATATTTGAGAACAATTTAACTGAACAAAAATGTGGGAGTATTTCTCAATATCTGGCAAGCGTAAACGCACACAGATGCACGTGTTCGTACACGGCGCGACTTATCTGCCGCGCACACATAAATAAAAACTGCCATCGCTTTGTTGTTCGCGCACGTTCTATCTGCCTATTTTTTTGATCTGAGTGTGCCATTTAGGTAAAGTTGTTTAGGAAGTGGGCCACAATCCACCTCGCGGACCCAGTGCGGGTTGGTAGATGTCACATGTTTTCGAATTTATGGTTCTAGGACACGCCAGTTTTCTCACGATGTTTTCCTTCACTGTTTTGAGAGCAGTGGTGATGCAATGGCTGGGTTCAAACCCACGACCTACAACTCCTAAGTCGGGGCTGATACCACTGGACCACCACTTCTCAAGATGTTTTTAGAAATGACAAAACCCACTAGCACTTTTGATTCGATACGATGCTGTGCTGTCCCAAATAACATGAGGAAACATTTGTAAAGCGCTACCTCAGTTTGTTACACATTAAACTAAAGAAATGCAACATTAACCACAGACTGTGATCTACGGAAAGTGTTGGAGATGTGTTATCTATGCAAATCCAAGCTTTCATTATTAACATCCACTCACATTCCACAGTAATTAATAAAACCGGCCAAGAGCGAGTCGGACTCGCCCATAAAGGGTTCCGTAGCAGCAAGTAATAACATACTATAAAAGTTCTTGTAGTTGGTTCCAACTTTGAAAGGTTTACGATTTATGACGTATTAAAAAAAAAACTTGAGAGGTGTCAAGGCACGTCGAAAATCGCTATGAACCTGTTAAAAAGGTTCAAGCGATTTTCGACCCTCCACCCCACACTACCCCACTCCACTCCGCTCCACTTCGCTCCACTCCGCTCCACTCCGCTCTACTCCACTCCGCTCCGCTCCGCTCCGCTCCACTCCCTTCCACTCCACTCCCTTCCACTCCACTCCGCTCCGCTCCACTCCACTCCACTCCGCTCCACTCCGCTCCACTCCGCTCCACTCCGCTCCACTCCACTCCACTCCACTCCGCTCCGCTCCACTCCACTCCACTCCACTCCACTCCACTCCACTCCACTCCACTCCACTCCACTGCACTGCACTCCACTCCACTGCACTCCACTCCACTCCACTACCTATTATAGCTGTAAAAATGAAGTTGACAAACTTACATTTGCAGTTGTTCTCCGATACATTTTGTTTAGGAAAATGTTATCCCAGTACGTTTTATAAGTTGGTCAACTATTACTCGTAAACTTGTAAAGCCCACTTAGTCATGATAATTTTCTTTTAAACTTCGTTATATATACTACTATTGTAAATTTTTTCACACCCCCAAACATAACCGTTTAGCTGGTAGAGGGGGGGGACACTCGAGTAGGGCAAAAATTAGCACTTTAAAGCTTAATATTTCACAAACGAATCTTTTTATCAAAAAATTGTTGATGGAAACTACCAATATTTTTAAAGGCCTATTTAATGATACCCCACACTAAGGGGTACGCGAGAGAAAAAAAAAAACATCCCCGCTTTACGTGTACAGGAGGTACCCTAAAAAAAATATTTTACGAGATTTTATTTTACCACTTTTTTGACGCAACAAATCCGTATATTTACACCAAATTACAGCTTTCTAGTGCTGGGCGTCTCTGAGCTAAGCTGCGGACAGACGGACGGACGGACGGACGGACATGGCGAAACTATAAGGGTTCCTTGTTGACTACGGAACCCTAAAAACGCTCTTCTTAATTATACAAACTGCTTAAATGTTATTCCTCTGTAATCTGTTACACCTGAAAGCAATGGTGGTGTAGTGGTGTCGTCCTCGACTTATGTGTTGGAAGTATTTTTAGAGCATGCAAATTATAATATTAAATTACTAACTGCTGTCCGCGACATCGTCTGCGTGAATGCTTTGAAGAAATAAAGGTTCACTGCTCGTTCCCCGTAGGTGATAGCGTGATAATATGTAGCCTGTATGTTGACCCGACTTCTTAATAATATTCGTGACAAATTTGAAGTAAATCCATGCAGTACTTTTTGAGTATATCCCGGACATACATACAGACAAACAGACAAAAATTCTGAAAACTATATTTTTAGCTTCGGTATCGATTGTAGATCACACCCCAAGTATTCTTTTAAATAATACTCAATGTACAGTTTTGACTTTCCTACCATTTTATGTGTGTCTAGATGGTCTATGGTATATTGCAGGTTATACATTCGGAGGCGCCTGCAAATATTTATTCCGAAACTCGTGACACTACAACACAGTGAAATAACGATATCCAGCATTATTACAAGTAAACAAATATTTCTCATTGAAATACTTTACTAAGGAATATGATAATGTTACTTCTCCCGGCTCCGCCCGCGATTCATGTCGCGATAAACTATGGGAGTAAAGTCGTGACCGACTCACTAATTCTATTTATGCCTCAACGGGGCTCCGAACCTGGGACGTTTCGTATCGCGTTTCTCTCGGAATCTGTATCTCTGTTGTGCAGTAGTTTACAAGCTCGTTGCGCGATTGAGGGAATTTATGAGGGTCTAGGTTCAATTCTCAGGCTTGTATGAAAGAGTGCTTTGTTTAGAGCTAGATTTAAGGTATTTAGTTATAAATTACTAGCTGTTCTCCGCGCTTTTAATCGTGTAATCCGTAATAACGGTAATAATATCGTCCAAGTACACAATAAACGAAAAATAACTGAACCACTGAATGATTTATGAGACCAAATGGCAGATATATTGCATCGAACAAAAATGAAGAATCATCAAATCAAATCATTTTTATTTGTAGAACATAGGTAAACAAAAGTACAGATGTTAAAAATAATATTTAGAACGCTATGTCTTGCCATCAATGGCGTACAAATGTTGTTATAAATAATAATGAACTAATACATCAAAATGCACATATAAATCACAAATTTTACAAAATAAATTAGGTTAAAATATAATAAAACAATTAGATTAAGTAATTACAAATAGAAAATGTCAACAGATATGTGTCTATAATAAAATTATAAGAAACATTCATCATCATATGAGAAAATAGTATAATAAATAGCATTAATGTCAATAAATCACAATTTGTCTTCCAGGTACTCACTGACTGTGTAGTAGCTTTTGTCAACTAATAGATTAAAAACAGCCTTTTTGAAATGGTGTACGTTGTCAAGATCTTTTAACGTATTTGGTAATTTATTATATAGCTTTGGCGCCATCCCTAAAAAGCTTTTTGAATAGAGCGTAGTCTTGTGTGGAATAGCACATATATCCCTATTGCGTCGTTTTGATTTCAATGTTTGAAATAGATGTAAGTTTGACTTTACGAATACTGCTGTCTCGTAGATGTACATGCAGGGCAAAGTAAGCAGTTTATATTTCATAAATAGTGGTTTACAGCTATCAGTCTTTTTCAGTTTAAATATAGCACGTACACACCTCTTTTGAGCTTTGAAAGCAATTTGTTTGTCGCTGGAATTTCCCCAATACATTATTCCAAAACGTAATGCTGACGACACATAAGCTTTGTACGCTATCAGAACCACAGACTGATTTGCAATTTTTCCAAGAATATACAGATCATACAAATTGAACTAGAAACCTCTTAGTAATCGGAATTCGGAACCTCCTCCTTTTGGAGTCGGTTAAAAGTCAGGTAGATGATGATTACTTTTAAGTACTTTTCTCATAAAGTCATTCGAATCTGGTTGAATGGCTCATAGAGTGGTCAAACTCGAACTTTATCGATGTTCTCTTCGAAAATCGTGAGAAAACACAAGTTCTTCCAATTAATGAATACTAATCAATTAATACTGTATCTCAATCTAGAGCTAATAGTATACTTGTAATGCAAACACAGTTATGTTTATATTATCCTTATCTATGCTAATTGTCTGTGGTCTAGGGATGTGCGATACTACACATTCAAAATATCGATTCTTTGGTTCGATCCGGAACGCAACGGTACAATACCATTATATCAAATGGCTTCTATCGATGATATGTATTTATGCTATAATGGATTCTTCGAATATCACATTGTATCGTATCGTCCTCAGGGAACTACGATAATCACACGACGTCTATCTAAAATACTGATAAATACGAATTTAAGTTCTATATTATATTTATATTCTCTCCTAAAGTCTAGGCAATATTCCTAGAATTCGTTTAGGTCCTCTTTTTGTGTTCTATTCTTATATTCTTGAAATCGTTAGATCATTATGACATTTGGACGATGATACATTCATACCGGTACCGGTAATTATTTACCGGTTTCAAATATTTTTTTTTTTGTAATATTATTAGTCTTTTGTCTTCTGATAATTCTAAAGTGCCTGTAACTGACCCACTTGAAATAAATGATTTGAATTCAATCATTGCATCGTATTCATTTATAGTATCAAAGTATCGATTAACCGATATTTTGAATTGATGCGTCACAATGGTATCCCAAAATGTTGTTTCGATGATGTAAAGTATCGAAACAGATCGTGCGTCACTATTCTGATCGTTATACGGATCTCAATATGACTAATTAATATTTTATAGATCAGCTAAATGTTGCAGATACCTGGCAAATTTATGTGTTTTCATTATTTAGCATTAGCATACGTTTAATTGATAATAAATTATTGTAAGATAAACTTAGAATCACTTTTATGTTCTAGTAATTATATTTTTCTAGATTAAGAATAAAGCGTGCTTCCCTATGCGCTATATAATCATCATCAGCCTATATGTTCCCACTGCTGGGACACAGGCCTCCTCTCTGTGAGATGGAGTCGGCCATATTAGAAGATAAATTAAATTTATTAAATATTTTTCTGATCACCGAGAAATCACACATAAATTAAATAAACACCTTTACAGCTATAAATAATGAAGCAATTTAATATAAAGTTGATAAGGAAGAGTGAACTTGTTAGTGTGAACTGTTACAGTTATCGACATTAATATTTATAAACTAAGTCTTAATATCGGAAGACGATTAATTTGCCGTGAGAATATTTAACCGACTTCAAAAAAAGGAGGAGGTTCTCAATTCGGTCGGTATGTTTTTTTTTTTTTTATGTATGTACACCGATTACTCCGAGGTTTCTGGTCCGATTAGTGTAATTCTTTTTTCGTTCGATGCAGTATACTTGCAGTTTGGTCCCATAAAAGTCATCCAATTTGGTTCAGTACTTTTTATTTTGTGAGCATTTTTATTAATGGATGATGTGATGATTTTTACTTTTTTGAGTGTTTGTTACGCGATTACTCCGCCAATTGTGGACCGATTTTCAAAATTCTTTTTTTGTTGTACGAGGAATAGTTTACTTTAGGGAACACTGCAAGTTTCATCAAAATCGGTTCAGCAGTTTTTGATAGGGAATTTAATTAGCTTATTGTGTACATGAGCGATGTTAATACCAGTGCTAAGGATTACCAAATTCTAGTGCACATGTAAGAAATGATGTGTTTGACAAGAATTTGGGTTGAATATTTAAACTAAAAAGAGTAAAATAAAAAACTTAAAAAAAAATATATTTAACCGCCTTCAAAAACAACCACAAAAAGGGTAAAATAACCTACAAAATAACTTTTCTTTCGGAAGTCGGTGGCATAAAAGACAACGAAATAAAAAAAAACAAAGCCACCTAATTCCAAAAGAAAAGTTATTTTGTAGGTTATTTTACCCTTTTTTGTGGTTGTTTTTGAAGGCGGTTAAATTTTTTTTTACGCATTGCGTTCGGCGACGCCTAGGTTAATGCAAAAGCGTCGTTTGATGAGCGGGGAAAATTTGACGACGCCGCGCCGCCGCCGCCGCCCGCCGGCGCCACCATCGCCAAACTATTTTAAACCTAGTTTTATATATTTCAATTCTTCAACTTCATCATTTCTTACAGTGTTCAGTTCAGATTTATTATGTACGAAGGAACGTAAAAAATAAAAACCGTATTTGCATTGACTTATCGCCTTTATGAGTATAAACGTTTACACCTCATAATTGTCTATCATCCAAAGGTGCTAATAACTTTCATGACATAAAATAGGTAGGCTAAGTTTCGGCATAACTGGTAAACCAATTGTGAGGTCGACAGCTACACAAATGATCAAAGGAATAGATTAAATGATCAAAGGAAAGTGGTTACAAAGAAATGGTTAAATTTAAGTAAACAAGTTTAAGTAAGTCTGTATTAGGAAGACATGTATCAGGCTGAAGGATTAGACAAAGTGCAAGTACTTAATTTAGATATTTTAATAAATATAGTATGGGACGTCTCCCAAAGGTAGCTGGATCAGACTGGACGCGGAAGCCATTTCGTACACTAAGCAACGCAAGTCTCCTATACCTTACAACTTTGGTATCCAGGCGACTATCACAATACATATCCATAGAGGTTCGTTCACAGGCGCGTGCCTGTGTCAATGGATATCAAAGTCGTAAGGTATCGGAGACTTGCGTCGCGTTGTGTACGAAGAGGCGAAGGCGGAGTACAGGGTGATGTGGTTTAGCCTGGGAGAGGCCTATGGCCAGCAATGGCTTGCGATAGGCCTTTTTTACGCGGTAAAATCATCGAATGAGTCCTCCCACCCAAGACTGTCAGACTTGTACTGGCTAAAATCCACGGTGTTCTTCAATAGCCCTTTACTCGGCCACGGTTACTCGTTAGTCTCGCGAACCCGGCAGACTTTGGCCTTCAAAGGGGGCCCCGTCATTTTGCTGACAGCTGATCCATGATCGAACAGCAAGTCGCCCATTATTCGCCGTCCGCATGCCCGCGCCTACGGTGGCCGGAAATCAGAATGCGCCGTCGGTTGCCGTGCGCGTCTCTCACTGTAGCTGGGTCGTGAGGTGGACGCTGTCCTCTCCCTCACGCGACCGGCCTCCTCCTGAGTGCGATAGGCTGAGTTGAGATATACGATAGACAGCTGCCACATGAAATTAATGATGTACACCTAAAATGAATTTGTCTTCTCAAGTGAAACCGCAAATCTAGCCTAGTTCGTACTAATGATATACGTAATAATTAATTCCATGTCACAGCCTGTCCTAGTTAGCGAGTAATAAATCGACGTGTTACCATTATGTATGTACAACGTAGATTACAGTAAATTAATACATCTCCAGTGGACAGAATTATAATTAAATCCTTGTGTTAAGTTTGTTATTAATGATGGAAACTAATGTTATGGGATTTCTTAAAATAATTAAAATTATGGTTGGTTTTTGTAATGCAATAAGTTATTGATCGGCACTCCAATCGCCAACACATGAATTTAAAACATTATTATTATTACATACACACAAAACATTCAATATCACAGAAATTCAAAATCCATATTTTTTTGAAAACTTATTTTTTAACAGACGGCATGTCAGTTAAAAAAACTCAAACACAAAATGGTCATCAACTTTTTAAAAGAAAATCTCTGTTGAATTTGTTTATTTTAACTTGAATAAAAAAAAAATCCATTTAATCTTCATAATCATGTGGTTCCGTGTGTTGTTCATTCAGCTGATAATATTAATAATCTTATTTTTTGAGAGGGGGGTGTCCCAAATTCAACAGGCTTTTGGACCATCGGGGCTTCTTTGGCCTCATCTTATTCACATTTGCTTAAAACTTTACTTCATTAATCATAATTATTCAGTTAACTTTAAAATTGGAAATCATCGTTTCACAATATATTTTTTTTCTGAATGTTTACTCTGTTGGTGCTTATACTCGGGCCTCTGAGTTCACTTCTGTCAACTCACAACGTGAAATAAAAACTCATCACAGCAGATAGCAGGGACACGTCAACATGTTAAACACGAACCAGTTCCTCTTGTAATAAGTGAGCTGTCGGCGCTAATGTGCTGTTAATTAATTACTTGAACTTGTCACAACATGCCCGTAATCAGACCAACACGGGCTGACAACTTGAGGAGGGAGAAAAAGTAGACACGAGGATTTTTTATGAGATTCTGTTTCAAAGAGTTTTTTTTTATAAAGAAAACTTCTAGTACACGATTTGCAATAAGATTATGATTGACTCAAATGGTATGGATTTCAAAAACATATATTATGATACGTCATAAGCTACGACGAAGCTTAAGCATTCCGCACTGGCTCAATTAGGGTGCTAGTTGAACCTTCAGAATTACCTGAGTCACATTCTTGTTTAAATATAAGTTTTTTGCGGCCCCTGACATAGACACAGCACTGTATAACTAATATTTCCTCGTCTTGTATAATACATACTATATTTAAAAACTAAAATTAAAAGTAAAATATTTACAAAAATAACTAAACTAAAACTAAAATAATAATAAAAAAAAACAATTATAGGGCGTCAAAAAACTCATCCACATCGCTGTCAATGGGGAAAGTGCCCAGAACGCTGGCAGCATTGCCACGTTGGATGGCAATGCTGATCCTTTCACCAAGAAATAGGCCAGCCCTCTGGTCACACGAGGCGTCGACTATGCGCTTGACTCGTCTTGTTGGAATTAAATCAAATGCTATTGACAAATTCAAAAATATAAAAAAACTTCGTGATTAGCGTTTCCTGGTAATTTCTAAACGATTTAGATAATACGTATGAGGGCATTTCCTACTTTCATTTTTGTTTCATAGTTCATTGACCGATTCGAAAATGTGACATTTTTATTTTTAACACAATATAGCCATAGTAAAAAAAAATATAGATAAAAAGAGGTTGACAACATTTTGGCGACTTAAAATTCACATATGCCACACTCTTAATTTTATGACCAGCTATAAAATATTAAACATAGCTTTAGCAATAAAAAGCCAAGTTAAAAGCGAGTTCTTTAACACTCCCACCTTCAATTAAAGCTGCATAAACATTCAATGAGCCGTTGTATAAACATTACATAAATAAAACACGTTATATTTACGGACATTTGCCAAACTTCTCGATCAATTAACGACTACATACTCCACTCAGTTTACTTTGTAATTAATTCTTGGAATTAGCCGAAATATAGAACCAGTGTGTTAGGGTGACATCACACTACATAAGCGACGCGACAAACCCGTTTGTCCACTCAAACGCCACGTGTGTTGTGACAGCGAAAGCGGAGAAAACAAATGAATAAAATTGCTAGAATCTAAGAATGTCACTATCACTGCGAAACAATATGCGCTTGTCACGTCGCTTGAGGTCGTGATATGGGGAGTAACACAATATTAACAATAATATTGCTTCAGACTTCCTTGTAATATTGTTAATTCCTATGGTTTTTAACGATTGTTCATAGTCACGACATTAGTTTGTTATTATTGGCATTATAAGTTGACTGAATAAACTATTGTAGTGACAACTGGACAAGGGTTATTAATTTAAATGAAATAAAGTAGTATAAGCTAAATTACGTGTTATGGCCACCACAGCGAACAAAAAATGCAGTATGTTAGCGTTAAGCTAAAGATCAATGTGGCGTCAATGGTGCCAAATTTACGACTGAATCTTGTAACGACAAAACCTTTTCCTGCCATTTCTACTACATTTTGACGTTCCATATAAAACTTATCGAAATAAAAAAAATATCAAAAGTGAATGAAGTTGGCCTATTTATTCACCACTCCAAAAAGCTAAATTTTACAGTATTGCACTCAGTATAACCTAGCTTTATCCGACCAACACCAACTCAATAAATGTCCCATTGTCAATTAGTGTGAACTGCCACAAAGTAAAGTAAACGCGTAACCTTTAGACAAACTAATACGCGCGACAAATTACGTCTGAGCTGCCTTTATTTATATCCGGACAGGGCACGTTTGCACCGTTCATATAAATTGTTAATATTATTGTTTTATTCGCGATTGTTGCATTATTTAGTAGGTGCGACTAATGTGAGCACTGCGCTTTTATTATGACAGATATTGTGTTAGCTTTGCCGTGTTTATTGAATTAACTTTAGCCTTTGACATCAATCATAATAAAGGTAGGAATGTTTCGTAATTTTATTGACTTTGGTTGTTGTTTGGTTAAATCCTGTTTATGAAACCTTAATACGTATAATTTATTTAGTTCTAGGAATTACAAATAATAGGACCTAGACAAGGGGCGATGGCTTTCAGATCTTTTCGTATTTTTGTGACTTTCTCAGCCGTTTTTCTAGGTCTTCGGGTCACGATTGACTGATGACATCAACCGTAGTGATATTTTTCGAGATTCAGGCTGCCCTGGTGCCATTCCCCGGTATTGACCGCCAGGACGTAGATTCCACCCACCTCGAAGATGTAAAGTGACCCAATATAAACAAAAATATAAAAAAAAACGCTTTCAATTCTATACTAAACTTTACCAAAATCGTTAGGTCTCGTGTCGTGCGTCCAACCTGCTTAGTAGGCGGGTCAATATCAAGAGTCAGTGAATCTATTGAGATGCGATTTACAACGTTACTATGTTCACGATCTGTTGGCGATTAACACCATGCAACTAGTATCGATTTCTGGGGAAAATTATGGATTTCGTGATTTTGATCAAAACTAAGAGGCGAGTGAATCGAAGAAGTCGAATCTATAATGTTACATTACACGCGAATGCTCAGGTGAGGGAGCGCCTTCACATTTTCAATAGCGAAAATAATCAAACCAGTTAACGCTAAAACTAGTATTAAATTAGCTCTAAGATATCGCTCCCACTAAACAATAGAACTCTCTAATATATTTGAACAGCGTGTCACCAAGTATCTGGTCTAATAGTAATAACTTCACACCGCCCCACAATACATTACCATCTTAATAAATCTTAAAACGGGCTTAAATCGGGCCATTGAGCAGACGTAGGTCAGAAGACCCAAACTAATTTACCCATAGTTTTTACCGTCAGTAAAAGAGGGAGTTTCTCAATTGCATTAGGTGAAGCCTGTGATGATAGTTGGTGGCCTACCATGGCGTCTTAAAGCGAGATAAAAAATAGAAAAGATAAAAGATATTTATTTTGCAAAATATAGGTACAGTAGTTAAACTGTGGGAACGAGATGGCGCTAGACGACTTGTATAGCTCTGTCTCTTTCACACAGTGGAACAGTGGTATGTGTTTAAATAAAATAAATAAATTAAAAAATTGACCCGTTTTTCTGTTTTGTCAATCCTGATGAAATGATGAAAAAGAAAATACTTTGGAAGCTATAGTTATTTGTATAATTATGTCTCTACCATTTAGTTGCCTTCGAACTGTTAGTTAAGAAAACTAAAGACAAGTCCAAACTTAAAAGAGAATTTCATTAGTCAAATTAATTTAAATTAAACCAAACTTTACGTTTATGATCATTAAAGGTATAAAATATTATGTAAAACCACAGAAAATGCAACACTAGGAATTTTCGAAGGCTAATGTTAATTCATTAACCACAGCTATGCCAAAACAATGTTTATCTTAATAAAAGCGCTGTGCTCACATTACTGGCACCTCATAAATAAAGCAACTAATGTTAATAATAATCTACAATTTATGTGAATCGTGCAATCTTACATTGTTGAAAATTGAAATAATCGCATTCGTACACAACGCGACGTAAGTCTTCGATACCTTACGACTTTGATATCCATTAACGCGTGTCTCTGAACGAACTTCTATGGATTTGTATTGTAATAGTAGCCTGGTTTACAAAGTCGCAAGTTATCGGAGACTTGCGTCGCATCTTGAACGAAGGGGCTAATAGTTTAGAATCGCTTGCCATCTGTCGCCGAATGGAGTATCATCTCTCACAGGATATGCTGCATTTTCTTTTCTTTCTCCACATGCATAATTACTTTACAGATAAGATAAATTGATTCATATTCCCTTTCTTTTAAAGTTCGAAATTCCTTTTATTGGCTCAATTGAAATAAAACGTTGATATTTTGAAGTTAAAAAATCTGTCTTCTTCTTCTCTCTTCCCTTCCACTTACTCGAATTAAAATAGCTCTTTCGAAAACAGAAAAAAATCACGGAGTGGTATTTCTGTAATTATTGCACATAGTGACACCTCAACAAAGTGCACTGATAAAGAATCTCTAATAAACTCGTCGGGTAATCTCAGCTGGTTTAACTCTGTAGAACACGAGGGCCAGTGATTGAGCCTCAGTGATACAGGTCATAGTTACGAGGCAGATATGGACTAGGCTTAATAATGGCGAGTGATGACCCTATCGGGGTGCTAATAACGATATCAGGAGTGGGTGGGTGAAATAAGGGCTGTTACAGCAATGTAGGAGTGGTGCATTTAATAGGAAAATAATAGCCATATTCAATATTGCCCAGCTTGTTTTAAATCCATTACAACAAGAATCTACTATCTCAGAAAAGATACCAGGAGTTGGAATATTACAGGCTTATTATTATCCTTACTTTGATCTTGATACCGAAAATTGGGCATCATCCTCAGACTACAATGTTCCCACTGCTGGGACACAGGCCTCCTCTCTGTGAGAGGGAGTGAGCCATAATCTACCACGCGGGCCCAGTACGGGTTGGTAGATGTTACATGTCTTTGAATTTTCGGTTCTAGGACATACCGGTTTCCTCACGATGTTTTCCTTCACCGCTTTGAGAGCAGTGGTGATGAAATCAATTACAAGAAGTAATGCGCCTGGCTGGGTCGAACCCACGACCTACAACTCGTAAGTCGAAACCGATAGCACTTGGCCACCACTGCTCTCTAAATTGGGCATACTTCCAGAGTTTTCCACGAGTTTTCAGCAATTTCTAAGAAAAAACCCATTATACTTTCCCTGACACTGGCCTTAAGATCACAATTTGTGTTCGGGCGCTTGAATCTACTAGACCAAAATATACCCTCAAATGATAAAGTGGTTATACAGTATCATAACATTGGTTTTGTGTACTTTCTAACTAAATTAATCAATGTTTTGTCCTGTTTACCCGTAAATTAACACATTTATCTTTAGAAACAGCCCGAGAGGCCACTAATCGTTGCCCTAACGATAACGCTTCAAGCTCACTCACAATTAGCGGAGCAGCGTGATACCGATACCGAGACCGTAAATCTGATACCGATACCAACTTTCTAGCCGACGAGATTATCGGGCGATACGATATATAATCTGTGGAGTATTTACTACGACGACAGAAGGAAACGTTTCAATTTGTGTAAATCTCGTTGAGACTGCAAATCAGCACACAAAGTGCTGAGATAGGTAGTGCTGTTTTCACAATAGAAGTATCGATATTAACTACCATGACAGATATGAAATATCATCATCATCATATCAGCCGTAAGACGTCCACTGCTGAACATAGGCCTCCCCTTTAGACTTCCAATAGGACCGGTTGTAAGCGGCCTGCATCCAGCGTGATCTTGTGGCCTTCATAAGATCGTCTGCCTACCGTGTGAGTTGACGTCCTACGCTGCGCTTGCCGGTGCGTGGTCTCCATTCGAGAACTTTACGGCTCCATCTATCATCAGTTCTGTGTGCTATATGGCCTGCCCACTGCCATTTCAACTTGCTAATTCGTTGGGCTATGTCGATAACTTTGGTTCGTCTACGAATCTCCTCATTTCTGAGTCGATCGCGCAGAGAGACTCCAAGCATAGCCCTCTCCATAGCTCGTTGGACTATACTGAGCTTACTAATGAGGCCTACAGTAAAGGACCACGTTTCGGCACCATACGTCATCACTGGTAACACACATTGGTCGAAAACTTTCGACTTGAGGCACTGAGGTATTTTGGACGAGAAAACCTTACGCAGTTTCCCGAACGCTGCCCAGCAGAGTTGGATTTGAAATATGGTCCCAGAAAAAAAATTAAGAGGTGATAATTATGCGTCAGACACTTCCAGTTGTTTATCAAAATATTCTTTGCCATTCAAAGAATATCATGCTATTGAAGTGCTATCCCAATTTTACACAGTCGAATACATATGAAGGAAATATCGATATGTTTTATCGAAATGGTAGTATATTATTTGGATAAATATACTACTAACCTATTATTTTACCAACTCTCAAAATTTTCCTCTAATGATACGATTTCGATTACTGATTTACTAAACAATTCAAATGTTACTGAAATCTATCGACTAAAAATCTATCGATTACTTAAATTTCTAGTTTTACATCAACCCTATGATAATCATTGTGTAGTACATAAAGCTTCATTCACCTAATCTCATAGATAACTGAGCTCGTTCGTTAGCACCTGTCAGTATAGAGAGCGCTCGATAGACCACTGATCAACAACTAAGAATAGAGTTGAAATACTTTAGTGACAGGAAGAAAGGAAGGCTCCACGGAGTTATAAAGTTTCAGCTAGTTAAATATAGTCTTATGTTTATCGTATTATGGGTAAGACCCTTCGTAGACTAGGCGACGCAAGTCTCCGATATCTTATAACTTTGTTGTCCAGGTGACTATCGCAATAGAAATCCAGAGAGGTTCGTACACAGGCACGGTGGATAGGCAGTCGCTCCATGTAAAATACTGATATTCAGCTGCATCTGGTTCGACTGGAAGCTGACCACAATATAGTTGGGAAAAGGCAGATGATTGACAATTTTGCGTAGGAATGTACAAAGGCAATCGCTTCGATTAAAAAAAATATATAAATCAACCAAAGCATTAAGTCTCTTAGTTTTTAATTTAGATTGTAAGCCCCTGGCTGGAGGCCTTAGATTCAAGGCACACCGCAGAACTTTCCGGCTAAGCAGTATACAGCCTCCTCTAGGTTGACCTAAGAAACGGCATTTAAAAAAAAAACCGGCCAAGTGCGAGTTAGACTCGCGTGAAGAGGGTTCCGTACGATGTTACCTATCACGATTTTTTTAAATCTGACCCAAATTGGTACGCACAATATTGAGTGATTTACCATGTTATTTTAATATCATGGACTTCTTATGGGTTATCCTATAATGTATAAGTAGAAAACTAATTTCTGTATTTTTTTCAAAATTTTAGGTTCAGTAGTTTCGGAGATAATTGACTGTAAGCGACAAACAGACGGACACACGAGTGATCCTATAAGGGTTCCGTTTTTGTATTCCGTATTCCGTAATGTACGGAACCCTAAAAAAACTTTCTGCCGTATATAAGGTGTGACTATGTTGATTTTTATCAAGACTTTCTTACTATGTGTCACCTACTCTTATTGAAAAGGAGCAAAATAACATTGTTTAAAGAACACTCAGGGGCCTAAAGACCCACGATGAACCCAAAATGAAATCAGAAGAAAAAAAATATGGGATTCACTAAGAAACCCAATAACTAATGTCGTCTTTAAATAATCCTTCCAACATTTTCTACTCTTATAAACATTATCAAAACTTTTGTTTCTCAAATTGTTCTCATTATATTTTCACTGTTGAAAATAATCATCGCTGAAAGTCTTTGTAGACAATAATACTCTATGAAAGACTTTGAAAGTGATTGTCTCTTATCCAGGACCCAGTTAACACTAAAACTAGTATTAAATTAGCTCTAAGATATCGCTCGCACTAAACAATAGAACTCTCTAATATATTTGAACAGCGTGTCACCAAGTATCTGGTCTAATAGTAATAACTTCACACCGCCCCACAATACATTACCATCTTAATAAATCTTAAAACGGGCTTAAATCGGGCCATCGAGCAGACGTAGGTCAGAAGACCCAAACTAATTAACCCATAGTTTTTACCATCAGTAAAAGAGGGAGTTTCTCAATTGCATTAAGTGAAGCCTGTGACGGTAGCTGGTGGCCTACCATGACGTCTTAAAGCGAGATAAAAGATAAAAACCGGCCAAGTGCGAGTTGGACTCGCGTGAAGAGGGTTCCGTACGATGTTACCTATCACGTTTTTTTTAAATCTGACCCAAATTGGTACGCACAATATTGAGTGATTTACCATGTTATTTTAATATCATGGACTTCTTATTGGTTTTCCTATAATCTATAGTAGAAAACTAAATTCTGTATTTTTTTAAATAAATTAGATTCAGTAGTTTCGGAGATAAGGGGGGGAATGGTCAAATTTCGTCTATTTTCTTGAATAACTTGGAAACTATTTATTTTAAAATTACAAAAAAAATATATTTAAGATTGTCTCAACAAGACCTTTCATTTGATATGTCACGCGATGCAGTTTTCAATTATTTTTTTTAATTTTCCCCTTCCCCCCAAAAATTACCTCCCTTATACAGATATGGACTTCTTATAGGTTATCCTATAATTTATAAGTAGAAATCTAATTCCTGTATTTTTTTCAAAATTTTAGGTTCAGTAGTTTCGGAGATAAGGGGGGGGGAATGGTCAAGCTTCGTCTATTTTTTTTGAATAACTTGGAAACCATTTATTTTAAAATTACAAAAAAAATACTTTTAAGTTTGTCTCAACAATACCTTTCATTTGATATGTCACACGATGCACTTTTCAAATATTTTTTTTTAAATTTTCCCCTTCCCCCCCCCAAAAATTACCTCCCATATACAGATATGGACTTCTTATAGGTTATCCTATAATCTATAAGTAGAAATCTAATTCCTGTATTTTTTTTCAAAATTTTAGGTTCAGTAGTTTCGGAGATAAGGGGGGGGGAATGGTCAAGCCTCGTCTATTTTTTTTGAATAACTTGGAAACCATTTATTTTAAAATTACAAAAAAAATACTTTTAAGTTTGTCTCAACAATACCTTTCATTTGATATGTCACACGATGCAGTTTTCAAATATTTTTTTTTAAATTTTCCCCTTCCCCCCCAAAAAATTACCTCTCATATACAGATATGGACTTCTTATAGGTTATCCTATAATCTATAAGTAGAAAACTAATTTCTGTATTTTTTTCAAAATTTTAGGTTCAGTAGTTTCGGAGATAAGGGGGGGGGAATGGTCAAATTTCGTCTATTTTCTTGAATAACTTGGAAACTATTTATTTTAAAATAATAATAAAAATATATTTAAGATTGTCTCAACAAGACCTTTCATTTGGTATGTAACACGATGCGGATTTCAAATATTTTTTTTTAATTTTCCCCTTCCCCCCCAAAAATTACCTCCCATATACAGATATGGACTTCTTATAGGTTTTCCTATAATCTATAAGTAGAAAACTAATTACTGTATTTTTTTCAAAATTTTAGGTTCAGTAGTTTCCGAGATAAGAGGGGAGGGGGAATGGTCAAATTTCGTCTATTTTCTTGAATAACTTGGAAACTATTTATTTTAAAATTACAAAAAAATACATTTAAGATTGTCTCAACAAGACATTTCATTTGATATGTCACACGATGCAGTTTTCAAAACTTTTTTTTTTCATTTTCCCCTTCCCCCCCAAAAATTACCTCCCACTTACAGATTTCATCTATTCACGTCACACCTCTGTGCTTGGGTCACAGGAATTGATATGTGTACCAAATTTCAACCCAATCGGTTTAGTAGATTCGGAGATAATTGACTGTAAGCGACAGACAGACGGACACACGAGTGATCCTATAAGGGTTCCGTTTTTGTATTCGGACGTACGGAACCCTAAAAAGATAAAAGATATTTATTTTGCAAAATATGGGTACAGTAGTTAAACTGTGGGAACGAGATGGCGCTAGACGACTTGTATAGCTCTGTCTCTTTCACACAGTGGAACAGTGGTATGTGTTTAAATAAAATAAATAAATTAAAAATCTTACCCGTTTTTCTGTTTTGTCAATCCTGATGAAATGATGAAAATGAAAATACTTTGGAAGCTATAGTTATTTATTTATATATGTCTCTACCATTTAGTTGCCTTCGAACTGTTAGATACGAAAACTAAAGACAAGTCCAAACTTAAAAGAGAATTTCATTAGTCAAATTAATTTAAATTAAACCAAACTTTACGTTTATGATAATTATAGGTATAAAATATTATGTAAAACCACAGAAAATGTAACACTAGGAATTTTCGAAGGCTAATGTGAATTCATTGACCACAGCTATGCCAGAACAATGTTAATCTTAATAAAAGCGCTGTGCTCACATTACTGGCACCTCATAAATAAAGCAACTAATGTTAATAATAATCTACAATTTATGTGAATCGTGCAATCTTACATTGTTGAAAATTGAAATAATCGCATTCGTACACAACGCGACGTAAGTCTTCGATACCTTACGACTTTGATATCCATTAACGCGTGTCTGTGAACGAACCTCTATGGATTTGTATTGCAATAGTAGCCTGGTTTACAAAGTCGCAAGGTATCGGAGACTTGCGTCGCATTGTGAACGAAGGGGCTAATAGTTTAGAATCGCTCGCCATCTGTCGCCGAATGGAGTATCATCTCTCACAGGATATACTGCATTTTCATTTCTTTTGCCCCACATGCATAATTACTTAACAGATATGATAAATTCAATCTTAGTCCCTTTCTTTTAAAGTTTGAAATTCCTTTTATTGGCTCAATTGAAATAAAACGTTGATATTTTGAAGTTAAAAAAACTGTCTTCTTCTTCTCTCTTCTCTTCCACTTACTCGAATTAAAATAGCTCTTTCAAAAAAAGAAAAAAACACGGAGTGGTTCTTCTGTAACTATTCTACATAGTGACACTTCAACAAAGTGCACTGATAAAGAATCTCTAATAAACTCGTCGGGTAATCTCAGCTGGTTTAACTCTGTAGGACACGAGGGCCAGTGATTGAGCCTCAGTGATACAGGTCATAGTTACGATACAGATATGGAATAGGCTTAATAATGGCAAGTGATGACCTTATCGGCGTGCTAATAATGATATCAGGAGTGGGTGGATGAAATAAGGGCTGTTTCAGCAATGTAGGAGTGGTGCAATTAATAGGGAAATAATAGCCATATTCAATATTGCCAAGCTTGTTTTAAATCCATTACAACAAGAATCTACTGTCTCAGAAAAGATACCAGGAGTTGGAATATTACAGGCTTATTATTATCCTCACTTTGATCTTGATACCGAAAATTGGGCTTCATCCTCAGACTACAATGTTCCCACTGCTGGGACACAGGCCTCCTCTCTGTGAGAGGGAGTGAGCCATAATCTACCACGCGGGCCCAGTACGGGTTGGTAGATGTTATATGTCTTTGAATTTTCGGTTCTAGGACATACCGGTTTCCTCACGATGTTTTCCTTCACCGCTTTGAGAGCAGTGGTGATGAAATCAATTACAAGAAGTAATGCGCCTGGCTGGGTCGAACCCACGACCTACAACTCGTAAGTCGAAACCGATACCACTTGGCCACCACTGCTCTCTAAATTGGGCATACTTCCAGAGTTTTCCACGAGTTTTCAGCAATTTCTAAGAAAAAACCCATTATACTTTCCCTGACACTGGCCTTAAGATCACGATTTGTGTTCGGGCGCTTGAATCTACTAGACCAAAATATACCCTCAAATGATAAAGTGGTTATACAGTATCATAACATTGGTTTTGTGTACTTTCTAACTAAATTAATCAATGTTTTGTCCTGTTTACCTGTAAATTAACACATTTATCTTTAGAAACAGCCCGAGAGGCCACTAATCGTTGCCCTAACGATAACGCCCCAAGCCCCCAAGCTCACTCACAATTAGCGGAGCAGCGTGATACCGATACCGAGACCGTAAATCTGATACCGATACCAACTTTCTAGCCGACGAGATTATCGGGCGATACGATATATAATCTGTGGAGTATTTACTGCGACGACAGAAGGAAACGTTTCAATTTGTGTAAATCTCGTTGAGACTGCAAATCAGCACACAAAGTGCTGAGATAGGTAGAGCTGTTTTCACAATAGAAGTATCGACACTAACTACCATGACAGATTTGAAACATGGTCCCAGAAAAAACATTACTTCAGAGGTAATAATGCATCAGTCATTTCCAGTTATGTCTATCAAAATATTCTTTGCAATTCAAAGAGTATCATGCAATTGGAGTCCAATTTTACACAGTCGAATATCGATGAAGGAATCTATACATATAATAAATCTGTAGAAGGGTCAATTCTGTACAATGAAAATATTGAAAAAATAAATAGCGGGGGGTGTTGCTAGATCGATACCAAACCCAAATATGTGATTAAAAAATTTTTTGTCTGTCTGTCTGTCTGTATATGCAGGCATCACGTGAAAACTAACGGTTCGATTTCGATGAAACTTGGTATAATTTTACCTTATTATCCTGGGCATAAAATGGGATACTTTTTATCCTGGAAAAATACGTAGAAAAAGAAATCTTATTTTTCAGTTTTATTCATAGACGTTGTTCTGTAGAACCGCGAACACACGTTGCATTACCCGCAGTGGATTCAGCGCCGTAACTTGTAGCGCCGAAAGTCGGATTTGGCTTGAACCGTTTGCGGCACACGCAGGCCACGCCTTCCCGACTCCTATATAAGGAGCCGCGTTCCGCGCCGCGCGATGCATATAAATTCTGAATTTTGATGGGAGCGGACGTGTCCAGTGTGGCGAGCGGTCGTCCGTGGAATTAATATTGTTATGTATGCGTGTAATTTTAAACCGTGCTTTTCAGCGCGACCTTTTTGATTACTGTTCCGATCAGTTATTTGTAAATACAAGGTCGGAATTACTATGAAAAAAATACTTACTACAGAACGCGAGCTCAACAGCAGTAGCTCAATAGAGGGATCTCCTTAATTATTATAGGCTTAGCCGTATTTGGGTCCAATAGATATTTATAAGATGTCATTGTCAGAGTTACTCAAAATGGAGAAATAAACCATCCACGCGAAGACCGACATCCGCGCGGACGGAGTCGCGGGCGGAAGCTAGTTATCAATATTTTGTTGTGTGACACAGGCCTCCTCTCTGTGAGAGGGAGTGGGCCATAATACACCGCGCGGGCCCAGTGCAGGTATAGCAAAATTTTACTCTTATGACACGATGTCGATTACTGACTCACTAAGCAATTCAAATCGTACTGAAATCTATTGACTAAAAGGTATCGAATACTTACACTAACAGTACTACTACAACCCTAGTGACAATCATTGTGTAGTACATAAAGCTTCATTCACCTAATCTCATAGATAACTGAGCTCGTTCGTTAGCACCTGTCGCTATAGAGAGCGCTCGATAGTGACAGTTGCTCGATAGACCACTGATCAACAACTAAGAATAGAGTTTGAATACTTTAGTGTCAGGAAGAAAGGAAGGCTCCATCCTTATGTTTGTCTTATATCTTAAGACCCTTCGTATACTAGGCGACGCAAGTCTCCGATACCTTACAACTTTGGTATCCAGGTGACTATCGCAATACAAATCCATAGAGTTGCGTACACAGGCACGCTGGATTGGCAGTCGCTCCATGTATAAAACTGATATTTAGCTGCATCTGGTTCGACTGGAAGCCGACCACTATATAGTTGGGAAAAGGTAATTAATGACTGTCAATTTTATAAGCTGCGTAGGAATGTACAAAGGCAATCGCTTCGATCAAAAAAAAAAAAAAATCAACCAAAGCATTAAGAGATGTTTAATTCGAATTACATTTGAAATAGACTGTTGAAAAAGTAAATAATTAAAACAATTTATTCATCAATTAGATCGTTGAGTTATTCAACGACGTCATTTTAATTTCAATCAATTTAACACGTAGTTATTTTCTTAATCAAATCCAATTTACTAACAGATGTTATAATTTCACGCCCACTTCACAGCTCAATGATTGAATCATATTAGGTATACACAGGTTGTATATATCCATATTAGCATAAGTCATGCTTTATTAGTTTATTAATTGGCTGAATAATTAACTTCACGGTTCGCTCAAACGGTACACAAATGTGGACAAAATAAACATATGCATGCTTATAAAGACATTCGTTCATTCTCCGAACAATACTATTACAATAATAATTATAATTCATATTAATACAAGAGTACGAATAACTCGACAAACCAGCAAGACAACCAGGATCAAAATGAAGCATAGCAATCAACGCCCCCGCCTCTCACAAATGAAACAAGCACTTATTATAATACAAAAAGAAGAACCAGTAAAGATAAAAATAAAAAAATAAATCTTCCAACCCGGCTGGTCACCGTGGAAGAATACGACCACAACCCTCCAAATAAAAACACTATAAATCTAAATACAAATCTAAACCAAAACCAAAAAGAACAAAGACAGAAACTTCACGTCATTACCTACAATGTGAGAACACTTGGATCCCATGAACGCCTTATAGAACTATTTGAAACACTCAAGACAATCAATTGTGATATAATGGGAGTATCTGAAGTGAGACGATTAGGAAGTAAAATCGAAGAATATAGAGACTACATACTATGCTACACGGGCCAGACACCGGGCAGGCATGGAGTGGGTTTTATTATAAACAACTCTTTCAAACAAAATATAGAAAGCTTCACTGGCTTGACAGAACGCGTAGCAATGTTAAACCTCACCTTCGGGGAACACCGAATATCGCTAATTCAGGTTTATGCACCCACAGAGGCAGCAAAAGAAGAAGAAATCTCTCTCTTTTACAAAACCATCTCACTAGCAATAGAAGCAGCTCACGATGACTACATAGTAATGGGAGATTTTAACGCGAAAATTGGACAACCGCAGTAAAGTGAACACTTAATAATGAGACCATACGGATACGGTGACAGAAATGGCAGAGGACAAAAACTCATCGACTTTGCTATTGAAAATAAACTCTCCATACTAAATACCTTCTATAAGAAAAAATCCAACCGCAGATGGACGTGGCGCTCACCAAACAACGTACACAAAAATGAGATAGATTATATTCTATCGAACCGACCGGATTTCTTCCAAAATATTGAAGTTTTAAATATAGTGTATCCCTCAGACCATAGACCAGTCAGAGCAAAAATAATTATATCATACACGAGGAAAAGAAGAGCAAATTATAGAAACAACACAATTGCGTCATTAAAGAACGAAAAGGAAACCCAGAATTTTATAGAGAAGCTAAACCACAAAATGACAACGCTCCCGAGCTGGCAAGTCACCAATTGCATACAATCATATTATACCAGGTTAATTAATATAATTACTGAAAGTCTAAGAGAAGCTCATTCAACCAGTACCACCCCCAGAGCCCATGAAATTTTATCACCGCGCACATTACAACTTATGGATAGAAGGAGAACGCTGCATAAAACGAAAAACAAAACACGAAGTGAAAAAAGCGAACTAACAGCCCTGTATAAACTTATTGCAAAGTATATAAAAAACGACTACTACAAACACAGACAAAATATAATTGCAAAACATCTCAACCACTCAGGAAGTACTAAAAAAGCTTTCAAAGAACTAACGACAAATAAAATATGGATAGAAGGACTGAAAACTTCAACAAGAACTAAACACAATCGCAAAGAGATCATAGAAGTAGCTACCAATTTTTATAGAAGACTATACAGCGGAAAGCCACCCACGAATAATTTTACATCAGAAAACTATGCTGGAAATAACGATATAGATGAAATTACCGAACTGGAGGTTCTAGAGGCAATAACCAGGTTAAAGAGAGACAAGAGCCCAGGCTCAGATTGTGTACACAACGAAGCCCTAAAAATAGGTCAAGCAATACTAGCTCTACCTTTAGCAAATATGTTCAACCAAATATTAAAAACGGCGGAGATACCAATACAATGGTCCGAATCAAATATTATTTTGATCTATAAGAAGGGTGATCCCAAAGACATCTCAAACTACAGACCAATTAGCCTACTATCATCCGTCTACAAACTCTTTTCGTCTATCATAAACAACAGGATAAGCACATCTCTAGAACTAAACCAACCAGTAGAACAAGCCGGATTCAGGAAAGGATTTTCAACAATCGATCACATTCATACACTGGAACTACTTATAGAAAAATATCGGGAAAAACAGAGATCACTATACATTGCCTACATAGACTACCAGAAAGCCTTCGATACGGTGTCACATGAGAGCATATGGGAAGCCCTTAAAAACCAAGATGTAGAGCAAGAGTATATAGAAGTTATCAAGAGCCTCTACAAAAATAGCACAGGTAGAGTCAAGCTGGAAACCAAAGGCCCAAGCTTTCCTATCAAAAGAGGCGTGAGGCAGGGAGATCCCTTATCCCCGAAATTATTCACAGCTGTACTGGAATCTATCTTTAGAGAACTAGACTGGAAGAATTTCGGAATAAACATAAATGGCAAAAATCTAAACCACCTTCGCTTTGCAGACGATCTAGTTATATTGGCTGAAACGAGTTCGCAACTTCAACAAATGATTGAATCTCTACATAGAGCAAGTATCAAAGTGGGCCTTGAAATGAACTTTGGAAAAACCATGGTGATGACTAATAGCACACAGAGACAAATAACCGCAGGAGAAGAACCGCTGAAATACACTGACCAATACATATATTTGGGTAAACAAGTAAGTTTTAATAAGAATAACAACGGAAATGAAATAGAAAGACGAACACAGAATACCTGGAACAAATACTGGAAACTGAGAGATATATTTAAGAGTGCCCTACCCATACCCTTGAAAACCAAAGTTATGAACTCATGTCTACTACCCTGTCTGACATACGGCTGCCAAACATGGAAGTTTACTAACTACATTGAGGACAAAATAAGAACTTGCCAAAGGGGTATGGAGCGGAGCATGCTTGGCCTTAGGAAAATACAAAAAATAAGGCATGCAAAAATAAGAAAAGTAACCAAGTCTACAGATGCTCTACAATACGCGAAAAAACTGAAGTGGAAATGGGCTGGCCATGTAGCACGACTGAGTGATAACCGTTGGACCGGGATCGTAACGACATGGAAGGGTCCGATTGGGAAAAGAGGCAAAGGAAGACCCATCACGAGATGGGACGACGAAATAACAAAGATTGCCGGTCCTCACTGGACAGAAGTAGCCCAAGATCGGGACAAGTGGCTAAATTTGGAGGAGGCCTTCACCTGTGAAGACGGGGTTCTTGCTTCACACAATAATAATTAACAGTAGAATAAAAAAATTTAACACTAAGATTAAGAAGAATTTTTAACTTAAACTAACATGTATAAAATTGTTGTTTAATTGCAAGAAATAAAAGGCTTTTTATTTTATTTTATTTATTTTATTTTATTTATTTTTTATTATTTTATTTAATAATTATAATTATGTCATGGATTTCGATAGTGCCTGATCCATAAAATGGAAAAAATGAATAAAAACTCATCTTTACTCGTCATCTTCCTGCCCTTATCCCATTTAACTCCGAGTCGGCGAAAAACGTTTTTTCTTCCATTCTCCCCGTGTGACGTCACAGCATCAGTTCCTCTTGATTCTTTCATATTTCTCGCACCATCCATCTACCATTTCTTTGGTCTTCCTCTTCCTCTCCATCCATCAACATTCATACTCATCACTCTCTTAGTCACATGGGTGTCATCCCTCCTCATCACATGTCCATACCAAGGCATTCCCTTCATTTTTTCTGTAAACGGTGCCACTTTCAAACTTCCCCTTGTAAACTCATTCCTTACTTTATCCATTGAAATTACTTACGACTTATTTAACGTGGTTAAATCATAAAAAATGAGTCCTCCCACCCAGGGCAGGAGGGAAAGGACTGTCAGACTTGTCCTGACTAAAATCCACGGTGTTCTTCAATCGCCCTTTACGGTCCGGGGCCCCGGTTACGCGATAGTCCCGCGACCCCGGCAGGCTTTGGCCCTCTAAAGTTGGCCCCGTCATGTTGCTGACAGCTCTTTGAGGCGCGCGTGAAACACGACGTGCCGTCGAACAGGACATGGTCCATGATCAGACAGCGAGTCGCCTAATACTCGCCGATGAATCGGGTCAGAGGAAACTTTTTGATCCCGATAGGACGTTCCCGTACACGATAAAATTAACCTAAATTTCGTGCACTCAGCAACCATCCAGAATTCCAGATCCAATCATTATTTATTTATTTATGTGTGTTCTGTGAAACAATCAATATATTGCAGTGCGCTGATTGTTTGCGGAAGCCGACCAACAGATATGTCGGTAGTGAAATACATTATATTAATATGTGGTAATGAGTCTGACCAGACGAGCTCTGAGTCACCGCACACAGGGTAAGTTAGTGCAGTAGGTATAACAATAATTATACACCCTTTTTTTCGTGGTTAAACCATCAAATGAGTCCTCCCACCAGGGGCGGAACGGGACTTATCCACATTATTTTAACACTTAATTTAAAACTAGGTCAATTATGATTTTCAAAATACCAACGGAATATTATATTTTGTGAGTGATAATTTATAAAAGTGAATCTGATTGTAATCTAGCTTAAATTTATATAAACTTAAATTATAGTTAATGTGAACAGACAAATTCAAAATGTTAGTGAAATAAGTTGTCTGGACTTTAAAAGAGACTGTGACCTCTGAGTTTGTTTCGGCTGTTTCTTCTCAGAGTAGTCAGGTACGAAACACCGGCCTCATCTAGTGTAAAATAGTGTCTTTTGACGTGTAAAAGAGTTTGCCAAAAAATTTGCTGAATAAATATCATTTATCATTGAGTCAGAAATATTTATTTCACAAAAAATCCTGCTCTATAGGAATCTGCAAAAAATTTAAGAAATATTTCTAGGTTATGAGCGTGAAAATTATGCGTGATATTTATTTGGTAAATTATTTTAATCAGCTGATTAACATGTGAAATCATTCAAGTTAACAGTCTAGGTATGATATTTAAATACCACTGGGATCAGTTTCATTAACATATTCATTTGTTGACACTGTTGACAGTACACAGCAGCACCTTGATATTTTCACCCTCTATTACAATTATATTTTACTATGCAGCGTATGTCTCAACGTATGGTTAAAGTTTGCAGTTTTAATTGGTAACTGATTCGTACATAAATAATATGGAGAGTCGCTTTTTATTTAATAATTTCCTGTAATAATAATTTATTCATGAATGTTGTTCAAGGCGAATGATGATCTGAAACCATAGTTAAGTTTGCAAACGTCTGTCAAAAACACCCTGTATATTCAAATTGGTAAATAATTATGGTTTACTAAGTTAGTAAGACCCAGCGGTTTTGTCTTATTAAGCAATTAATGAATCCAATCATTATAAATCATCATCTAAATGAGCACCTTTGACACACAGACAGACGCCAATCATAGCTTACCAATATTCACAATAACGGAATTTTATAACCTCAAAATTATGACAAAAATAATCATTATAATAGACACTGATGTCTTCATCCGAAAGCGGAAACGGTTAATTTATGGCAATCGTAATTGATTAATAATTTATTAATAAAAAGGTCATGTCCCAAAAGTTATGGTCTATGGACATTTTAAAATGGCGGACCACCCGTTGTTAACTGCGCTGTGGGACGAATTTTATTTTTCCTTAATTAAAATATTACTTAATTAATAAGCTATTTAAATGACAAATCTAACTGTGCAACAATTAATAGAGAAGACGTTATAGTTTTTGAGTAATCTAAGATCTACTGTCGCATTGTAAAATGGTTATTTAGCGTTGCTACCCGACAACGTAATTTACATAATAATGAACTATCAGAAAGGTTCTCTATGGTGTTACCTAACTTTTTTACCAATAATCTAAAATGCCATAATTTCTTTTGACCTAATCATCATTATTTTTTTCGAATGATAACTTACCCGAACTTACGAGTATATCACATAATAACACATGCCATAACAGTGAAATTCCTAAATACAATATGTGTATGTCCTAAATTTGTTTGCCATAATATTACAATCTATAATAATAATATACAAAATACATAAATTCGATTTCCATAAAAGTCTATGTATTTCTCTATTCTGTGTCACTGCATGTCTTTTCCAATTGGTCAAAACATCGCTATTTTTCCTGCAATTTGCCCAAACACAGCGTTATAACGTTAGTCCTTTCATACACAACGCGACAAAAGTCTCCGATATCTTACGACTTTGGTATCCAGGTTACTATCGCAATAGACGTTTGTACACACGGCTACACATCGAGCTATACAAAACTAGTATAAGCTGACCGTTCAATGTGCGGAAAGATCATAAAAAGCGAGTTCAAGACAAACTGGTTTTGCATAGCTTGTATGTGCATGTCGACGGTAAAAAGGCAAAAGGGGTCAAGCGCCACATTTTGCGATCTTAACTTTTTTATTGACCCCAACTCCACTATTTTTTCTCTTTCGAATGGTCATAGTATCGTTTTTCTAGCAAGAAAAAAAGTCACTTGCACCAAAGAATTATTTGTACTGAATTGCCAAATCGATACTTACCAAAAGTGCTCAAGCGACACCGACTTTACCTTGTTTGGTTGAAGGACCATTTTGTATATTACGTTTTTGTATCGCCTTGTCTTTTGGCATAATTTTAAAAACAATATTAGAAATAAATATGTCGTTTGTATCCATATTCCTTTTATTTGTTTAGTAATATTTTTTCACTTAACACTATTGATAAGAAATTGAAATACTATAACGTCGCTTACACCAATATAGTAAAGATTGTCAACTAAACATAATTGGCGCTTGGCCCCTTTCTTAAATAATTTTATTTTCATTACGTTGCATTTGATTCACTCAGTACGCGCGCCAGCGCTGTTGCAAGTGGGTGTATGTTTTGTGTGCGTGAAAGCAAGTTCACGCGTGTTTGAAACGCGAATGCAGTTTTTAACACAGATTAACATTTTATATAAAACATGTCTGCAACTCCCGAAAACGTGAAATTGAGACGTATTTTAGACCGAATAATTGTTGATTTTTTATTGTATTAAGAACTAGCTTCTGCACGCGACTTCGTAAGCGGATCCTGTTGCTTATGCCAGCGACAACGGAGTCGTCAAAATCGAAGATCTGAAACGTCTGATGTCCAATAGAGCCCGGGTAAATAATAAATGGGATCTGGCCAGTAGAGTCAGATTTTTAATGATATACCATCGTCATTGAAAATCAGTCCTAAAGTCTTACCGCCTTCACCGCGTGGAGGTACTCCCAGTTTATGTTATTTTATAATTAATTAAACAGGGTGAATTGTTCAACTGGGCGTGGCCATCCACGCCTCGTAGTTTCGGAAATAGCCATCTATTTCCGAAACTATGAGGAATATCAAAAAACGTTGAAAGGAGTCTCGAGGCCGATTTTGATGTAAACTATTGTTGTGACTGTACTTGTTCAACTCAATAATTTCGTATTAATTGCTGAATACAGTGGGATTGTTGAGACGTCAAATCCAGTGAAACATTGAAAACAATGAAATTTTATAATTTCGAATTAATTATGGATCAGTAGAAGTAAAGTAACATATAAAATAGCAATTTCATAAAAATCTGTAATTTCCTTAAGTTTGCCGTATATGATTACTTCCCAGAATTTGATCCTTATTAGCAACACTATCGAATATGTAATAATACAGGTGTGATTTTTTTTCCAAAATCAGCGGGTTCGATTCCTGGCCAGGATTATTAATTTTTCTAAAATCCAATGATGCACTTTTCGTTTTCATCAGAATCGGCATCGAGACTCCTTTCATCGTTTTTTGATATTCCTCATAGTTTCGGAAATAGCCATCCACGCCCAGTTAAAAAATTCATCCCGTATAGTGAAATTAGCTATAGCTTTGATTTCCACATCAGATGTTTCTGATCTTCGATTTTTATAAGTCAACAGGAAATGTCCATCAGACCGTTAAACGTCGACAAAAATAGTTATTGTGGGTTATCCCTAAGAGATAGACATATACCATCGCGGACTTTATTGTAGACCTTATTAAGGTGTATAATACTGTGGTACATCAGTTTGATCTATCTCGTAGGGTTCAGCCAGCGTTTGCAATATAAGCGCAAAAAAATAGTTTATTTACGACCTTACAAAACCTCTAAAATTATAAGAGTTTCTCTACGATATTATGCATGCATTATACATTAAAACCTTCCTCTTGAACCACTCTATCTTTAAAAAAAAACCGCATCAAAAACTGTTGCGTAGTTTTAAAGATGTAAGCACACAGGGGGACAGGAAGCGGAAAGCGACTTTGCTTTATACTATGTAGTGATAGTTAAGCTGGGCTCTTTGAGTTCCACACCAGGTGTTCCAGATCTTCAAATTCATTCTCTCAGCAGAAAATGCTCATCACGTGGAACAATTTTGGCTATGGCACCATTTTTGTATCTCTTATAGTTTAGCAGTTCTGTTGCGGTTCTGCATCAGGTGTTCAAGTTTCCAAGATAAATTATAGCCTATATGTTAATTGGACTTAATACCTATACAACAAAAAATCATTCAAATCCGTCCAGTAGTTCCGAAGATTAGCGTGCACAAACACACAGACAAACCGACAAACAGACACACAGACAAAAAATAATTAATTACAATTTCGGGTTCGGCATCGATAAAATAACAACCCCTGCTACTTTTTTTTATAAGTATACTACTCAAAACAAAATAAGGGCCACCTGGTTTTTATCGATTTATTAAGTAATGTTTAAATATTACTAGTTACAATGACTGAATCTGATTAATATTAATGGTTTTAGATGGAAATACACAAAAATTAAATATTCCAATAAATCGTTAAAATAAACCAAATTGAATGAAAAGTGAGGAATTGCAAGAATGTATCAAGTTACATAAAACATAAAAAAATCGATAAAATAACGTCTTTAATGTTCCAAAGTGTTCTTTTAAGCTTCTCTTGTAACTCTGTTCTCTCTCTTCTGCTCATTTTATGGGAGGTGGAATGGTCTGGATTAAATACCGAACATTTTCTTTTGGGATACTCTACCAGCAAGTTTTCAGACAATTTATGAGATCCAGCTAGGTGTTGATGGGAATTTTACTTTCTTTTTCACTCTTCTTTAACTCATCTCTTAAATGCTCAATAGAACTCAGGTAAAAATCCTGAGTGTCCACTGTAACATCGTAATTCGAGCGTAAGGGAATGTGTGCACTGTTAGTCGCGTCGTGTTCGCTCGAGCATTATCCTGCTTCAAGAAGAACTCAGGTATTTCTTGCTGTGCGAATGGGATAATGTGGAGTTGAACCACATTCTCTAAGCAATTTTGAGGAGTTACAGCACCCTCGTTATGAAGTGTGAGCTCAGTTTTGCGTGATAGAGATAACCGCCCCAGAGCATAACTCAGAACTCGCCAGAACAGTCTGTTTTAAGAGTGCAAGGATCTGAAACCTGTTGTTTAGATCTTCTCTACACTCTTATGAATCAGTTTTTATTGAAAAAAAATAACCCACCAGTCATCAATAAAAAGCTATGAAGCCCAGTCAAAACAGTTCAATAAATTTTCTCCTTCGCAAATGTTTCACGATTTGCACCATACGCTGCAGTTAACTGGAGGCGAACCAAGCATCTTCTTGAGTATTGTTAGTCTTTATGGAGTCGATTCGGAATAGTGTAGTCAATTATAGGGGTGCCTGTAGCTCGACGCAATGAAGTTTGTACGGTCCGCTCAGTAGATTTTCGCTCTATTTGCGCGGTTAAACAAACTTAATGGTCTTCTTGGGGTTTACTTACTTACTTTCTTCCTTGATCACGGCATCTGGTGATATTACCCGTCTTTTAAGACCTGTTTTAAGCATTTTGAACCACTCGTTGGGAATATTCCACCATTAAACCTTTCTCTTCTGGCTATGGGCCCCCTGGATTAAGGTGACACCCCAAGTGGCTGTTTTTGCATCCATATGTCTCCGAATACATGACATTATGAGATTGAAAGATCATTATAGCCTGCTTGCTGTATTAGTCAAAGAAAACTCCGTTAGAAGTTTGAAAATTAAAAAACACCATACCGTAAATTCTGAGTAATCTCAAATATCTAATTAAAAAAAAGTTATGAATTTCCAATTATGCAGTAGAAACAATATTAATACTTGAAAGAAACCATAACAAGATATTTAGTATTTATTATGTACCCAGAATAAGAGCAATAATTGTTTAAAGTGCAATTTAAAAAGTGGCCCTTATTTTGTTTTGACGAGTATATATTTACATTGTAACAAATTTATTATACACCGTGACTTTTTAGTCGTCTTACAAAAGAAGTCCAATTAATGTACCCGACCTAAATTACATCTAGGCGAGTTTCGTTTTTTTTTTAATCGTTAAAAATAATTTTTATTATTAATAAATAGGTACATTAGAAATATGAAAATGTTTACGTATCAAGCTGTAGAGTATACCTACCCAGCGCAATAGTCGGGCAGGTCATTCCATCTCCATTTTCTATGAGACAAGGGTGTTTTTAACTACTCCTTGCGTCATAATAATGAATTAAAATTTTATTTTTAAATTTTTCAAATCTCTTAAATTCCAATTTTTTTATTATAAACGTGTTCTAGTCATTGGATACATGAACTGGGCTGCCGTTGTAAGACGACTAAAAAGTCACGGTGTATAATGTATACCAAATTATTGTGGTTTATTTACTCAAATAATGTGATAACATGCTGTTGTATGTACTAACAGTTAGGTAATTGCTGTTTTTTGGAGCCCAGTTTTGTTCCTTGTATTGTTTTAGTTTAATAAATAATTCATAGTTCTATTACCTACCTGCTGTGCCAAATATAAAATAATACTTATTAAGATTATGGTAGCTTAAGCCAAAATCTGAATTAGTTCTATGATCTGTTGTGCCAAATAAAATAAAATATTACTTTATTAACATGAAGCTTAGGCCAAAATCTAAATATTCCAACATTAAATATTGTTACTTGACCCCTCGCAAATGCGATAAACATGGTAAAAACCTGGAGTCAAACGACATCTATCTTTGAAACTGTTGATCTCAGGCTTATTTTGATGTAAAATTATTAAAGAACATTGTATTTTAGTAAACTTTTCTGAAGATTGTGATGTGATTCAATAAAGCAATAAAGAGATATTTTTTATTAAAACTTTCTTTTTATTCTCCTGAACAATATGATCTGTGGTGCTTGACCCCTTTTGCCTTTTACCCGTCGATGTGTAGCCGTGTGTACACAGTCACGTGTCAAAGGATACTAAAGTTGTGAGGTATCATAGACTTGCGTCGCGTTGTGTACAAAGGTGGTAACATACACTGTATCTGTGGCACTTTCGTCTAATTGTATAATCATCAAGTTTACGAACAGCAGACACGCTTGATTGGCTTTTAATTAAAGCTTATGGCTCTGTGGGTGTATGTGAACATTATCATTAGATGTAAGAGAGAGTTGTGTGCTACTTCTATTGCCAAATAACTTTGGATTGTTCCAATAAGTGTTTGGATTTCAGATCATAGGACATTTCGGCTTTGCCACTACGATGCCTTAGTATGTTGCGGCATAATGAATACCTACAAAAATATTGGGTTAAATATACAACCCAAGTAGTAGTCACATACATAATCAAACATGCGAATTTAACTATTATCCAAGTAAACAATATGCGAAAAATTCACATAAAATGTAAACTACTGAACCTAATTAAATGTTTTTTTTCTGGGATCAAATGGCAAGTAGGAAAGAACAAGAGTTACACAAATGTGACGAAAAACCACGGAGTAATCGGTGTACATAGTTAAAACATACCAAGCGAGTTAAGAACCTCCTCCTTTTTGAAGTCGGTTAAAAACTTCATGTCCATCCTGAAGTCATAATGGCGTAAAAAGGGAAAGAAACACAGACCAATAAACAGTTATTTTCGCATTTACAAACAAGCAAAAATTTGCCTTCTAATTGTCTCTAAAATCCATTTTTGTGTAAAATTCCTAGTGTGCTTATTGGCCACATCTTAACAATAGTATCAATATGTTTCAATAACCAATCGCAGATCTTCCTTTACTCGTGAGCACAACGCCTGCTCTCTGCCTACCTCCTAATATGATGATATGATTGATAGTAATGTGCCAACATCGCCCACCTCACGAACACGGCCATGCTAATTAATTTACATTTAAATTATATCAATATAACAATATGGAGCGAACAGAACTGGGTTAAAAGTTTATGATGGATGGCGGAAGATGGCAATTAGAACGACTTGTTGAGAATATTTTTGGTTTTGTGGAGGTTGGACAACTATTTTTATAATGGGCTAATTTTAGTTAATACTAGCTTAATCCACCGGCTTCACCAACCTCGAAAATTATATCAAAGGATAGTTATATCGGTGTTATTCCAGACAATAATTATTACAACTACATATTTTCAGGTGTGATGGTTTTTGATTAGAAAGAAAATTCATTTTCTGTTACCATTTTCATTCTTTGTCAGGCCAGGCTACCAGTGGTCAGGGCTCCTGAGAGAGGAACCTCCTAACAATACGCGCCGTGTCCAGAATTACTGTCTTCTGAACCAGGCGCCCGATCCATCTGCCAAGCGAGAGCCTCTCAGATATTGTCAATTTAAGCCATTGATACGACTATACATTCATTCATTATATCATTATAAATATTTTATACACAAAAAGGAACATTTTAGTTAAATACGCGTTTTTTAGTTGGTCATACAGGAAAATGACCTCAATTTGCCCCAAAATTCTAGAATAAAATTATGACAAAGATGTAATAAAACAATCATATTTCGTGTTGCACAATAAAATGATGTATATCTTAATGTGCGCGCTGTGACGGCATGCTGTCCGCCATGTCGGTAATGAGCGCCTAAATAAAATAAAACGTGTTTGTTATTCTGCTCATCTCCAAATTGCGACATTTTGTCTTTACTGTTGGTTTTTGGAAGATGCCACAGCACATTCCGGCTTTTTCCTACAATGTGGTTTAGTTTTTATTTCTTAATAGCTTTTGCTCGCGATTTCACACGTGCGAATGTTGAAAATTACTTAAACTAAACCACAAAAAAAAGCTTCTGGAATAAGATCATCTTATGAATTTAAAAAAAACTTTAGGTAGTTCGTGAATTTACTTCTTATTTCCATGATTTACAAATCGGTCCAGGCGTCTGAGAAATCGGGAAAATTCATAAAAAATTCTGACTTGTACAGATCCTCCACCTTTTTTCGAAGTCGGTCAAAATCAAATTTAAAAGGTCTACATAAATGCTTCGACATAGGTGTATGGTAGTATAGTATAGGTGTAGTAGTATTTAAGTTTCTCTGCTATTATTTTATCTCTGCTATGATTAATTTCGCTACGGAATAGTTAAATTCATTCTCCAGAATTTCGTTGAACTTCATTTTGTTGATCAGTTGATTCTGGCTTATTAGTTAGAGTTAAAGTAGTTAGTGAAGAAATTGTTGTCAGGTGTCCAAAATTCTTTTAATGAGGTAATTTAAATAATTTTGAATTGGCACACCATAACTTCTTCTGCCATAGGTACTTCTTTATTACCAACCAGATATCTAATGAATAGAAAACAAACAGCATTTTGCTCAATGATCTTATTTCTCATAAAACGTGAAATTTTAACTGATCCGACTTAAGTCAATGAATCAATCAATGATCTCCCAATATGCCCAAACATGGCATCGAGCATATAATCTGCATGACACGTGAGCGCGGTTGATCCAATGTAATCGGATTATAGTAATACTAGCACTCTGCCCGCGACTTCGTCTGCGCTTGTTTCTAACTTCGAACTCAGTGAATTTAATGCCCGGTCACCCTCCTTAAAGGATACTTTTGGGAAATCTAAAAATGGTCCAGTAGTTTCGGAGCCTATTCACTACAAACAAACTGATTTTCTAATGTTCACCCCGCTAGGGGTTGATTTTTGAAATATATAAATAAAAATGCTTCCTTTATCCGGCGTAATGTTGAGGCGACTTATTCGATTGAGAGATACTTTATGCCCAGTTTTAAGTTTATCGAAGCAAGTACTAAAATCCTTTCCATAAAACTGAATCACTCTTTTTCACCAATTTAGGGGGTGATTTTCGGAAAACCCAAAAACACGCGTTTGATTATTTTTGATCTAATTTCTATAAACTGAGTTTCAAATTTATCGGTTAGCGCGTTATGATTTTCCCATACAAACTTTAACATCGTCTAGATTACAAATGGAGGGTAGTTTAAAAAAACTAATAAAACCCGTCTTTTTTATTTACTTATACTCATATTTGTACCAAGTTTCAAGTTTATAAACCTAACGGATAAGATTTGATATAGAAAGGTTTTCACCCCTTTTGACCCCCTTATAGGTTGATTTTCGCAAAATCCCTTCTTAGTTCTCACCTACATAACAAATTGCGAGTACCGACCAAAATTCAGGTTATACGTTTAGCGGTTACAGATCCTCCCCTTAAAACTTGAATACCCCTTTTCACTAACTTGGGGGGTGATTTTCGAAAAATCCAAAAACACGTGTTTAATTATTTCTGATCTAGTATATAAATACTGATTTTCACATTAATTAACTCACGGGTTATGATTTTCCCATACAAACTTTAAAAACGCCTAGATTACCAATGGAGGGTAGTTTAAAAAAAATAATAGTGCCAATCTTTTTTATTTACTTGTGTTCTTATTCGTGGCAAGTCTCAAATTTATAAACCTAAGGAATAAGATTTTTCATACAAATGTTTTCACCCCTTTTCACCCCCTTAGAGAAGGATTTTCGCAAAATCCCGTCTTATTGCTTCCCTACATGGTAGACTGCAACTGCTGTCCAAAATTCAAGTTACTGCGTTTAGCGGTTTCGGCTGTAGTCGAGTCTTAATAAAAAACCCTGTTCTTTTATATATATAGATTATGATAAGATGGCGGATAATCTCAGCTCATTGCCAAATAGACGATACGGAGCGCAAGCTTTAGTATAATTGTGTCATTTTTGTGATGTAATATTACTAATGGGTTTAGGATGTGTGACAGGCTGTTATTATTATTATTTATTTTACGTTGTTTAGTAGACATAGACTAGGAATTATTTCTCCTGCATCATAGGTAAATTTAAAAATCATTTAAACTCACATAGGTACACAAAAAGACTGACAGTAGATCTCAAGTACACCCTGGCTAAAAAAATATTTATTCCTTTCGGCAATCAAAGCTAGGACATGCAGCGAATCACCCAGTCAGTGCATCCATCATCACCTTTTTCTTACATTTTTAATACTAGATAAGTTCCTTAATTACTTCAGAAAGCACGTTGACATATTTTTTCCGACTGTTTTAAATAAGCTCACCTGACAAGCGGTTAGTGTCGTATTATTCAGTCACTGGGTTGTGAAGATCAGTTGAGTTGTTGTTTTATAATTATGTAACATACAGATATTGCATGCAATTGAGGAAGAGCTCGTGCCTAAATAATTACAGTCGCACAGGCCGATCTTCCGGGTTAAGCCGCGCTAGCCGAATATGGTCTGTGGATAGGTGATCATCTGTCATAGCGAGTTTCTTCTGTGCCTCGAAAAGCACGTAAAGTCGTCGTCACACGTCATTTGTAGATCTTTGACAGTCATTACTATTAGTCAGAAGCTCTAAAAGTCTGACAACCAGTCTTACCATGGGGTATCGTATTACCCAGTTACTGGGTTGTGGAGGTCCGATAGGCAGTCGCTCCATGTAAAATACTGATATTCAGAATAAGAATAAGAATAATTTATTTGCGTAAAATATAGGTACTACCGGTTGTTACAAGTGGCAGGCCTGTCTCACTCCGCGGTGTAGGCATAAAACTGCAAGTAGTTGCGGGCCATTATGTCGTGGCCCATTCACTACGGCTGCCACGCGCCACCCGTTACGCACGCGCTCCATCTCCTTAATATTTTTGTTACGTTACGTGTAGTTACGCACAAGTTTCTTGCTTTAGGTGCTTTTGGTAAATTAATAACACAATATTATTATGAAGAAAAAAAATATATGGTACATATTTAGTAATGATCAACAAAATTATCTCCCTGCTTGTGAAGTATGGGCTTAACTGATCATGATACATAATCATGAGGTTACAAGTTTGGAAATGAGGCGAGATACTAATTGGGGGGGGGGGGTGAGCCTACTGGACGACCAAGATAAAAAGACGACACTCTCACTCACCTTAAGCTGAGTACTAAGAATTAAGATCGGTAGAAAGTAGAAAGATTTGCGTTGTTGTTTAAAAGTTCTAACTCAGAAAATGGCCACACTAGGCATTCAAGGTCAGCAGTCGTAATTCGCTGCGCCACTTTTTTACCTACCTACAAAGACACGCAACGCGGGGCCTGTGACAGTATGCGATAGTAATTGGTCGGTTACTAGGTTGAGTGCAAAATAATAAGGACTGGCTATTTTGCCATAGACGATAAAAATCTTTTAAATATTATTCTTTTTTTTGTAAGATAAATGTTCAAAAATATAACAATAATAGGTAGAAAAGATAATATTATTATAAATATTATTCCTCACGTAAGGTGCCGTTGGTACCTACTATTGTCATTATGTGCTAACAATCAATTATGTATGTAGTAATCGATGACGAAACCAAAAAGATATAGGCTGATGATAAAAACAAAATTCCTTGAGGAACATAGGTATTTATGGTAATAATGTAATTTAGCAAATGCATAAAATACGCATAGGTACCTACCTATTTGTGCCTAAACTCGCAAGTCGCAACCCTATTGAGCTTGACCCATAGTAACCTTTTAATGTCGTTGGCGTCAGATAAACCAAAATAAACTCTCGGGCGTAACCATTCAGTACATTTTTGCTTGCGCACGGGAAGTTTAGGCTATTATAAAAGTAGGTGGGCGGTACGGCTGCCAGTTAAAATGTACTTTATTCTCTCGTACATAGATTTTACATTTGTTTGATTTTTTTTTTGGAGTAGTCCTTCTGTACGTATTAATTATTCTGTGCAAGTGGTGGTTTAGGCACAAACCATATTTTGCCTGTTTATGGCATGCAAATATTTTTACATTACATTATAGGGTACATAATGTTTTTTGAGAGTTTAATATACAATTTATAATGCGTTCTTAAGCTAATGTTGACAATTCTTATAAAAGTAGGACGCTTAGTTAAATTCTGTGTTGTAAAAATTCCTGTACACTATAGAAACAATTTTCTGTCAACCAGATGCGAAGTTTATTTTTAAAATATTTAAAAGGTAGTTCCCTTATGTTTTTGGGTAACTTATTAAAAATTGTAATGCACATATGATATACATTTTTTTTACTTAAAGTGGTATTACAAAATGATACTAAAATCTTGGTTGGATCTCTCGGCCTTTGCTTAGTATAATTGTCACCTTTGAATCTAAAGAATTAAATTAAAGAATTCACTATGTTTCCTTACAAATACCGATACCTCAAACAAATACATACCAGTTAGTGTTAATAATTTGAGTTTTTTGAATAAAGGTCGGCAGGATTCGAGTGGACCTACACCGCAAATAGCCCGAACACACTTTTTTTGTACAACAAATGCTTTTTCGTAGTCAGTAATTGAGTTGCCCCACATTATTAAACCATATCTTAAAATCGATTCAACGTATCCGCTATAAGCAATGCGAGCATTCTTTTCGTCTGACACTATACGAAGTTTTCTTAAGGCATATACAAATCTATTTAGTTTACTGCATACGTTGTGAATATGTGGCTTCCAATTACAAAAATTGTCTAAAGTTATACCTAAAAACTTAATACTATCCGTTTCTTCTATAATATTATCTTTAATTTTAATGTTAATAAAATCACTGCTTTTACTTTTGTATGTACTAAATTTCGTAAATTTTGTTTTCGATATATTTACACATAGGTTATTAGATTCAAGCCAATTTATGACAGACTGTACCGCTTCGCTTATTTTAAATTCATGTGTTGAATTTTTAATTTTATTGGGTACTATGACGGAAATATCATCGGCGAATAAGATACAATCGTAGTTTATCGAATCGGGTAAATCATTAATATACAGCAAGAATAACAAGGGACCCAAGACGCTCCCTTGTGGTACACCATACTTATTTAATGAAGTAGAAGATCTAAAGTTAGAGGATTCTAGATTATCACTTAATTTTGTAACTTCAACACATTGTTGACGGCCTGTTAAAAAACTTCTTATCCAATCTAATGCGATGCCTCGAATTCCATATTTTTCACATTTATTTAGCAGTATCCTATGATCCACAAAATCAAAAGCTTTACTCTTACAGCTGCATCCAGTTTGACTGGAAGCCGACCCTGACATAGTTGGGAGAAGGCTAGGCAGATGACGGCAGGCTTTAGCCCTCTAGAGCCCTGTCATTTGCTGACACTCGACAAAAAAAAGGTTCTCACTGCGTGAGGTTTGAATTCGCACCTTGTTGATTACCGCATTTTTGTAGTGCAAACGATTAATCACTAGGTCTGGACACAAGAAGAATTCCTTACAGTATCTTTTAAAATATCCACAGGAAAGCTGTCCTTTCACACACCTAGTTAACATCTTGTGCAGATATTCCCACCTGTTCAGGAGAGGGTCAGAGCCGGCTCATTATCATGATACTACGCTCAGATTACCAACACACGCACCACGCGAGCGCCGCGCTATCTCACGCACTCGCCTGAAAGGGCACCGAGCAGGCAGGAGTAGGTAATGTACAGAGACCTAAGTACACGTGACGATATGCAAGTAGATAAAACTGGAGTCAGCTACATAAAAGTGCGTGATAATGTGCCAACATTATGGAAGATAATCAATTATTACTTAAGAACGTAACAACAATAACAACTCAGCATCAATGTCAAAAATAATTAGTTTTGAAAGATTTTAGACCAAAATAACAAACATCTTATTCAAAGATTTTAGTTAGTCAGCAGTAACGATACATAAAACCAGTTACATTATTAAAACTCTCTTGTAATAAGGGCGAGTGATGTCATTAAAAAGGTCTCAACCCTAACATAAATCCTGTACTAAGAACCAATAATGTTCCTGAAGATAGTCATACTTAGCCCGATAACGTGGAGCACCGCGTGTGGTACACACAGTGTCGCTTCCAATCACTGACACACTCACCCACAAGCTCGGTCTCTGTGTTATACCCAACCAGCAAAAGTTTGTTGTATAGAAGGCCATAGAACGTTTTGTAAAAACTAATCGGTGGTCAGATAAAAGGCGAAAGAAGGCGCGCCTACGAAGAAAGTGGCGCAATTATTCAGCCATTCAGTCTTATAGTACAACTTTAATGGTGCCAGGCATCACAATTTTGGCCTATTACAGTTGATGTAACAGTAACGCAATCTCTATTCGGTGATATAAAAGCCACCACAACACTACTAAAGTGTTTTTCGGTACTGTAAAAGTGTTCAATCACTCCACTGCATCACTAATGTTCATCAAATCATTCGTTCAATTTTTACATTCGTTCACGTCGCTGTAATATATGCTTCATTGTTTTTGACAAGATAATAAAAAGTATACGAGGATATCGTGTTGAGTTAGATACGTATTTGCAAATAAATTATCATTTTGTTGTGATCACAGTTTCTTACGGGAAAAATGACGTGCGGCTGTAATTTCACTGATAAACTATGTAGGGATTTGCGACAATATTTGAGTGCCCCCCTCGAATTATTGAGTTTTTACTAAAAAAGTACGAATTTAATGCCATAAAAATACTTGCAGTTTCCAAAACTCTACTATAGCACTCGTTATGACACATCACAACCACCATTACATGAAATTAGGGTTCCTTAAGAATTTGTTCCTGTGCCATAAATGTGATGAATATATTTATTAAACTTGTAAATATACCACGTAAGAAAATATTGATTTAAAAAAAAAACAGCTGTTCTACGACGACGCCAGATTTATACTTATTAGCAATTATTTATTAACGCTCTGAGTTTTAGTGATAAAGTTGCTGATTTTCCTTAAAATAATATTATATTAATCGAGCTTTTTTTTACGTTGTAAAATCATCAAATGAGTCCTCCCCCCCAGGGCAGGGCGGGAGTGCGGGAGGGACTGTCAGACTCATACTGACTAAAATCCACGATGTCCTTCAATAGCCCTTTAGGTTCCAGGAACACTGTAATTCGATAATTCGGCTTTGGCCCTCTAGAGGGGGGCCTCGTCATTATGCTGACACTCTTTGAGGCGCGCGTGGAACACAACGCGCCGTCGACCCGGGCATGGTCCATGGTCGGACAGCGAGTCGCCCATTACTCGCCGCCCGCATGCCCGCGCCTACGGTGGCCGTCTACTACTGCGGCTGGGGTGGAGGGAGGACGCGGTCTTCTCCCTCACGCGGCCCGCCTTCTCCTTCGCGAGCATGACTGCTTCGCAGAAGGCGACCGCTTCCCACTCCGTCACGCCCCGCAGCATGATCTCGACCAATGCTGGGCGCGAGAGGTCTCCGCCTATCGCAGCCGTGAGGGCACGGTGGTGCTCTGCCCAAGCGGGGCACTCCTGCACCGTATGCTCCACCGTGTCCTCCGGGCGATGTTCGCAGTGGTGACACCCAGGCGTTTCTTCCCTCCTTATCCGACACAGGTACCTCCGGAAACTTCCGTGTCCGGTGAGGACCTGCGTCATGCGGTAAGTCAGGACGCCGTGATGCCTGTCCAGCCACTCATAATTGAGCTTTGGGAATTAAACCACTATTTACGTACTCAATCTAGCATTTTTTTTTCTTTTTCAGCGCAATTTTTAGCAAAATCACTGTCCACATTTAAATACTACTCCATTCCTTCATTAACGGAAAATGTATTTTGTACAGAACCATTTTCTATTATTGGATCTTCAACTTGGTTCTGACTATAATTGGTGGTTTCAATGCTTTGTTGTAGAAGAGTGATAGAAATGCCTTTACAAAACAGATTTATCATATAAAAGAGAAAAGATCTCCGTTATGGTAATATTATGTAATAGAGGGACTATAACAGTTATAAAAGAACAAACTTGTTCTAAGATAGTGTCTTTGTGATAAGTTTATTACTACGACTATAACGAGCTTTAACAAACCTTTATATGATAATATTAAGCTATATAAATGTCATTTAAAACTCGACTGTATCATCGAATAACTCTGTTGTCGACTTTTTATGCCCACTATAGTACTATGTACTGTAACGACCGCATAAAAACCTACAATATCACAATATCGCCCTATACTTGAGTTTTCATTTCTACTATAACGAAAGACCCATTATGGTTCCTTCAGAACCTTTATTCTGTACATCAGGCACATTACGGCGACAGTCAACACTGTTATAACGTTCTATCGTTGTATACTAGTCACATTGGAGGTTGCTATAACGCCTGACTATAAAAGCTATACAAAGTCGCGAAGTAAACCTTTACATCAATTCCTAATAGGTCGTTATTGCTGTGTAAACTTATAGAGCTAAAATGTATTGTCAAACACTTTTATACAACAACAAGTCACTGCCAATACCTTTATACATCGTTCACCCAGCTTTTTTGAGATATAAGCTTTGATTATAGTACAAAATTGTTGGTTGGGTATCTACTCTGTGCAGAAAGCGCGCGAGGTAGTGTGGAACATAAATAGTAAGTCTAGTACCACCGACTGCATACAAGGTCAAAGTCCCAGTTTCAGTGAAATAATTACTGTACACTCGATAATACGGTATTATTTACTTAAAACCAAAAGCTATCTGATTTATTGCTGGCCGAATGAACTTCATTGTGGAAATATAATACGCATTTGGATTTTCCCTCTGCTGGGACTTCCGTTTATTTGTGGAACCTAGTCAGAAGATAGACCATATTACGCGCTTGGGGGTCCACTGCGAGTTTTGGATGTCAAATGTCATTAGGTGCGTCCACACAGAGCGAACAGCCTCGCGAGGCATTTCCTTCGCGCAGCAAATGCCTCGCGAAGCTGCTTGCTCTGTTAGGACGCGCAATTGTTTTTGGACCGAGGTACGAAAGCAATAGGTCGTTTGTACCCGCGGGTCCCGCCTGAGCGGGATCAAACGACCAAAGAGCCGAAACAATATTCGCGAGCAAAACAAAAGCCAACACTGGATGGCTCGCGTGCTTTCCTCGGCCGGAGTCCACACTAACCGAGCTGCTTCGCACGGCAAATAGTGAGGCTGCTCGTTCTGTGTGGACGCACCTATTGAATTTTAGGTTTGGATGACCCTCCATCCGCAGTAATTTGGAACTCTTGATCCAATTTTGATATTTAATTAGTTTAGAAAGCTACATTATCTTCGAGTATCATAGGCTATATTTAAAACTAGCTGCTTCCCCGTAAAACTCAAAAATTGTTCCACGGGAACACAAAATTTTGATAATAACCTACGCTATGTTTGAAACCTGGTTATATAAACTATCTGTGTACAGAATCGCATACAATCCGTTCAGTAGTTTTTTTTTTCGTACTTCCTCACAAACGTTCACGTATTAGTAGGTCATAATTTCTTTCAAAGTTGTGGATAAATTTTATACTAACTCAAGTGTCTATCCAATGGGTCACGGGATTATCTCATCTGTTGAAGGAAAACCGTAGATTTTAGTCATTACAATTCCGACATTCCCTCCCGTCTTGTACCGGGTGGGAGGACTTATTTGAATTTGATTTTACCACGATAAAAAATTACCTGTATTACCACCTTGCTGCGTTCGAACTCAAAAACTTTCCTTGGTACGTTCTTGAGCTACTATTAGCCATGGTCCACTACTTCTAGGTAGGTCAACTTGGTATCTTAAGGAAGTGTTCCAGACCTATCTAACAAGGGTATTTCCTAATGGCTCCACTTTCCCCTCATAAACACCTACTTACAATCAATTTGATTGGTCACTCAAGTGCGTGACAGATACTATTAACGTAACCCGACTTCGTTCAAGTTAAGCAATAAATCAAGTGTCTTGTACAGCGTGTAACTACTAATCGTTGGTCTAGCGATCGTGAATGTAGCTGTTGGGCTGAAGGACTCTGGGTCGATGTCTAAGTCAGGTAATGGAGTTTTTTTTACTGATAAGCTTTCAATAAAAGCCTACGTCTATGTCCATTTAATGGCAATGGAGTAGGTATCACACTTTTTTTGCGTGGTAAAAACATTAAATGATTCCATCCTTCCATCTTGTCATCACCATGCCTCTCTATGTGAGTTCCATAACGCAATTTCCAATATCAATTATTTAATTTTGAGAATAGGTCCCAATAAAACTAAAATAGTTACAAAAGATATATTGCATTAAAACCAACGCGCAACGGCGCGGCGTTCCGCTCAGAAACGTTATTATAACAAAGATGGTATGGCATCCGATTTGATATTTAATGGCCGCCATATAAATGATATTTTTTGTAATGAAGTGAGCGGCGCGGTCGTAAATAATACCAAAGTGCGTCGTAAACAAATCATCGACAAGATACTCTGTCATAATCCAATCATCTCATGTAGGCTGACTACACACTCGCGACACGTTCTGATGGTAATCTTCATACATTAAAACATTATGTTTGAATACTGATCAAATTGTAATTGTTGTCAGATTCCGGTCTACCTGAAGCAGTGACTACCTACCTCTCTGACCTGCACTACCCTTAGTACCTTCTGGTTACTTGTAAGATTGCCTTTGGCAGATTCCACGATTCTTTCAAATCTGTTCATTATTGGTTAAGTATTTTTCACCAATAAATTGAGTATTCTTGTCACTCTCAACCCAAATAATAATATTTGTCGGTGCATCCACACCAACGGTAACATTTGTGGAGCAACAAAAGGCAACACGGTAACATTCGGCAACATTGTTAGATAATGGGGGTAACATTGTTACCGAATGTTGAACAACGTTACTCGACTTACAGTAACACGTCAACACTTAGTAACATTTTGTTGGCGGATGTTACCGAGCATCATTAGGAAACGTCGAGCTACAAATGTTACCGGCGGTGTGGATGCACCGTATGTAAGACGCTAAACTAATTCAACGCATGTTGCATAGTCGTAGTACTGTTTCTATCAATCATTTGAACGAGACAGAATGATCTCTTGAATAATGATTACCGCAGGAGCATTCAGTCATTTGTGAAGCAAGCGGCTTATATACGAGAAATTTACATTAAACAAAACTAAACCTTAACTGTGCTATGAAAAATTAGTTACAAGTACAATATTTCGTACTATCTTAAACAACAAATCTAGTGCACCACCACACGGCGGCCGACTCAGTCCTAATGACTGCAAGCAACTGAAATACATTTGAATGATTAGCAGTGTCGTGTAGTTTAGAGATCGCTAGGATTATACTGCAAAATGATGGAGGACTGGGCTGAGCTGATGTATAAGATAGACTTATCATATTAAGGACATTCTGCAAGTTCACTGGGACTAACTGTACTGTGATGAGAGAGGTAGTTAGCAGCGAAAATTAATGTACCTAATATTTATAAAAAAAAATAAGAGAGATGCCTAGCGCATAATAACATATGGTTAGGCCACATGCATGACGTCTTAAAGCGAGAGTAATTCGACTGTAGGAACAAGATGGCACTACACGACTTCTACAGTTCTGTCTCTTTCCCACAGTGTGAAGTACTCTCGCTTGAGAATATATTTATGTCATCGTAACATCGTGAATACTGTTAGTTTATAATAATATCTCTCGAGATTTTAAACTGTATTTTTTATTTCTTATATATATCAATGATCTTCCTTGCCTTATAAAGAAAAATCATGATATAGTGTTATTTGCAGATGACACATCACTTTTATTTAAACTTAAACGACAACAGCCTGTTACTGATGAGATAAATACTGCTCTCTCTAAAATAGTGCATTGGTTTAGTGTTAATAATTTACTTTTAAACGAGAAAAAGACTAAATGTGTAAGATTTCTGACACCTAACGTTAAGCAGGTGAAAACCAGTGTACTAGTAAATGGTGCTGAATTGGATCTTGTGGACACCACTGTGTTTTTGGGTATAACTCTGGACTCAAAGCTGCAATGGGGCCCTCATATTACGAAATTGTCGAAACGGCTCAGCTCTGCAGCATACGCGGTATACAAAATTCGTCATTTAACTGACGTAGAAACAGCCCGTTTAGTATATTTCAGTTATTTTCATAGTGTCATGTCGTATGGCATTTTGCTGTGGGGAAATGCGGCCGACATTCAGGCTATATTTGTGCTGCAGAAAAGAGCCATTCGTGCAATTTACAACCTAGGTAGCAGGCATTCACTGAAGGATAAATTTAAGGAAATAAATATAATGACAGTTGCATCTCAATATGTGTATGAAAATTTGATTTTTGTTAAAAAGAATATTAATCTTTACACAAAATATAGCGACATTCATAGCATAAATACAAGAAACAAGGACATGCTAAAAGTACCCGCGAGTAGGCTCCATAAAATTAGTAATTCGTTTAAATGCCAAAGTGTACGTTTCTACAACAAACTCCCAAACCATGTTAAAGAACTAAGCCTAAACAAATTTAAATCAGTTATTAAACAGCAACTATGTAAAAAAAGTTACTATAAAATCAAAGAATATCTTGATGACAAAATGGCCTGGGAGTAAGCTGCTCCAATGCACCCTCAAGCATCAAACCTTTTTTTTTATATATAGATTGGATGTATTTGTTTTTTTTTTTCAAGTTTTCGTCAATCGCTTTTAATAAACTTTACTATGACTACTTTGATAATGTGAGGAATATGTGGTTTCAGATGTCGTTAAGCTCCTTACGTACTGAGTTGAGCTTCCATTCTCTGACACATGCTTGCACTGACTGAACAGGTCCACTTAAAGCAGTACTTTGCAGTTCTTTCTTAAAAAGACTATCTCAGGCGAGAATCTACATGGTCCTCACATGTATTGACGAAACAATTTGCCGATTTTTAAATCATTATTTACTCTATTTTTTTTTACTATATTTTTACTATATTTTTTTTTTTTTTTTTTTTATATATATATTTTTTTTATTATATACAAACTGACATATATGATTTTTTTATATACAATCTGACATGTACGATTTTTTTATACAATCTGACATGCATTTTTTATTTTTTATTATTATATTTTTCCGTTTTATATACAAACTGACATTATTTTATTTTTTACATACAGTTTTTATTTATTTTTTTGTGAATACGAGGACCCGTGTGGGTCAAGTTGTTGTTTTTTATTATTATTAATTATAGTGATTGTCTGACAGTTTGAGTAACTTAAGCGGCCTACACAAGTCCTTTCTTTGGTATTGTTCGTCGTCTCGTTGAGCTCCTTGAGTTATAAGTCGAGCTCCACGATAACTGACAAATGCTTGCACTGACTGGACAGGTCCACTCGAATTTGTGTGGTTCTTTCTTCTAAAGACCATTTCAGACATTAACCTGCATGGTCCTCGTATAACCTGATCTAATTTTATGATGTCTGGACTTTAAAAGAGACTGTGACCTCTGAGTTTGTTTCGGATGTTTCTTCTCAGAGTAGTCAGGTACGAAACACCGGCCTCTTCTAGTTTTATGAAAAGACGTGTAAAAGTGTTGATATAACCTACTTGCAAAAATAAACATCATTTCATCATCATTTCATTTCATCATTTCATCATTTCATCATTTCATTTCATCATTTCATTTGTATTAAAAATTGGAAACCGTTACAAAATAACGCATTCGTAAAGCATAGCATAAACTCATAAAGTCACACAAAAGAGCAAAATTGTCAAGAGCATCTGGAAATACACTCGTTTTTTTTTTTAAGTTAAAACCTGACAGTGATTGATAAAGCTGGTTAATGATTGATAATGTTTGCCTCCAATAATTCGTGATCACTAGTCGCAAGTTTGGAACCAGCCTTACAGATCAACAGGAAAATAGATAGAATCAACACCAAAATTAAAAGTAGGTATATGCATTAAAGGTGACAATAACGGTAACACAATCAGACATATTGGATTCGTCACAAAAAATACAACAATATTCGTACAAAAACATCCCACTACAGACATGACATAGATGTCAAATAATTATGACACGTGAACAGCGCTTGTTGACGTTTGGTAATTGAAGTGTGATGACATATGTCAAACAGAATAATGACAACAATGTTTATGATTTGTCAATCACAGCTAGTTTGTGAAGTAGACATGTTTATTAAAAAGTTCTCACAGTAGTTGAAAGCCGGCTTTGAAAGTGCTTATTTCAAGAGCATACCATTTCTATATTCGGTTGAAAGGTGTCCATTGCTGAACATATGCATATAGACCTCATGGTTTATCATAACAATCAGTTTTTCATCCCCCATTTCCAGCGTAATCTGGGGTATTCACCCGAGAAGAATACCCCAAGCGTTGCCAGTCGTTTCTGCGATAAACTGAGCTGTAAAATGTCTTCGTATTAATTGTAGTCTGTGATGCCAACCTTAGATCTTCTATTTTAACCAATAAATTTTGTTGTGGTTTTTACCAACCCAAATCTAAGTTTATATATATATAAATACGAAAGTTTGATTGAATGTTTGACACTCAGTCACGTCAGAAGGGATCTTGATGAAAGGGTCAGAGGAAGATCTGAAATATCAAATAGATTACCGTTTATCCCGGGATAATTCCCAAGTTAAATGTTCGTAATCTCGCAGGCAACGGCTAGAAAGATATAGTGTATTCTGAAAGGCAAATAATTTAATTTTAGCGTGGTATTTTTTTAGTTATTTGATGTACATAATATTTGGCTGATGATTTCGTCGTGAAGTGTCAGTTTACACCTTGTATTTGTATGACACATTCATATCATAATTGCATTTTGATGGCCAAGTCGTAAAACCAGAAGAAGCAGGTCGCTGGATATTATTAATTATTTATTTATATCTATTACACATAATTATATTCCTCCTGTTCTCGTCACAACCTTGAATTTCCTGCCATTAAAATTACGACCAATTAGAAACCAATAAAATGTTTGGACTCCTCGAGTTGGCTCCTCATACATGATACATACGAACATAAACTACAGAAGTTTATTAGTGTAGAGGTACAAATTAATGGCTGTCGAAATGCCAATTTGTGTCTGAACATAAATTAATTATTAAACGTAAATAGTACAAATACCCATGATTTTATTTACTTTAATAGTTTCCGAATAAGTACTTTTCCTTGTATTACAACTACTTATGCAAGTAATCTCATTCAAGGCAGACAGTAATGAACAAGAAATATGTAGAAGAATTAACATATCTTGGAAAAAATTCTGGTCTCAAAAAGAAATTCTCAAAGGTAAATACAGCCTAAAGATGAAAAAGGTCATAATGGACTCGTGCACCTCCCAAGTCTAACCTATGCAAGTCAAACATGGGTATACACGCAAAATGTAAAAAACAAAATTTTGTCCTGCCAACATGCCATGGAGAGAAGCATCCTAAGATTAAGAAAAATACAAAAAACAAGAAATGTTGACATCCGTACAAAAACCAATGTAACTGATGCACTCCAGCATAGTCTAAGACAAAAATGGAAATGGGCAGGACATATAGCCAGATACAAAGATAAAAGATGGACCCACACAATAACCAAATGGAAAGGACCAACGGGCAAGAGGAAAATAGGTAGACCAAGAAAGAGATGGGTGGACGATATTAAGAGCATGGTCGGGGATGACTGGATGAAGGTGGCTGCAAGTCGCGAGGAGTGGTTCATGTTGGAGGAGGCTTTTACCCAGGAGGGGCTACACACTAGAAACAAATAAGTTGTTGTACTAGATTTATTTAAATGTGTAGACAAATAAAGCTTATTATTTTTTTTTTTTCTTTATTCATTATTTTTCATATTTATTTACATTTTTAAATATTAAAAAAAATTAAAAAACATTTAAAAATATAAAAAAAACAAAAAACCCGACTGCGTAAAAACTAATTTTTGAAAATACGTGAAAAAGTTAACTTAGATAGAAACTAAAAAGAAAGAAACAAGCCCAACTGAACAGCAGGAAGAAGCAGAACAGAACGACTCACAGTCGGGGCCCATTCAAATTTTACCAATCAAATCTTCCCAAGGGGCCCCGACTGTGAGTCGTTCTGTTCTGCTTCTTCCTGCTGTTCAGTTGGGCTTGTTTCTTTCTTTTTAGTTTCTATCTAAGTTAACTTTTTCACGTATTTTCAAAAATTAGTTTTTACGCAGTCGGGTTTTTTGTTTTTCTATAAATTACTTTTTTATTTTATACTTTTTAGTTACGATTCATTGTTTTTTTTGTTTGTATATTGTTTATATTTGAAATAAAAACTTAAATCAATAAGTAAGAAAATTAGCAAGAATGATTGTTCTGTTAAACAACTTTAAATCGTTATATATCCTAAACTATCAATTAAAATGAAAAATGATAAAAGGAACCTCAAGATGATTTTAAAATACCTATTCAACGACACCCCACTTGACATAGTTCATCGACTTTTATTTTTTTCATTTTCACAATATGGCGTCTGGTTGTCGCTGTGGTGAATTTTGATTACTGTCATGTCTTTAGTGACACTCGCAAGGTTAAGACGAATCGATTGACGTATAAATTATCAAAATCGGCCTACGCATTTGGTCTCTAGAACGCCACATAGAAACAAACATACATACATACATACATACATACATACTTACATACATACATACATACATAGACTGATAAACACATTACCCTCCTTTGCGTCGCGCAGTCGGGTAAAAATAGTGGCCCACTAGCATCGGGAACAGGGTCCAAGGTGCCGGTGGTTAGGGCTCTAGAGAGAGGAACCTCCTCACAATGCGCGCCGTGTCCAAGAGAACTGCTTTCTGCATCAAGCCCCTGAGCCAGCTGCACAATGAGAGCCTCTTAAGATGTTGGTCGAGGCTCTTCGCAATTAGCCCATTGACCGAAACGACTATCGGTACAATGACTGCTGAGTCCACGTCCCACATGTCGACAATCTCGTGTGCTAAATCAAGATACTTGATTTTTTTATCATTTTCAGCTTTCACGAGATTTTCGTCATGAGGGACGGTGATATCAACAATCATTGCACGGCGCTCTCGGCGATCTACCACCACTATATCAGGCTTATTGGCTACAATAGTCCTGTCAGTGATGATAGATTGATCCCAATACAATATGGCATGACCGTTTTCAAGAACTGGGTCGGGCACATACCTGTAGTATGGTACTTCAGAATCCACAAGGTTGTATTGCAGAGCAAGTTGCTGGTGGATAATCCTAGCTACTAGATTGTGTCTGTGCAAGTACTCGCCGTTAGCAAGACGAGAACAACCGGAAACAATGTGTCTGATCGACTCACCGGGACGGTGGCATGCCCGACAGATGTCAACCGTACCGTCCTTGACAATATATTTCCGGTAATTGTTCGTCATGATAACTTCATCCATAATCGCACAGACAAAACCTTCGGTTTCCCCGAAGAGGTCACCGAAACGTAGCCAGGCTACAGACGCCAAAAGGTCTACATCAGGTCCGTGAAGGGCCCTGTAGAACCGTCCGTGTAGCTCCTTGCTCTGCCATACCTCCCTGCGGTCATTCGTATCCAATACCACAGGTTTGCGCCAGTTCTCGTTAGCCAAGGAGAGCGGGGTAAGGCCTTTGTCCACTGAAACTACATCTCGATGCACCCCCACGTCGGCTTCAAGGAAGTATTCCCTGAGACTGCATACCTCTCGGTTGTGCAAGGTCTTAGCATTGAGTAAGCCACGGCCTCCACACTTCCGCGGGATATACAGTCTCATCACCGATGACCGTGGGTGATGCATCCGATTTGCAGTCAGCAGTGTACGGACCTTTCTATCCAGGGCGTCAAGTTCCGTTTGAGTCCATTTGAGTATGCCGAAAGAATACATCAGAACCGGCATGACCCAACTATTGAAGGCGCGCACCTTATTTCCGCCTGATAAAAGACTATTTAACACTTTGTTCAGGCGGCCAAAGAAGCGCTCCCTCAACGATTGCTTCATGCCAGCAACATTGATGCCCAATGATTCCGACATACCCAAATACTTATAGGTTTCGGTTGCTGAAAGGGGGTTATTATTATATTATTATGCAAGTAATCTGCGTCTATACCCATTATTGTCACCACTTTCGACAGTCGGGGAAAAAATTTCCCACTGACGCTGACGTCAGCAATAAAAAGTACCAGGCTGGCATGAGTTCCAGGTATTTGAAAAATTGTGTGTACGTATAACTTCTAATGAATCTTGAACATCGCAGCTGTCCAGTATGTTACATGGAGCGCCTTCCTGACCATACAACTTAGTTAATTGGTAATGCAAAATATCTCTTACTATCTGTTCTCCGCGGTTTCACCCCCGCGCTGCTATTGTTCGTACCGTGATGGTACATCTACATAGCCTTTCCTCGATAAATGGACTGAACGCAAACAGATTTTATAATTCGAAGCTCAAACAAACAAACTCTTCAGCCAGTTATGGCCATAGGTCGGAATTAGATAGAATTATTCATGTAAGTACTTACACTGATTTCATACAGCGAAAAAATAAAGTGGATATGCCCCAAATCCCGTACCTAATTGCTTTTAAAGAGCAGAAAAATTCCGTGATTTATTAAGTAAAGAAGTTGTTTAGTTTTACACAATACATTTGTCTAAGTTATCTTTGATGTTTTTAAAATTATTATTTATTTGTAATATACATTTATACTGTTTTCCACACAAGATTGTCTATTAGAAATCCTGGGAAGATCCATATTAATATCAACATTATTTTCGATGCAAGTACCTACTAAAGTAATTCTACCTAATTCTGACCTCTGTTTATGACTATCGTCAAATATTAAAACTATTTATTATATGTTTCTACTCAAAAAATAAAATACCTACGAGTTTTTCTCATACTCTGTGAGTACAAGTCATATTTCACAAATTAACTACAGGTAGTTATGTAATTATGGATTCCATATACGAATGCAGTCTCAATCCAGAATCATGAAATATCAGTATGGCAGCCAAGTTCTCGCACATAAATTATTATATATTAGTTTTTATGGGAGCTCGTTATAATTCGCCGTGGCCTATAGAGACCTGTCTCAAAGCTGGCAAGAAGCGAATAGCTATCGACTCGCTTCTCGCTTCAGAAATGCATCAAATATAGTAAAAGCGATACATACTCGTACAATGAGAGAGCAACGATGCAACACTTCTTCTTTCTAATTAAAGTTCTAGAAAATCGAAAGTAGGCTCTTTCAAATTGGACCTTGAATAAATAACTTTACTATTTATTTAGCAAAGTTTAGTAGGGGAACAGTGTATAAGACGGGGACACGAGGTATGATGGGAAATCACACACATAAGGCAAACTTAACACAAAACTAACGTAGCACAAGCGCCAACATGCAGCCGCTTGCAAATGACGTCCCGATGGCGCTTGCTCTACATTAGTGTTGTGTTAAGTATGCCTAAAGAGTGTATGTCCCCATTATACCTCGCGATTATTAACGTCCCCGTCTTATACACTGTTCCCCTATTCATTTTACCAAGAATCCGTTCAAGGACGCTCCCCACTAATCGCTGTCGATAGGACAGGAGCCTTACCTCTTGCCTGATCGCTACTCGTCCATCACAATTTTATTAATTTAATAACTAACTAATCAGAACACCTGATAGATCCATAAAGTCTGTGCATTTTTTCTAAGAACGAGCCATAGACACGTAATTACTATCTTTTATTTGAATTCATCGAATGTGGCTTGAGTTTTGACAACTTTATTAATACCTTAGCTTATTGTTGAGCGATATAATCTAAATTTATTCTGTATGGAGCGAAGATAGGTATTATTATATGAAAAAACTTAATTGTGGTTATTATATTTTTGATAATTTTAATTGATGAATTGAAAACGATTTTATACATACAAAAAGGTTTTTCCGAAAGAGGTTTAATATCGCAATCTAAAATTCCCATTGGCATGGCGTAAGCAATAAAAAGTTGACAAAAAAAAATGTAACCGCCTTCAAAAACAACCACAATACCGACTTCAAAACAAATACAAAAAAGTTTAAAATAACTTTTCTTTCGGAAGTCGGTGGCAATAGTCAATGACACAACAAAACAAAGCCACCGACTTCCGAAAGAAAAGTTATTTTAAACTTTTTTGTATTTGTTTTGAAGTCGGTACTTTTTTTTTTAAAGTTTTTATTTTATCCTTTTTAGTTTATTTATTACATATTCAACCCAAATTCTTGTAAAATACAAAATTTTTCTTACATATGCACTAATCTTGTAATCCGTCACAACATAAAAAAATCCATATCTCTAAAACTACTGAACCGATTTTGATGAAACTTGCAGTGTACCCTAAGTTGAACAATACCTAGTACAACAAAAAAAGAATTACTTAAATCGAACTTATAGTTCCGGAGATATGCGTGCACAAACATAAAAACATACATACATACATACATACATACATACACTTATGAAATTTGGCACATTTGTTCAGACGCTGATATAGACTAACATATATGAAAACTGGGCAGTTCTGAGAATATTACATACATACATACATACACTTATGAAATTTGGCACATTTGTTCAGACGCTGATATAGACTAACATATATGAAAACTGGGCAGTTCTGATAATATTACATACATACGGGTCGAATTGATAACCTCCTTTTTTTTGAAGTCGGTAAAAAAGGGTAAAATAACCTACAAAATAACTTTTCTTTCAGAAGTCGGTGCCTTTGTTTTTTTCATTTCATTGTTTTTTTGCTACCGACTTCTGAAAGAAAAGTTATTTTGTAGGTTATTTTACCCTTTTTTGTGGTTGTTTTTGAAGGCGGTTACATTTTTTTTGAAAAAGTCTTTTATTTTACTCTTTTTAGTTTAAATATTCAACTCAAATTCTTGTCAAATAAATCATTCTCTCTCAAGTGCACAATAAGCTAATAAAATTCCCTATCTCAAAAACTACTGAACCGATTTTGATGAAACTTGCAGTATTCCGTAAGTTAAACAATACTTAGTACAACAAAAAAAGAATTACTTAAATCGGACTTGTAGTTCCAGAGATATGCGAACACAAACTAAATCAGTCAATGCCTACTCCAAGCCGTTGAGGAGTTGTACTTTCCATCATCAGCTCATCCACCTGAAATGATGATTATCAGATGCAAATACTTGAACAGCTTTAGAAAATATATGAAAATGGTACTATGTGCCTATAAAATTTGAAGGTTGCCCTCGATTTCCCTGGGATTCCATCATCAGATCCTGGTCTGATGATCATGGGACCAATTGGAAAGTATACCCTTTCAAACAAAAGAAAAATTTTCCAAATCGGTCCAGGCGTCTTCGAGAAATCGGGGAACATACATAAAAAAAAAAGAAGATTCCGACGAATTGAGAACCTCCTCCTTTTTTTGAAGTCGGTTAAAAAAGTACTAGGCTGGCATGCGTTTGTTAGAAATATAGGATGTGTGTGAATGAATAGAATGTGTGTATATCTGGTTTTATTGACATTAGTATCGACCGATGCCCCAAATCATCAATACATTTGTCTAAGTTATCTTTGATGTTTTTAAAATTATTCTTTAATTGTAATATACGAGTACATTAATACTGTTTTCCACACAAGATTGTCTATTAGAAATCCTGGGAAGATCCATATTAATATCAACATTTATTTCCGATGCAAGTACCTACTAAAGTAACTCTACCTTATTCTGACCTCTGTGTATGACTATCGTCAAATATTATGTTTCTACTCAAAAAATAAAATACGAGTTTTTCTCATACTCTGTAAATACAAGTCATATTTCACAAATTAACTACAGGTAGTTATGTAATTATGATTTCCATGTACCTATGCAGTCTCAATCCAGAATCATGTAATAACAGTATGGCAGCCAAGTTCTCGCAATTAATTATTATTTTATTAGTTTTTATGAGACCTCGTTATAATTCGCCGTGGCCTATAGGAACCTGTCCCAAAGCTGGCAAGAAGCGACTAGCTATCGACTCGCTTCTCGCTTCAGAAATGCAATAAATAGTAAAAGCGATACATACAATGAGAGAGCAACGATGCAACACTTCTTCTTTCTAATTAAAGTTCTAAATAATCGAAAGTAGGCTCTTTTAAATTGGACCTTGAATAAATAACTTTACTATTTATTTGGCAAAGTTTAGTATTCATTTTACCAAGAATCCGCTCAAGGACGCTCCCCACTAATCGCTGTCGATAGGACAGGAGGCTTACCTCTTGTCTGATCGCTACTCGTCCATCACAATTTTATTAATTTAATAACTAACTAATCAGAACACCTGACAGATCCATAAAGTCTGTGCATTTTTTCTAACAACGAGCCATAGACACGTAATTACTATCTTTTATTTGAAATCATCGAATGTGGCTTGAGTTTTGACAACTTTATTAATACCTTAGCTTATTGTTGAACGATAGAATCTAAATTTATTTCGTATGGAGAGAAGATAGGTTTATATATTATATGAAAAAACTTAATTGTGGTTATTGTATTTTTGATAATTTTAATTGATGAATTAAAAACGATTTTATACATACAAAAAGGTTTTTTCGAAAGAGGTTTAATATCTCTTATTAGTTTTTCGCTCCTTTACCACGCATTATCACCCAGTTTTCCTTTACAGCTTCTGTCGGTCGCCATCTTCATATGAAAGCGGCCATCGTGAGAACTTTATAATGAACGCGATAATCACTTATTGGCGCAAAAACTTTAAAATTTTTATTCGAAACCAGCTCATAAACATTTTCAAACAATAGCTTAACTCTTTGAAATACTGACCTTTATTAACTTCATCCATTAACCGCGGCCATATTCCAGTACGATAGTGAGTCGTGAATATCAATCTAAAACGAGATCCAGTCGAGATTAGCGTGAAATATATGAGATATAAATAAACATTCATAACTGAGCAACGTTCTTTAATTAGAAATTGTACATGACACTAATATAACGACTTTAATCGTATAATAAATTCATAGACAATCGCTAAACTACGGAATAACTTGGGATAGTTTGTATTCGGTCATTTCAGCTATTTTACAAAGTACAGATACAATTCAAGACATCCTTTCTGCAATATCGATGATAAACATCAATAGTCTTGAAGCCTTATCATGAGTTTTCACATTTCTATGACGTGGCTTTGCTATTAATTTGATGGATAAAATTCTCTTTCTTACACTAGAGGCGCTTTTTCATTTACCATACAATTTACGTCAATGATATTATAAGTCATAGATATGTTATACACGTACAAAACAACAGAAAAAAGCGTACCGCGCAGAGAGGCAGCACACAAACACACTTTTTATTCACACACATTACATTTCACTTACAAGTAAAAAGGATAGCTTGATAAAACCAATATGAAAAAAAGTGACAGCTAGATGGTGTCGCTCTCTCTTTTATCTCACTCGCACTCTCACTCGCACTCTTTCTTTTACGACGCCATATTATAGAAACGTAATGTTTTATTTGTGAAAATATTAAGATAAATAATATATTTACGAATGATACGTGATTCTTTGACTTTTAGAAGTCTTGCTTGTATAATTTGTACAATATCTCATCACACACGACGGCATTTTCGGTGGTTTTGAGTCACTTTTACTTTTGACTCACTCTGTAGTACGTGAAGTGCATCCGTTGTCGCTGGCAACGTCGGACTGAGGTCAAGGTTTGTGAATCAACCACATTTGAGCGCATCTGTTTTTGAGCGCGTATAACGTATCTACACCTTTTTTACTTATAATATCATTGATTTACGTCATATTACATACTTCAAGAATGCTGTACAGCGAATAACGTATTATTCATGCTAGAGCCTCAGTTGACATTCGTTGTAAATACACTAGATGAACCTAGAGAAGGGCAAAGATAAAAAAAATGAATCATATAATTCCGAGATTCATGAGCTATAACAAGGGCATGCGGACGCAATAGTAATGGGTGACTCGCCGTCTGATCATGGACCATGCCCGGGTCGACGGCGCGTGTAAGATCTATCAACAATCTGGGTCACGGGACTGTCTCATCACGTAACCGAAACCCTGGAACGTAAATAGCTATTGTAGGATCACTGTGGATTTTATTCAGTACAGGTCTAACAGACGTCTGACGAACTCATTTGATGATTTTACCACAAAAAAAAAAATATATTAAACAAGCCAACGGATTCATCAATTTTTAGAATACCTAGGAACCCATTACTATAGAGTAGGCTAGAGTACTCAAATCAAACTGAAGGAGTTAGCACACTAATAGCGGCCATACACCATACTGCCTATCGTACAATCGGCATGACGCTGCCGATTTGATCAGTTAGATTTGACCGTGTGTGGGCGTGGAATCCATCAAATTGGCATAACAATAGGCTTGATCATGCCGATTTGATCAAATCGATTTGATCATGCCAATTTGATCAAATCGATTTGATCAAATCGGAATGTTCAAACTTCAAATCGGCAGCAGTGATACCAACTTAGCAACTTTATAGCTAGATCTAGCTAATATTCGGTAGCTACTTTTTAACCGACGTAAAAAAGGAGGAGGTTCTCAATTCGAAACGTATATTTTTTTGGAACGAAGTTCCTTATGGCGCGTTGCGAAAGGGGGCTAGGCGGAAAAAATTGTAACGACACTTTTTACAGACTGCGATGTAGTGGAGTGGAGTGGAGTGGAATGGAGGGTCGAAAATCGCCTGAACCTTTTTTTAACTTGCTATCGTTAAGCAAGTTAAAAAACAGGTTCAAGCGATTTTCGACCTTATTGACATTCAAAATTTAGTTTGTTTTTTCTCACATTCTCGTTAGCTAACATTGCTCCTTCATTAAAATCCGGTGTTTGCATAAATGTCAATAAAGTCGAAAATCGATTGAACTCACTTTCACTTGTATTACCAACTGATTCCCACTAGTGGGATAAAACAAGTCGGTAAAAAAGTAGCTAAAAAGTTAAGCCACAAGTTTTATAAAATTGTAGCTGTCTGTCACCGAATAATAGCTAGATCTAGCTATAAAGTTGCTAAGTTGTCATCACTGCTGCCGATTTGAAGTTTGATCAAATCGATCGTCATGCCGATTGTACGATAGGCAGTATGGTGTATGGTGTATATGGACGAACTGCCAATTTGATCAAATCGATCGTCATGCCGATTGTACGATAGGCAGTATGGTGTATGGCCGCTATAAGTATATCGTACTCGACCTAACTGACGCACGTTACCGTTAGCGTGTCGCGCAAAAAGTGAAGAGTATTAGCTGAGCGGGTGATCTCGAGCGAGTGCACTCACCTTTGTAACAGAAGGTCAAGGTGAACACAACTGGAACTGACGATATTCATCGTGTTAGATCATTGATTTATCAGTCAAATAATGTCTGACAAATACTGTCTATTTGCAGTTTAGTTTTTTTCTATTAGACAAATGTAAACTAACATTATCTACCGTCAAACAGGGTGAATATGGACGCAGGAGTGAATCGGGACAAAACTTTAACACGGATTTTAATCTTCTTCTTCCTGCCCTTATCCCATTCTACTTGGGGTCGGCGCAACACGTTTTCATCTTCCATTCTCCCCTATCAGACGTCACAGTATCATTTACTCCTTTTTCTTTCATATCATTCCTTATACAATCCATCCATCTTTTCTTTGGCCTTCCTCTTCCTCTCCATCCATCAACATTCATACTCATCACTCTCTTAGTCACATGGGTGTCATCCCTCCTCATCACATGTCCATACCAAGATAGACGATTCCCTTTCATTTTTTCTGTAACAGGCGCCACTTTCAAACTTCCCCTTATAAACTCATTCCTTACTTTATCCTTACTTAATACTGAATTAATTTTATTATGATAGCTTACCAACAACTACTAATTTTTATTAAATGAATATAATACATTATTTTAGACCTTGTAGGCAACATATTAACATCATTATTTATCGTTAAAATTCCTTTCATAGTTTGTTGCCGATTCACCCCTGCGTCGCCATTCACCCCGTTTGACTCGGTACACTAGGGCTACACTTTTGGCAATCTAGCCATTAAATATCACATAAGTAGACGTTTAAACGAACATATTTTTAGAAGACTACTATCGCAAAATTCAACGAGAAATGCCGTTAGTGTGGCGCGAATATAACAGTAGGTAATAACTTTAGTACGCTAGAAGGAAATAACAGTCGAAATCTGGTGACCTATCATGACGTCTTAAAGCGCTAGTAATTCCACTGTGGGAACGAGGTGGCGCTAGAGGACTTGTATAGCTCTATCTCTTTCTAGGCCACCTGTTATTGAGAAGATTTGAGCTGTTCAAGATTTTTAATGAGTTTTACCGAGTTTGTGGCTTGTGTGCTATCTTGTAACAGAGTCGGTGAGACAATCTCAGCATATTATTTTTTATTTGTAAAAAGCGTCTCCATTCCATTCTCTCTATCAAACATTAACATAAGGCCCACTAAACATTAGCGACCACCTTCTATAATTTTACACATCAACACGTCTTGTACTAATTTGAGAACAGTGCCTTATACTGAACCTATTTCAAAAGACGTAATTACAAATAAGTTGTACATGTACGAAACTCATTGAAGTAATGTCTATAATAAACATCGCTCATATTGGGTCAATTAGTGGCGCTTTAAGAGTGGTATAACAGCAAATTAGTGGCGCTACAGTGCTATAATAGTAAATTAACAGACGGATAATAATCTTAAACGGTGTAATTAAGTTGTAGCTGCGCGGAATTGATTGTATCTCTACTGTGATCTTCTCTTGTTTATCTTAAATACGAGTATTACAGGACGGCGGGTATCTCGGTGTACAAATTGATTGAATTTCGCAAATTGTGAGTTCGAACTTAAAAGGTTTTCTTGAAGCAATTTATTTCATCAGCATTGCTCTCAAAATGGTGTGTAGAAAAAATAATAATACGTGTGGCACTCGGGGACTGCCGCGGTAAAGCTATTGCATAGCATTTTTTATCAACTTATGCAATTATAATTAATTATTTATTATATTTATTACTGTACTAATTAGGCTATGGTCAGCCACGTCAATCAAATGAAACGTCAAGAAACGTTCTCCTTCCTCTCCCCCTCCCTCTCCCTCTCTCTCCCCCTCTCCCTCAATAAAAGCATGCTTTCGTGCTAGTAATAAGCACGTCTGTCCATACCCTTATGACCACGTCTGTCCGTACCTTTATAATTGCCGAAGTCTCCCGAACTGAAACGACGTTAGACGACGGTGTCAGGTATTTTCCTTAGGTTTTTTCCTTAGGTTTTCTTGTTAAGATTTTCGCGCCACAACGCGCTCAGAGCCTGCGTTAAAAGCTATGCAATAGCTTAAAAGTTTTCAAAAATAAATTACCGACTTCAAAAACTACCACGAAAAAAGTGTTCCTACCTAAAAAACTTATTTTACGGAAGTCGGTTTTGTTTTTTAATTCATAGACTTTTTTGACATAGACTCTTTTTTGGAGTTGTTTTTGAAGTAGGTTATTTTTTTTAAGTTTTTTATTTTACCATTTTTAGTTGAATGTCAAATAAGTAGGGGAACCGTGTATAAGACGGGGACGTTAATAATCGCGAGGTATAATGGGGACATACACTCTTTAGGCATACTTAAAACAACACTAACGTAGAGCAAGCGCCATCAGGACGTCATTTGTAAGCGGCCAGACGCAAATGGCGTCCTGTTGGCGCTTGTGCTACGTTAGTTTTGTGTTAAGTTTGCCTTAGGTGTGTGATTTCCCATCATACCTCGTGTCCCCGTCTTATACACTGTTCCCCTACATATTTTTTTCGTGTGCACTAGAATTGTGTAATCCGTAGTATGTACCAGTAATAACATCGTCCATGTACACAATAAACGAAAAATGCTCCTAAAAAATAAAAACTACCTCCGTCTGTCTAAATGAGCTCTGTTTACCAACAGTGGGAACTATTATGCTACTGTAATAAAATAATCGTTTCATTTTGCAAATTGATAGAATTTCATAAGAATGTCTAGAATCTAGATCAATCGTTCAGATGGCAATCTTCTGTGATTTCCATATCGAATTATGACTTTGGTCGGCATTATAACTATTCAGGCATGACCAAATTGCTTAAGGAGAGTCGAGATAAATATCAAAGTTATTTCTGTTGAAGATAGACCATGGTGGAACAAAAACATGGATGATTTATTACCACGTTTTTATACACTCACTTTTCTTGTTTATTTGTTTGTTTGTCGTTCCGGTTGGACTTTTGCAACTCAATTTTGAGGCACTTCCCGATAAGCTAGCAGGCTGAAATTTTGCACACGCTCTGAGTTCTGATGACAATACATGACTAGCTAAGAAACGTCATAACAAATCCAATATGGCGGCCTCCCCAAGATGGCGGACTGGCTGTTTGAAATCCACCCCCATGATATGGGTATCAAATGAAAGGGTTTGCTGTCAGGAATACGAAAAAAATAGTCACGTGACTTAAATCCAATATGGCGGACGTCCAAGATGGCAGACAGGCTATTTGAAATCCACCCTCATGATATGGATATCAAATGAAAGGGTTTGCTGTCAGGAATATGAAAAAAAATAGTCATGTGACTTAAATTCAATATGGCGGACGTCCAAGATGGCGGACAGGCTTTGAGGCACTTCCCGATAAGCTAGCAGGCTAAAATTTTCAGGGTAGCTTCAAACCCGATGAACAAAGATAAAAATAATAAAATAATTAATAGATTTAAAAAATCTAAAAACTCACGTTTTTAAATGTCCTAAAAATAAGAAAATAACCCTACGGGGCTGAGAGAGGGGCCACTCAAAACGTGGGGGCGTATCTTTTCAAGTTTCACCCACGATCTTTACACGTCATGTAAATATATCCCTTAAATAATATACGCCACCACGTTTTGAGTGACCCCTCTCTCAGCCCCGTAGGGTTATTTTCTTATATTTAGGACATTTAAAAACGTGGGTTTTTAGATTTTTTAGTAAACACGTCATGTTGTATGACATCGAATTTAATGGCGAAAGGAGTATGTAAGCATCTGCCTATTCTGCCTAGTTTCTGCCCTGCCTAGAGCACGGACGCATGGTGAGAGGTGCTACTCGGCCGAAAAAATAGAATAAAATGGATTGGCTCGACTAAATTACTTACTAACTCATCTGTTTTGGGGTTCAGACACGTTTAGTTAATAAATTACTCGCTGCTCGACTAAAATACTGTACTAGTCCGAACTAGGCATAAATTACTTACTGACCTTACTCGTCTAAATTTTTGGTGTTCGGACAAGTTTAGCTACTAAATTACTCGCTACTCGACTAAAATACTAGCCTAGTCCGAACTAGGCATTAGTCAATTTATGTTTCTCAACTGATCAAGTAGGCAGAAGATCTCACTAAAGGAGCCGAATGCACCAAACTCACATAAGTGGAAACATTCGGAAGAAACCTTCAGTCAGTAATGGTTAAAAAAAAAAAAGAATTGTGTCAATGCAAGGTTGATGTTCAAATTCTCCATTTGTGGATATTAAACTAGTATCTTCCAACTAGTCTATTTCTGACCATCCAGTATACATACACATAACACTCTTTCTCATACAAGTTCCCATGCTTTCAATACCTATATCCCGACATTGACGTTTTTCCCTGAACGGCGATGCCACTGCAGTAAATCATACAAACTGTCATAGAACTGGTTGCATGTGCACAGTAGAGGATGGCCAAGTTCTGTGCATCCCAGATTCACCTGCCAATCGACTCATAGAGCTGGTAACGTGACGATTATAATATAACCTATAATCTTCGTCCAGTTTTGGGAGAATTTCCCAAATCCGACTGGAACTTCAAGACGTTAAAAAAATCAGTCGCACTAGCAATTATCACAACTGGGTGAAAAGATCTGAATTAGATATCCAATTAGCTTTTAGGGTTCCGTAGCCAAATGGCAAAAACGGAACCCTTATAGATTCGTCATGTCTGTCTGTCCGTCCGTATGTCACAGCCACTTTTTGTCGAAAGTATAAGAGCTATCCTGTTGAAACTTGGTAGGTAGATGTATTATGTGAACCGCATTAGGATTTTCACCCAAAAATAAAAACAAAACAAATTTTGGGGGTGCCCCCCATACTTTGAATTGAAACTCAATTTTTTTTTTCACCAAATCCAAGCGTGTGGGGTATCTATGGATAGGTCTTAAAAATTGATATTGAGGTTACTAATATCATTTTTTTCTAAACTGAACAGTTTGCACGAGAGACACTTCCAAAGTGGTAAATTGTGTGTGTCCCCCCCTGTAACTTCTAAAATAAGAGAATGATAAAACTAAAAAAATATATATAATGTAGACCTGAACAAAAACTTCCAACGAAAATTGGTTTGGATGAGATACAGTTAGCAGTTTTTGAGATATAGTACATTTTCAAAGCCGCAAATATAACTTTGCCATTCATACAAACACTATGAAAATCAAAGTTATTTTTATTGTTTGTGTATATTACTTACTAATCTCAATATAATTACATCCCTAATCTATGCTTGCCACTACGGAACCCTTCATGGGCGAGTCCAACTCGCACTTGTCCGGTTTTAAAACCTTCGTTCGTCATTCCATGTAAAGAGATGTATTCGGATATACTAGAAATAAACCTTAACATATTTAGAAAATCCCTTATTTTCGAACAACTTGGCCCTTCTTACAATTTTCATGTTCAATGTGGGACACGCCGAGTTTCACAGTTTTTGCTTGCATTTAATAACAGTTTGCGACGTTATTAATAGAGATATGTTTATAAGGCTCGCGGCTGTTTGCAGATCATTATCATATAGAGATGCTGTTGCTGTGTCCGTTCGGTGTTAATCTCTTGTAGCCTAAAGCTAAGTATTCACTGGGCGTCGACGATACCGACTTGTTGGCACAAGTAGATATCGCATGTAATAAACATTTTTCTTGATTATTGACCACGCGATGTTGCGATTTTGTGACAAACATACAAAATTAGTTCAATAGAAAATTGCTTTTCTTTTTTTTTTTTTTTTAGGGTGGCAAAATCATCAAATGAGTCCTCCCGCCCTGGGTGGGGCGGGAGGGACTGTCAGACTCTCACTGACTAAAATCCACCCGTGTTCCGTCGGATGCCCTTTACGTTCCGGGGCCACGGTATCCTGGATTAAGAAAAATCCGCGACCCCGGCAGGCATTTGGCCCCATAAGGGGCCCCGTCGGTGACGCGTGAAACACGACGCGCCACCGACCCGGGCTTGGTCCTTGGTCGGACGGCGAGCATACCCATTACTCACCGTCCGCAAGCCCGCTCCGACGCTGTGCCCTCTGCTGTTCAGAGGGACACGCGTTGGAGCGTCCACCCGACAGGCTATTTGCATACGGGCAAAGAAACCCCTTAGGCACACAGTGCCTAAGGAGAGTTTTTGCCCGCATCCCAGGGTGCACCGGCCCGAAAAACTGGTCTTCCCCCCGGACGTATCCGAGAGGGAACTCCAGTCCACGGGCGCACGTGGAGGTTTCCTGTCTAAGCACCCCAATAGAAAATTGCTTAGTATTATTATTAAACAGTACAACTAATTAAAAAAAAAAACTGCGAGGTCACGTTTCTTAAATTTTTTTGGAATATTTGACACAAGAATTCTAATTATTTGTTTCTTTTTTTAATCATTAAAAAAAAAAACAATTTAACAATAAACATGAATTATCTTTTAACAGGAACCACTAGCAATTTAGCAAATAATCTAAATGAATCCCCAAAAATTTAAATAATCCTGCAAAATAGGATAAAATAATAAATGCAAATGTAGGTATGGAAGATTGGAAGTTCGTCATTTTTGCTAATGGGAAGTGTATACCCATATTGCTTGTTTGTAACTAAATAATAATACATTTGATAGCCATATTATCTGTCGCACAGTAAACAGCCAGCTTTAATGACCAGAGTCCTTTACACACTGCGACATATTTATATTATTTATATCTTAAGTTAATTCTCCCATGATTACATGCGTCGCGTCGTACAAAGTTAGCGGACGTTTACTGTTATGTATATGAAAGGCAGCCAATAACGACTGACATAGGGATAGTGTCGGACGAAAACCTAACTCGAAATCGAAACCGGTTATCCGGGTGTTTAGTCGAAACCGAAGTTTTAATTTCCCAAGAACAACAGTTCAGGATTGGCTAATAGTGATTTGGTTGGTTATAAGAGTAGTCGAAAAATAGAAAAGAGGGATAGATTGTGTGAACAATAAAATCGCGAGGGAATTTACTCGACATTCTATGCATACCACGAATTAATCAAGATAAGGATAGGAGAAAGATAATTTCCTTAAATATAATGGTATTTCACTGTATAACAATTCGAAATGTGTGAGGCGTGAGGCCAGTCCCCTGCGCGTCGGCTCTTCCATCAGACTCCCGTTCATTTCTAATAATTTTTCAATTTCGGCGTTTGCAATTTTAGGAGTCGGCAAAAAGTTAGGCCCGGTTTGGTAGAAACCGAAACCGAAAATTCGTTCAAACACTAGTTATGGACAAAATAAATGATCAAATTTACTTGTAATCTCTAGAATAGAATAGAATAGAATAATATTTATTGTAAAACATGAGTAAGCATCAAAACAATAAGTATGTGCAAGGTCTTAAAATAACAAATCGATCTGCATGTTTTGCCAATTATGGCGTACAATAATAGCGCAATATTTTTGGTTTAGAGCAAACCAAAAAAATAGAATTTGATTCTACACAAATTTAAAATAACTTAATTCTAAAGACATTTTATTATAATACATAATTGGGGTTTAACAAATTGCTAATGAGAAGAGAAAAAAAGAAGAAATATTAACATTTAATTAATTTCTGTCATTTAAAAATTCCGATATGCTATAATAGCATTTAGCTATAAGATATTTTTTTAAATGTACTTTAAACAAAGCAGTAGGCATTTGCTTGATAGGTTTTGGGATTTTATTATATATAACAGGTGCTAAACAAATAAAACTTTTTTGCATCAATGCCGTGGTTGTTCTTGGTACGCACAGTCTATTGTTGTCTCGTCTATTACGAATAGAGACGTCTGATATTTTCTTAAATAAATTAGGATTGGTCCTTACAAAATTGGCTATTTCATAGATATAAAGTGAAGGCAGACTCAAGATGCTATATTTAATAAAATACTGTTTGCTAATACATACACTAATTAAATGTACTATGTAGATAATGTGCTATAATCATAAATTGTCTTAACGCGATTATGCAGCCCCTCAGTACCTAACTCATTACACTTTATTAGCAATCTAAACAAATAATAGTAAATTAGGTAATCATTAAAAATTCATTATTATAAAAGAAACATGGATAATTAGCTTTTAATCCCCACTTCTGGGAAAAAGGCCCGATATTTTGATTCCTGGACATTATTGTTTCTTCACGATATTTTCCATTATCGCTTTGAGAGATATGGCGACGAATTAATTGCATAAAGTAGGTAATGTGCCTACCTGGAATTGAATACACGGCCTTATCTAAATAACGACGTTCAAATAATAATAAATAAAGCAATAATTATTAAAATTGCATTAATAAAATAGAAGCAATCTTAAGATAAACCAATAAGCTTAGCATTAGGCGTTGGGCCACAAAAACTTGGTGCGGCCACAAAAAGCGAGGGAGCGGATTAGCTGAATAATACTGTCAGTTTGTTTGATTTATGTTCGTGTCTGATATAGGATGGATTCTAAGTTAATTTAGAAGCGGTGCAAGGTAGAAACTTTTTTGATTACTTGGTTATTCGTAAATTCGGTTATTTATCGTTGATAGCAACTTATTTATTCGTCTTATAACAAAAATAATATGCAGATACTTTAAACAGTTCTTACAATTGAGTAGAAATAAGCCAAAAGGAAATCTTTACATAAGTAACCGGGTTTATGCTATTCTTCGCAGGCTCAATCAAATATTTTTTTTTAACTTTGCCCCACACTATGGGCTTCTCATGTACCGTAACTGCGCTTAAAACCAGGAAACTACCTGTAAGCCATAGAAATATTTGCACCAAACGGGAATCGAACCCACAACTACCAGCGCAACAATCAATCACTCTGCCTTTGAGCTAACCGTGCAATCTCCTATACTATACCTTTAGTAGACACTTTTTTTTAAACGTGATAAAATCATCAAATAATATAATATAATATTCCACAACTATCACACAACGCCATCTAGTCCCAAGCTAAGCAGAGCTTGTGTTATGGGTACTAGACAACTGATAAAATAATATACTTATATATTTCTAAATACATACATATTATAGATAACTTACACCCAGACACAGAACAAATGATCGTGCTCATCACACAAACATTTGTCCTGGGTGGGAATCGAACCCACGCCCTCCGGCATAGCAGTCAGGGTCACTAACCACTAGACCAACAGACCAGTCAAAATGAGTCCTCCCACCTAGGGCAGGGCAGGAGGGACTGTCAGACTTGTACTTACTAAAATCCACGGTGTCCTTCAATAGCCCTTTATGTTCCGGGGTCACGGTAGGTCGTTAGTTCTGCGACCCCGACCACCTTTAGTAGAAACTTGACTGGATTTCGAAGAGCTCGTCGCTCTCCGCTCATCACTCAGACCACACGTTATCAGTAATTACATCTCACATAATAACATGCCGTCTTTAATACAGACGTCTCACATTACACTACCGAAGTTTACCGAAGTTAGCCGAATGCCGCCGGCGATACTAACCTCATCTTAATTATATAGGAAACTGAGACTGTCTAGACTTTTAGTGTATCTAGGCAATCTAGACATACTCGTACCTGGGAGCCAGTAATAAATCACAGATTTTGATGAGGTTTTGAAAGGTTAGCTGTTGAGACGGAGGTGATTATTTTGATGATTAGGGCATGCACCCGGGTATACATGGTTCTGAAATACCCGGGTTTACCCGGATATTTTGATTTTAGCTGTGAAACCGATTCTGCTTGCGACGTAACCGAGTCGATATGGGTTTTGATAAGATTATTATAATTTTGCATTAATTGCATATAATTGATGCGAAAGCTGCCATAGAATGAAGGGAAGGGTCATTTGAAAGCTTCCATTAGGCCTAGTCTACGTTCACAATACTGTTGTACTGTTCGTAGGTACTTAAGAAAATGTTGAGAACAAAAATAATTTTAGTTAAAATGTGCCAATACATCATTTTTGCGTTAGTTTTTGACTTAGCTGCCAAAGAATGAAGTATAAAATAAGATTATTTTGGTAATGTAAGCTCAATGATAGTCTGAAGTTGGTATTTTTGGCCAGTAGCGGCATTTACACGCAAGTGACAAGAAGAGGAAAGGCGTCACAAGCGGCAGCTATCGACTTAGGCCAATTTGGCTTCTTGGTGCTTTAGGCAGTTGGGTTTCCAAATTTAGAATTACTTTTTTATATATCTACCACGAACACAACACTACATCCTAGAACAAGCCAGAGACACAAAAACCCCGGTAATCACACGTCTGTATGTCTGACTAGCAGTTGATCTCATCGGACACGCCTCGCGACTCTTGCTCCTCTATAATCACATTACTCGGATTAGAGTCGTGGGTAGCTATGACCATTGTTCTAGACCAGTTTTAGATTATTGGTCGCTAGGTCAATTAAATGATTAATTTACATTGTGTTTTTCCTTAAAAGTCTGGTTAGGTTGATAGACATTGATGGAAATAAAACAGCAAGGTCTCGGGCGATACGACTTGTGTCCTTCAACACAAGGATTTCATGTTTCATTTCTAAATTAAAGAAACTTACTTGCATCACATAATTTTAAGATGATCTATGAAAGCGCAATGAGTAATCAGTAACTATGCGTTTCGCTAAAAATTTCAACGTCTGCCTAGCCTTTTCCCAACTATATTGGGGTCGGCTTCCAGTGAAAACGGATGCAGCTGAATATCAATATTTTATATGGTCTGCCTATCGGAACTCCGCAACGTAACTGGGTAATACGATACCCCATGGTAAGACTGGTTGTCAAACTTTTAGAGCTTCTGACTAACAGTAACGACTGTCAAAGATCTACAAATGACAGCCGAGACCGACGGCTTTACGTACTTTCCGAGGCACGGAGGAAACTCGCTACTTATGACAGGATGGTCACCCATCCAACATCCAACCTCGGCAAGCACGGCTTAACTCGGAAGATCGGCCTGTGCGGTTGAAATTATTTAGCCGAGCTCCTCGTTTTGCTAAAAATTTACAAAAATGTAAATTAGGGATAACTGAATTTCTACGTTCATAATGATAGTGACTCAGTTGAAACGCAAGTTGTGTCTTTGCAGTGTCTCGTACAATAATATTTTTGTTTTGTTTTTGCAGACGCTGTTAGGGGGTCGCTTGAGCGTGTTGCTCGTGACCAAGGATTAAATTAATTAGTTCTGTAAGTATTAAATTCACTATTTTTATTTTCCCACGTTTTTATACACTCACAATTCTTGTTTGTTTGTTTGTATGTTTGTTTGTTTGTCGTTCCGGTTGGACTTTTGCAACTCAATTTTGAGGCACTTCCCGACAAGCTAGCAGGCTGAAATTTTGTACACGCTTTGGGTTCTGATGACAATACATGACTAGCTAAGAAACGTCATAACAAATCCAATATGGCGGCCTCCCCAAGATGGTGGACTGGCTGTTTGAAATCCAACCCCATGATATGGGTATCAAATGAAAGGGTTTGCTGTCAGGAATATGAAAAAAATAGTCACGTGACTTAAATCCAATATGGCGGACGTCCAAGATGGCAGACAGCCTATTTGAAATGCACCCCTATGATGTGGATATCAAATGAAAGGGTTTGCTGTCAGGAGTACGAAAAAATAGTCACGTGACTTAAATCCAATATGGCGGACGTCCAAGATGGCGGACAGGCTTTGAGGCACTCCCCGATAAGCTAGCAGGCTGAAAATTTCAGGGTAGCTTCAAACCCGATGAACAAAGATAAAAATAATAAAATAATTAAAAAATAGATTTTAAAAAATCTAAAAACCCACGTTTTTAAATGTCCTAAAAATAAGAAAATAACCTTACGGGGCTGAGAGAGGGGCCACTCAAAACGTGGGGGCGTATCTTTACAAGTTACACCCACGATATATACACGTCATGTTAATATATCCCATAAATAATCCCTTAAATAATATACTAAATATTAATATTTTTTATTGCGCTTTGTGTCACAAAATCGAAATCTTAGTACACATCAAACCTTCGGAAAAAGCACATTGCAAATCGTCCTATAAAGTGTGAATCTTTACATATTTTATGGCGCCAGCCTTAACATTCGAAAACGTGGACAAACAAATTAATCACTGGTCTCTGCCACATCTTATTAGTTTATGCGGTCCTAGTACATCCATCTGCACGGACTGGACGCGTCGAACAAATAAACGCAGTTTTACTACTCTCCCCAGCAATTCGAGGGAGTTTACAACGCACTATCCTTAGATTTATGTTAGCCTGGTACTTTCGTCTCAGAATAGACAGAACTGTCAGGATTAGTAATATTGAACTAACTCCACTGTGTCTTTGATAGGTGTTCTGACTGTCACAGATGTGTCTGAATTAATACTAGACGTAGTTACTTAGTAGTAGCTGGAAAGCTAGCTCAATAGCCTGCTGGACAAAGGACTCTCCCACTAACTTCCAGAATCTCTCATAACAGTTTATTAAGAAATATTAGTTACGGACATTAATTTATTTTGGTCTCTAGATCGTTCGGCTGCACAACTGCAGACATAAAATAGGCCTCATTTCGTCTCAGGTTGGTTTACAGTAAACTCAATAGGTCAGTAGTGACGCGATTGCGTCACTTCGTTCACTTACTGAAATCTATACATATAATAAATCTGTAGAAAATTCATTTTTGTACATTGAAGAAATTGAAACAAAAAATAGCCAGCGTGTGAAAAGATAAGTAACAGAACCCATTTCCATCATTTTTGAAATTTTTGTCTGTTTGTTTGTGCGCACATCACGTAAAATCTACGAATTCAATGCTGACAATGTTTACATACAAAAATTATACGCAACTTGAGGTTTAACTTAGTTTTTGTTTCATCGAAATCGGTTGAGACTATCAAAAGTTATTTGAATTTAAAGTGTTTCAGAAGTAAAATTACGGTCAGTTCACACCAAGACGTGCAGTTCAGTAGCGCGATCTAGCTTAGAATAGCAAAACTACATATTCAAATAATTCATCTAAACATATGTACTTCAACGATAAAACGGTAGATGGCGTTAAAATAAAACCTGAAATAGAGGTGTTTAAATTGAAATAACATTGTTTTTTTTTTCATCGTATTCAGTTTACATCTTATAAAAAACGTAATTTAATTATAGCGATTTTATGGAATCATAGGATAGTCAGGACGGGACAGGACGGGACAAGACGGGACAGGACGGGACAGTATGGGACAGGACGGAACAGAACGGGACATGACGGGACAGGACGGGACGGGACGGGACGGGACGGGACAGGAAGGGACAGGACGAGACAGGACGGGACAGGACGGGACAGGACGGGACAGGACGGGACAGGACGGGACAGGACGGGACAGTACGGGACAGGACGGGGCAGGACGGGACAGGACGGGACAAGACGGTTCAGGACAGGACAGGACGGGACAGGACGGAATATGATGGGATAGGACGGAACAGGACGGGACAGGATATTTATGTACGCTCCAGAATGATGGTTCACAGCTGTGTTCATTTGTTCACAATATTGTTAATATTAAATAAGCACTATAGTTCCGCCAGATAAGTATGAAATAAAATAAAATAAGATACGTTGACCCCCGTATTTTGCAATATTTCAAAACCATTCAAAAAAATGTAGAACGACCAAAAGCAACGCATCGTGGTAAGACGCGATCTTGATCTTATATTTTATTTTGTTTGAACGATGGTGGTATGAAATTCGAACGATGCATTATATAAAATATAGATGGTTAAGTTCCGACATCCACGCGAACGAAGTCGCGGGGACAGCTAGTATTTTAATATAATAAAGTATTTGTTTGAGTTCCCGATATTTCGACGCCGTCCAAAAAATAAATTTTGATTTAAAATATCCCGTGATCGTATCCCATTTTAAATTCAGTAACTTGATAACTTAAAACAGTATGATTGACTCTGTCTATGTTACCAATAGCAGACTGATCACAAACCGAACCAAAAGGTTTTAATCAAACCAAGCTTTTAGGATAGTATGAAAGTACTGCTTACTAATACAGCGGTGGTCGAAGAAAGTCGCACGCTGTGATAAATATAGGGCGCGTGGAAATCGACCACGTGCTCTAGTGTTTACTGATTTTCCGCGATCCGTGAAGTACGGCTAGCGGTTAGTATAGCACTTATAGTTTTAGCAATTAAATCTAACTTTAGTATTGTGGATTGTGGTCCCTCTGTGGGTAGTTACTTTTTGATAGTTCTTCCTGAACTCTTATTTAAAACAAATTGTTATTAAGACAACCTACATTCTTGTGCCAATTGCCTACTACATATTTTTCAAATTATCAAACCAATAAAAATTCGTGCGAATCGCCCAAAAAAAATGTAGTGTCGACTGCACATTTCGTGCAAATCATTCACGCGTGTTGTGACAGCAACAGCGGGAAACGAAGTAAGATAGGTAATCGTAAAACATTGGGTGCCCTGAACTACATCCGCGTTAAATTCTCAAACAAGACTACGTATTCACGCGACGTTTCCTCTGTTCCTATGGTAATTTCCTTATTGTGACAACTTTCGCCCGGGAACTGAGACTGTTGTGAAGTATGGTAATCGGAGTCAACCATCAGTTCCGTTGTTCTTAACACTAAGTTTGTACAAATACAATGACGAGGGTATGTTACGTTGCTCTACAATTTTGAATGCACATGTACAGTAAATACCAGAAAATATAATATCATAAAAAAAATTGGTTATACCTACCAATTTTTTTTTTGATATTATATTTTATTTTTTTATTCTATTAATATACAGGACAGTGGGTATAGACGGCCACTTAGCATTATTCCAAATGTTTCACTTCATGAATGAATAGCCAATGACTTTGTTGGAAATGAACGAAGTAAATCATAGCAATATTGCTCAAAGTGGCCATTTGACCCTTTCTCTACGAGTTAAGAGAAATTCCTAATGTGGGGAAACGTCTTTAATAAAAATTAATAGATTTAAAAAATCTAAAAACCCACGTTTTTAAATGTCCTCAAAAGAAGAAAATAACCCTACGGGGCTGAGAGAGGGGCCACTCAAAACGTGGGGGCGTATATTATATAAGGGATTATTTATGGGATATATTTACATGACGTGAGATCGTAGGTGTAACTTGCAAAGATACGCCCCCACGTTTTGAGTGGCCCCTCTCTCAGCCCCGTAGGGTTATTTTCTTCTTTTTAGGACATTTAAAAACGTGGGTTTTTAGATTTTTTAAATCTATTAATTATTTTATTATTTTTATCATTGTTCATCGGGTTTGAAGCTACCCTGAAAATTTCAGCCTGCTAGCTTATTGGGAAGTGCCTCAAAGCCTGTCCGCCATCTTGGACGTCCGCCATATTGGATTAATAGCCTAGCCTAGCATAAGCCACATGACTATTTTTTTCGTATTCCTGACAGCAAACCCTTTCATTTGATACCCATATCACGGGGGTGGATTTCAAACAGCCAGTCTACCATCTTGGACGTCCGCCATATTGGATTTAAGTCCCGTGACTATTTTTTTCATATTCCTGACAGCAAACCTTTTCATTTGATACCCATATCATGGGGGTGGGTTTCAAACAGCCAGTCCGCCATCTTGGGGAGGCCGCCATATTGGATTTGTTATGACGTTTCTTAGCTAGTCATGTATTGTCATCAGAATTCAAAGCGTGTACAAAATTTCAGCCAGCTAGCTTATCGGAAAGTGCCTCAAAATTGAGTTGCAAAAGTCCAACCGGAACGACAAACAAACAAACAAACAAACAAGAAAAGTGAGTGTATAAAAACGTGGGAAAATAAAAAAAATTAAAACACTAACATTTACCAGATTATTAAGGAATACGATTTTATGGTTCACATTTTTCTATCAGTTCTGACAATAAGTAATTCTACATCACCATATCAAACGTCGCCGTGAATCACTACCGACGCCGAAGTACTGCCGACTGATTGATTGACATCACGGTAACGATGTCTTGCCGGCGGTAAACTGTAACAGCAGGCGGTAAACTATAACATGTGTAACAACTGCGGTAAAACACGCGGTAACGAGCGATGGGGGATTCATAGTATCGCACACCATCAGAGCAGTGGTGGCGCAGTGGTATCGACCCGGACTTACGAGTTGTAGGTCGTAGGGTCGAATCCAGCCAGGCGCATTACTTTGTGTAATTTATTTCATCACCACTGCTCTCAAAACGGTGAAGGAAAACATCGTGAAGAAACCGGCATATCCTAGAACCAAAAATTAGAAGACATGTGACATCCACCAACACGCACTGGACCCGCGTGGTGGATTATGGCCCACTCTCTCTCACAGAGAGGAGGCCTGTGTCCCAGCAGTGGGAACATTATAGGGTGATGATGATGACACTTGTATACGAGATGGTCCTTACGTACACAACGCGACAAAAGTCTGCGATAACTTACGACTTTGGTATCCATGCGTCTATCACAATACAAATCCATTGAGGAAGGGGCTTAGGGTCGACGCTGCCGTGGGGTGGCTCACAGCAAATTCGACTCAAGTACGGAAAAATAACATAAAACATAATTACATTATGCAGAATCCAATTAATTCACAAATACCTACGCACTAATTAACCAGAGTGCTTTAAATGCTCAAAGTCCTAAAGTCATCAGCGTAGCTCTTCCAGTCAGTTATAAAGTAACGAGCACATCTCAGCGGCGGCGGCGGCAGTAAGTCAACGTGTCTCGTATAAATTGATCGCCTACACATCAACTGAGTACTACTACTCTATTCACGAAACCCGTAACATCGGACGACGTTTCGGTATTTTCATATTCTTTATTAGTTACGCATAAGATGAGTTATTAATACGAACTAAAAGTTGGTGACAACATGGTTGGACAGTTGTGCCCACTCCCGATGTGTTGTCAGACCTTTGAATTCAGAACTCAGCTACCTAGTTGCACCATCTTAGTAATGTTATAAACGTGAAAGTTTATTTCGATGGAGGGATGGGTTGATGTTTGTTACTCTTTCACGCAAAAACCACCGATCAGATTTGGTTGAAATTAGGTACACAGATAGTTTATAACATGGATTAACACATAGGATAGTTTTCTCCCGATTTTATGGATAATTTTCGAGTTGTAGCGTTTGAAGCCGCTGGCAACATATTATACGGACATTATAGACTATACGTAGGTACTTTGCGAATGGTGTACTAGAATCAATTATACTAGCATTTATGTCTAAAGTTTGATGTTCAAAAGTGCCTAATTGAAATAAATGGTTTGACTTTGGCCGACCGCGACCTCAGAACTTGAGTCTAGTTAATTGTTTGTTTCTATTAAAGTTTTGAGCGTCATTTTGGGTAGTTGAAAGAAGCCAAAGAAACGACGGCTGGACTGAGGCATTGAGTGTTCGATTACCCCCATGTGACGTAGATGTGCACTAAGGACGGTTTTTCGACCCCTAAGGGGTAGTTTTTGGAGTTGATAGTTTATATTAAAGTTCGTTACTAAAAGTGAGATTTCGCTAGTAGAATTTCATAGAAGCAAAGTTCGAAATTCGCGCGGAAGAAGTCGCGGGCGAAGTGCTAATATTAACAAAGACACCTCACTGAAGTAAATAGCTACACTATAGATACCGCCGGGTGTGGGCTCGAATGATGACTAAATTATAGAGCAGCCGATAATTGAGATAACTAGTGAATGGATAATAACATGACATTATAACTTAATTGATGGTAGACTGTGGCGCCACTGCTGCAGTAAACAATTCGCTCCGTATTTAATATTTAAAAAAAAATAGTAAAACAGTGTAAAAGTGTATAAAAAGTTATTTAACTTGTACATAAAGGAACAATAGTTCCTAGTAAACGTTTGCAACAACGTATGTGAATGATAGTGTATATTAAACTCAAAAAACAATTCTGCTAAACGTTACTGCGTAAGAAATTTGTGTAAACAGGTGAATTTAGTGATAATCAAGATAAAAATTATATCAAGTACGTCTAAAAACACAAACATATTCAAAACAAAGTGAACTATATGTGATAAACTCTTAAACTAAGTGAAAAAGTGAAAACCATTTTAACTAACCATTTCTCAAGAAATTCAAATTTAAACGACGCGCTACTCATCGCGTCTTTTAACGATTTATTTTACCTGTACCACAATGGTTATTTCGCTACTAAATGTCATGCACAAATAGCGCATTGTGTACTCCTACTATAGTTTGATTATTAATTCGAGTCAGTAAAATGACAAGTACAACTGTCACTGTTACGTACAAAATGAAACAAACCAGGAACATTAGAAATGTCATTTTACTGACTCGAATTAATAATCGTATTTTACATAAAACGCTTTAAATACAGTAACGTGACTCGTGTTCGAATCTCTGTGGGAAAAAGATTCTCTTTTTGGAATTTAAACTTTTCTTATTTCTTTTTATTTCTGCATAATTTAAAAAATGGATAACTGTAATATAACAATACGGAAAAAGAAATCCGTCATAAATGACTCGCTAAATGAGTCGTTTCTGTCTACAATGTCAGCTGACGACTACCTAACAAAAAGTCTACCAGATCTTTCAACAAGAAATGAACCCTCTGAAACTCTAAAAGAAGTTATCCGAGACCTTAAAGATCAATTGCAACAAGCCCAGAACAAAATCGACATTTTAGTTGTTGAAAATAGCACATTAAAGTCACAAACAATAGAACAACAAAATATTATTGCTCAATACAGAACAACTCGCATAACTTCGACTCCAAAAAATACCGAGCAATATAACAGAAGTTCCATCTCTCCAACAAAAAGAAAATGTTCACAGAATTCACCTAACAAAAAAACCTCCCGAAATGTTGTAGCCAATTCAAAAAGGATTCACAACACTGCAAACTCGGACAAGCTGGACCCAGTACGCAAAGAAGACCTAGATGGCGCTAATGTGACACAGAAAATTACAAGCTCACACCCGCAGGCTTCCGTCGCTGCTACTGCTAAATCTATGTCAACACCGGTAAATCACCTAGAGGGCGCTAAAACCAGTGAAAATAAGAAATCGATCTCACTTGATTGCCCAATAGATGGCAGCATATGCTCAACCACATCGGAACAAAAGCCGAAAATTCAAATATTAGGTGGACAACAATGCTCCGACTTAGCATCGGCATTAATTCACTCTAGAAGAGATACCGATTATCAAAAATACCGAATAACATCGACAATAAAGCCTTATGCGACGACTGAGGATATTTTGTCTCAAAATTACAATCTAAGTGACTGTAGAAACAACTTTTTAGTCTTGTGTATTGGTGAAAATGACAGTAACCCGAACAAAATAATAATAGAATTAGTGTCCTTATTAAAATTTATAAAAAACACGAATGTTATTATTTTAAACGTGTTGCACAATAGGCATCTAAATGAAATACTATTAAATAGCCTGTTAAAAAACATGTCGCAAAATTTTGTAAATTGTACCTTCTTAGAAATTGGCAGACACTACTATAGCAGGAAACGTTACTTGTTAGAAACTTGCAAAAAGATTAATTTGTTAATAGACACAATATTTTTAACCGACTTCAAAAAAAGGAGGAGGTTCTCAATTCGTCGGAATCTTTTTTTTTTTTTTTTTTTTTTTTTTTTTTTTTATGTATGTTCCCCGATTTCTCGAAGACGCCTGGACCGATTTGGAAAATTTTTCTTTTGTTTGAAAGGGTATACTTTCCAATTGGTCCCATGATCATCAGGTCAGGATCTGATGATGGAATCCCAGGGAAATCGAGGGCAACCTTCAAATTTTATAGGCACATAGTACCATTTTCATATATTTTCTAAAGCTGTTCAAGTATTTGCATCTGATAATCATCATCTCAGGTGGATGAGCTGATGATGGAAGGTACAACTCCTCAACGGCTTGGAGAAGGCATCGACTGATTTAGTTTGTGTTCGCATATCTCTGGAACTACAAGTCCGATTTAAGTAATTCTTTTTTTGTTGTACTAAGTATTGTTTAACTTACGGAATACTGCAAGTTTCATCAAAATCGGTTCAGTAGTTTTTGAGATAGGGAATTTTATTAGCTTATTGTGCACTTGAGAGATAATGATTTATTTGACAAGAACTTGAGTTGAATATTTAAACTAAAAAGAGTAAAATAAAAAACTTTTTAAAAAAAAATGTAACCGCCTTCAAAAACAACCACAAAAAAGGGTAAAATAACCTACAAAATAACTTTTCTTTCAGAAGTCGGTGGCAAAAAAACAATGAAATGAAAAAAAACAAAGGCACCGACTTCTGAAAGAAAAGTTATTTTGTAGGTTATTTTACCCTTTTTTGTGGTTGTTTTTGAAGGCGGTTACATTTTATGAGCATACCTATTTATCGTACAAAGAATCAACCTTCATAAAAAATACAAACAAAACTTTTACTGAAACCATCTCAAACAATATTAAAAGTGCCATTCCAACTAAAGGTACAATTCCTTACTATTTTTCAAAAATTAAAATATGTAGCACACCAAATAAAAAGTTTTTTCGAGACCTCACCATGTAACACTGTACTATTTCATCAAAATATTGCAGGTTTGTTAAATAAACAAGAACAATTAGAGATATGTATTAATCAGTTTTCAAGAAAACGGCACGAATATTGATATCATCTGTCTCACCGAAACTTTCATAAAATCGGGCGACGAGTCTAATGTTTATTTGAAAGATTATAACTTAGCTAGTAATTTCTCAAGAAAAAATGAAAAACGTGGCGGAACTTGCATATTAACTAGTAAATCCATAGCTTTCAAAGAATTGCACATTTGCAAAACTATGTCCACTGAAAAACAATTTGAATGTTGCGGAATTGAAATTCCTTCCATAAATTGCATAATTGTGTGTCTGTATAGGATCCCAAACTCTAGCACCAAATTGTTCCTAAACAAATTAGAAATCCTGCTACACAAACTAACATCATACAGGGACAAAAAAATTATTATAGCAGGAGACATAAACATCGACACCCTTAAACCGAGCGTTTCTTCAGATGATTTAAAAGACATTCTATTGAATAATAACTTGCAAATACACATCAATATACCAACTCGTATTAACTCGTGCATAGATCACATCTTTAGCAACATCAAAGACGGACAAAGTGCGGTGCACCCACTGTTCCTATCAGACCACAACACTGGACAAACTCTATCGTTTCCAACTTACAAAGAACAAAGATTACCCTTCTGGTATGAAATGAAACGGGATTTCAATCTCAATAATATCTTAAAATTTAAAGATATTATGTCTAAATTATCCTGGTCTGAAGTCCTAGAACAAGACAATCTTAATGACGCTTTTATAACATTTCATGAAACTTTGCAACTATTTTACAATCTCTGCTTCCCTATAAATAAGGTAAAAATAAACGCAAACATTAATACTGCCAAATGGATCACAAAAGGATTGAAAGTCTCAGCGAAACATAAAAGAGCAATTAGGTATCTTTACTACAAAAAATCTACAAAAGATAACAAAAAATTATACCAAGAATATGATAAATTATTTAAAAAGTGTATATCCGATTCTAAAAAACTTAATAATAATAAATATGTAGTAAACTCTAAAAGTAAATGTAAAGCAACATGGGACATTATAAAAAATAAAACAGACAATACAAAAACGTTTAATACAATAAAATCAGTACTAGACTGCAATAATAAAACTATCAATTGCCCAAAAAAAATCGCGACAGCTTTCAACAACTTTTTCATATCTTTAACCAATAAACAAAATCCTACTCATCCCAACTACAAATTTAAGATTCATTAAGTTCGACTATTTATTTAAGACCAACTTCACGTGAAGAAGTCTCAAGGACCATAAATTCGTTAAACGATACGAAAGCAGTTGGTTATGACTGTATTTCCACAGGTATTTAAAAAAAATGCAACAGAGAATTATCAGACATCTTATGCCACTTAGTGAACTTATCGTTTTCTCAAGGATGTTTCCCAGAGAAATTAAAATTGTCAATAATAAAACCGTTCCATAAAAAAAATTCAAAACAAGATATGAATAACTATAGACCCATCACGTTAATCCCAATTTTATCAAAAATTTTTGAAAAAATCATGCACTCCAGAATAACAGATTTCTTAAATAAATTTAATGTTATAACAAAAAATCAAAACGGCTTCCAAAAAGATAAATCAACTACACTCGCAGCTTTCTCCTTAGTTAAAAAAATCACAGAAAACATAGACAGACGCAATAGAGTTGCTACAATATTCTTTGATATGAGCAAAGCCTTCGATTTTGTAGATCACAAAATTTTACTAAAAAAATGCGAGCTGTACGGAATCCGTGGTAAAGCACTTGATTGGATAAAAAGCTACCTAGGTAATAGAAAACAATGTGTGGAAATAAATCAGCTTAATAATCATCTTGTCTCTACCCCGTCAAGGTCTAACTTTGACTCAAATAATTTTGGTGTTCCTCAGGGAAGTGTCTTAGGTCCTCTTTTATTCCTTTTATATATAAACGATATACCACAAGTAACAAAACACCAATGTATCCTATTTGCGGATGATATATCTGTTATCATACCAGACGAACCTAACATTAAGTTCGAGGATTCCCTAAGAAACGCCATAGATGCAATAATGAAGTGGCTAAAAGACAACAACCTCACAGCTAATATATCGAAAACTAAAATTCTCCAATTCTCTAATTATAATAACTCCTCCACCACACCCATAGACTTACATTATAATAATATCAAAATCGAAGAAGTCAAGGACACTAAGTTCCTAGGACTAACCTTAGATCAACATTGTAATTGGAAAGCACACATAAATCGCATCTGCTCCAATCTTAATAAATTCGTTTTTGCATTAAAAAGGCTAAGAAAACTATCATGCTTAAAAACTGCAATGACTGCGTATCACGGCTACGTTGGGTCTATCATCAGATACGGTTTACTCATATGGGGTAACTCTTCATTCTCGAAAAGAGTATTTATAACACAAAAAAAATGTGTGCGAGCCATCTGTGGTGTTCGACCATTCGATTCATGTAGACCTTTATTTAAAAAATTAGGGTTACTCACTCTCACCAATCTGTACATACTTGAAGCGGGAATATTCGTCAGAAAACACCCAGATCTATATACAAAAGCCACAGAAAATAAAAGATTCCTCTCACGGGATCCTACTAGTCTAGCGGTCACAAGGTGTAGAAGTACTTTGTTCCAAAATAACTGCTATAGTATGTCTGTCAAAGTCTACAACAAGATACCTAAACAGATTAGAGAACTTCCATTTAATTATTTTAAAAGTCGGCTTAAAAAATGGTTATCAGACAATGTGTTTTACAACATAAGTGAATTCTTAACATATAAGCCCAATAGTACCTAAAGTTGTACTTAACACTGCACTTTTTTGTGTACCTAATACTAATCTGTTGATGTTATTTATGTATTTCTCATTTTTGTTGTGATTGTTTTTGTACTTGTTCATGTATTTGGTTATTGGTTATTAAATGTGTAATATATCACCTTAGGTTAATATTAAATGTTCACCTTAGGTACGGGCAATATAAATGGTAATTTTATTATTTTAATAACATAGCTTTTAAAAACAATTTGCATGCTGAATAGTAGTAAGCGGAATATGTAAAACTTTTTAGATTTAACACCTCGATGTACCATATTTCACGCAAATAAAGATATTCTATTCTATTCTATTCTATTCAGTTCAGCCAGTGTTTAGATTAGCGGTGGATGTGGATGTGAAGGTCTGATGATGATGCATGTAATTAATAAATGACATCACGCCTGTAATTCCTAGATGGTAGACTGAAGTGTATCTATATCACCCATACTTATTTTCGGTAGTTATGTTTATTTCATGTTTAGGGCATTCAACCGAGCATAATTCCAGACTTGGACCTGAGAAATGTATCTACGTTTGGTGTAATTCTTGTAAATCTAAGAATTCTTCGCATGACATGAAACAACTTTGTTACACAGAGAAAAAATCTTAGATTTATAAGATTACTAGCTTCCGCCTGCGACTCCGTCCGCGCGGATGTCGGTCTTCGCGTGGATGGTTTATTTCTCCATTTTTAGTAACTCTGACAATGACATCTTATAAATATCTATTGGACCCAAATACGGCTAAGCCTATAATAATTAAGGAGATCCCTCTATTGAGCTACTGCTGTTGAGCTCGCGTTCTGTAGTAAGTATTTTTTTCATAGTAATTCCGACCTTGTATTTACAAATAACTGATCGGCACAGTACCTAATCAAAAAGGTCGTGCTGAAAAGCACGGTTTAAAATTACACGCATACAATATTAATTCCACGGACGACCGCTCGCCACACTGGACACGTCCGCTCGCATCAAAATTCAGAATTTATATGCATCGCGCGGCGCGGAACGCGGCTCCTTATATAGGAGTCGGGGAGGCGTGGCCCGCGTGTGCCGCAAACGGTTCAAGCCAAATCCACTGCGGGTAATGCAACGTGTGTTCGCGGTTCTACAGAACAACGTCTATGAATAAAACTGAAAAATAAGATTATTTTTTCTACGTATTTTACCAGGATAAAAAGTATCCTATTTTATGCCCAAGATAATAAGGTATAATTATACCAAGTTTCATCGAAATCGAACCGTTAGTTTTCACGTGATGCCTGCATATACAGACAGACAGACAAAATTTTTTTAATCACATATTTGGGTTTGGTATCGATCCAGTAACACCCCCCGCTATTTATTTTTTCAATATTTTCAATGTACAGAATTGACCCTTCTACAGATTTATTATATGTATAGATGTAGAAAAGAAAACAATTTTGATCATTTGCCATTTTGCGAATTAGGCTTTTAGAAAATTGGCCATTTTGAGAATTAAGTGTTTAGAGAATTTGCCATTTTGAGAACTCGTCCTTTAATTAGGCTTTTTGAGCCTAAACTATTCATGATACTGTGAAGTTATGATTTGAACTCAAACTAAAGTGAACTCCACTTATAATGAAACAGTGGTCACGTCACAACTTGAATAGTAAACAACTGAATGCGATTCGTCAAGCTCACTCTGTCACAGTTCGAGGCAAAAGAGCGGAATTCGATGGAGTTCAACAGTCCCAAAACAATGAAAAGAGTGAACAGTGACACTAGATATTTTCCACGGCTTTACTTATTTTATCCTTTTTTTATCGTGGTAAAATCATCAAATGAGTCCTCCCACCCAGGGCAGGGACTGTCAGACTTGTACTGACTAAAGTCCTTCAATAGCCCTTTACGTTCCGGGGTCACGGTAATTCGTTAGTCCCGCGACCCCTATATTGTGCTGACACTCTTTGAGGCTCGCGTGGAACACGATGGGCATGGTCCAAGATCGGACAGCGAATCGCCCATGTTCAGTAGTGGACGTCTTCCGGCTGATGATGATGATGACCTTTTCCTATGTTGAGGTCGGTTTCCAATCTAACGACTCATACAAACATAGATAAGATGGAGATGGTTATGAGCAATTTATTTTGTATAAATTAGAGTAGATAAGCTTCCGAAAAACTGATTTGAGATTTTTCAAATCCACCTCGTATTTCCAGAGATTAACGCGGTCAAACAGACAAACAGTTTAAGTTTATTATATTCTAATATGGATTTAGTTTCACCGTACTATTGTGTTAGTTGAACGGGAGGTCAACGCGCGATGAGCCGATGACTCAGCGATACGATCGGAAACTAATTCGACTCGGTAACATTACGTAACAGTTGTTTAGCTCGTGCGCTCGGAATACTCCATGTTGCTACACCTATCATTATCTTCCCATCTTGTTGCAAATACACACATCAAAAGTGTCTAGGGATCAAGCATTTTTATGCGGATTTCTTGAGATTGAGATGTGGCTTTGTAATAAATTTATGATTTTATAAAATTATATGGATCCTTTTTGGTGATTTCATAATTTGAATCAGGAACTGTGAATCAAATTCGAGTAAAAGATGAAAATCAGCTGTCAATATTTTCCCAATAAAAACATACAACGCATTGAAGACATTATTAGTCTACTGTTTCCCTACTACTGATTAAAACCAACGTTATTATGGAGCGGCGACGTCATTTAAGCAGGGAAGAAATGCTCAGAGCCGTGGGAATGATAGAAGCTGGTTCCCGGCAACGTACTGTGGCTTTAGCTCTGAATACAAGTCAGAGTGTTATCAGTCGACTTTGGACACGTTACCGAAGCACTGGTACCGTGGCTGAGCGCCATGGAGGACGGTATCGCTGCACCACACGGAGACAAGACCGATACATTCAAATCTTAACTCGAAGAGCTCCAACAATAACCGCCATGATGTTAGCCGTGAGGCTTCATCACTCTTCAGGGAACTTAATTAGCGACCAAACAGTCAGAAACCGCTTGCATGAAGTGAACCTTCATTCCCGAAGACCGCTACGGGTACCACCTATAGCAATGCACAATCGTAGGATTCGATATCAATGGGCTCTTGAACACAGAAATTGGGCAGAAGAACAATGGCGTTTCGTGTGCTTTTCTGATGAGTCTCGTTTCGGTATGAGACCGGATACAAGACGTATACGACACTGGAGAACCCCTGGACGCCAACAGCGATTAAAATCCTGCCAGGAAGTCCATCCTTATAGTGGTGGAACCATCATGGTATGGGCGGGTATTTGGATCGGCGGAAGAACTGAGTTGATTTGGATCAGAGGCAACCTCAACGCTCAAATTTATGCTGAGACGATTGTATCAGACGTCATCGTTCCTCTACAAGTGCAAATCGGTCCCTTATTTCAGTTAATGCATGATAATGCACGACCGCACACCGCAAGAGTTGTAAGACAGACTCTCGCCGCAGCTAACATCAATGTCCTGCCCTGGCCTGCTCAGTCGCCAGACTTGAATCCGATTGAGCATGCATGGGATATGCTACAGAGAAGAGCTCTGCCGAATATGGAGGGTATCCAGTCGCAAGAAGACCTTTTTGTTGTTGCAACGAACATGGGCGGCCATTCCACAGCGTGATTTGGATGAACTCATTTTGAGTATGCCAAACCGATGTTCTTGTGTTGTTAGTGTTCGCGGTAGAAACACGGATTATTAATTGTTTAAGTTACCCAATAAAATTTTAAAGAAAACTGTTATTTCAGTCTTTTTTTCGAACTTTTGTGTTAGTGGTTCAAATGTCAAAAATCCCTTTATTAGGAAAATGGCAAATTTCTTTATTAATGCAAAGGTGACTTGGTTTATCGTTACTGTGACAAACGAAAACACTTTATTTGATGAATCCTTAAAGAAAATTTTAATTAATATCAATCAGGAGAAAAGTTATTGCAAAAATATATGTTGATCCCTAGACACTTTTGATGTGTGTATGTTGGGGTTTGCTTCCTGTCTCACCAGGTGCACTACATCATCATCATCATCATCTCAGCCATAGGACGTCCACTGCTGGACATAGGCCTCCCCTTTAGATCTCCACATATACCGGTTGGAAGCGACCTGCATCCAGCGTCTTCCGGCGACCTTTATAAGGTCGTCTGTCCATCTCGTTGGTGGACGTCCTACGCTGCGCTTGCTAGTCCGCGGTCTCCACTCTAGCACTTTTCGACCCCATCGGCCATCTGCTCTGCGAGCAATCTGGCCTGCCCAATGCCCATTGCCACTTCAGCTTGCTAATCTGGTGGGATATATCAGTGACTTTAGTTCGTCTACGGATCTCCTGCAGTTGAATTCTGGAAATTTACATGGAGTAGACTCTCTGACCACTGACCTGTAACGACTGTCAAACATCTGCAAATGACAGCCAGGTACAGTAACAGAGTAGGTATTCAACCTCCTTTGTTCATTAGGTGTTCGACCTCTTTTCACCTGGATCATTAAATTAAACTTTAAAATGTTTAAATTTCGAATGTCATTCTGTCATTTGTAACATTTTCATCTCATTTTTACTCAGTGCAATTTCATCACGGCAAGCAGCTGTACCTCTTTAGGACCATCGGCTTACAAACCCGGGAAGTTGACCGGCCCGTGCGACTGTTAACTTAGCCACGAGCTTCTCTGTGCTGTTGCTTCACTCACATGTCCGACTGCTAATTGTGACGGTAAGGACGATGTCACGATGTTCCTTGACTTAGTTTGACTTAAATACTTGAAAATAGCCATATAAATGTACTGCTGGACATAGACCTTTCCCAGGTGGCGTCATTATTAATAATTATGAATACCTACTAAAGTGTCCGGAAAGTGTGGATCAAACTAAACAGGAGCATGGGAGAGGGCATTTCCAATATTTTTACTTCTGAGACATAGGGTGCTATTTTTTACGGTTCAAAAGTTATGACCACTTTTCGTGTTCAGATAGGCAACAAATTGATGTATAGAAATTGCAATTTAATTAAATTCTCTAACTTTAAAACTGATATGAATATCCCAGTGATTAATACTCTGAATAATCTCTATGCCTTCCCAAGAAAATCGGTTGAGAATCGAGTAACTTTAGTGAGAGTTTCAGCTTATTGCAATGCAGATTTAACAATATTCTGCATCTAGTTTTCCATTAATAATTTCTCTCCGATTTATGTATTTGTCTCAATTTGCTCAGAGACTCCTTTGCTCCAATGGCGATCCGTTCCTTATCTAGCTAGATCAGGCAAGTCTACGTAAACGTTAAATTAATTCTCCCACTTGTTGATATCTCTCAGACAATCTACCGTTCATTCATCAGTTGAATGTGCGCAGACGGAACAAGCCATTAATTGGTGGAAGCGCAATGATAGCGCCACAATTGAGCCGCGGCTAATGCGCTAAGTGGCTAATCTCCTTGAGACGCGCCGCAATTGTGCTGTGCGAACTGTAGGACTGTGTCACACTGAGACGCGATAAATTCTAATCTGTATATTTGTGTGTCGTAGCTAAAGATGGATGCGAAAATTTTAAGATATGGCTTACTTGCTGCATCTTCTATCTTTTCTGTATTCATAAAACTTGAAAATTAACCCACGGGAATATAAATTCGGGATAATAACTATCCTATGTGTTAATTCAGTTTATGAACTATCCGTGTCCAGAATGTCATCCAAATCTGTTCAGTAGTTTTTGCGTGAAACAGTAACACACATCCATCCTCATAAACTTTCGCATTTCAATGTTAGCATTCCGACCACCGTAGGCGCGGGCATGCGGACGGCGAGTAATGGGCGACTCGCTGTCCGATCATGGAACGTGCCCGGGTCGTCGGCGCGTTGTGTTTCACGCGTGCCTCAAAGAGCTGTCAGCACAACGTCGCGTCGGGGCGCCCTTACGAAGACCAAATCCTGCCGGGGTCGCGGGACTAATGACCTACCATGACCCCGGAACGTAAAGTCCTATTAAAGGACATCGTGAATTTTAGTCAGTACAAGTCTGACAGTCTTTCCTGCCCTGCCCTGGGTGGGAGGACTCATTTGATGATTTTATCACGCTATAAAAAAAAGCGTAAGACATACTAAGTTTATCTTTCAGCAATAATATATTATGTTGACGGGCGTCAACTTCGTTTTAAATTAGGCACTGGTATGTCCCGACCCTTAACGTAGTCAGTTTTAGACATGATAGTGGTGTCACTCGTGGATTAAGATGTTATGAATGAATGAGTAACGCCGCATGATTCACACTAGCGCGTCTTCTATATTTAGATCACGATCTAGGATGCACAATAATATAGTGGCTGTCGTGATGACCCGGACTTTTAGCACCTCGCTTCATACGTCATCCCACACAGGGCAGGACGGGAAGGACTATTAGACTTGTACTGACTTGTCCTTCAATGGCTCTTCACGTTCCGGGACCACAGTTACCCGATAGTCCCGCGACCCCGGCAGGCTTTGGCCCTCTAAGGGGGCCCCGTCATATTGCTGACAAGTCTTTGAGGCGCGCGTGGAATGCAGCACGCCGTTGACCCGGGCATGATCCATGATCAGACAGCGAGTCGCCCATTCTCGCCTACAGTGGCCGGAAATCACCTTTCACCAGTTTGTTAATGCATCGGTTATATAATCAGAGTTTTAGAAAAAAAAAACAAAAATACTGATCACCGTTGCCCGCCTTGGAGGCAGCGGATCGTAATGAGTCGTCCACTCAGTAAATATTGTTGTATGAAATGCGAGAGTGCTCCGATGTTCACTGATTACCACAAACACGTCCGTGTGACTCCGATAATTACTGAGAGCTTATTTGTTTTTGTTATTCTATTATTCCGTACTCCGTAGCATACGTTAAGGTGACGTTTCACAGAAATCTATAATTTTCTTTATTTATTTTAATATCTGTGAGTTATTTGCCCGTCCTTCTCCATAACTCTTTCATTGGGTGTAGAAGCATTCCCATTTCCTTTTATTTTATTATTCGACTATCAAAAGTGACTTTAATGGCCTACTTGAAATAAATGGTTTAATTTTGACATAATTATAAGAAAAGGAGATCATCAAATTAATGATATTTATGTGGAATGTCTAGGAAAATTGAAGGTTTACCAAAGTAATCATAAGGACATGGTACTTAGAAAGACCTTAAATGCCTAATTGTAGCTTTCCTTTTTCAAATAGAAACTGTGAAACTTTGAAGACAGTACAACATACTTCTCGAATACCAAATAACTCGACATTTATAGTAAGTGATTGAACAGAATCGTAAACTACACCCAGTAGTACTGCAGTAGGTACTCAATACTGAGCTCAGCTCAATATAGTGCGCTCAGTGACACTTGAAGCCAGAGTTATGAACTTACGACTCGCTGTGGACGACTGTACCGGATCACAGTACCTGACATACGACAGAACCTGGTTTACTTTCAATCTTAAATCTATACCTGGTGGCCTATCTATACCTGGTGGCCTAAAGTGACGTGTTGAAGCGTGTTTGTATTTGTATTTGTATTTGCAGTAATATATTGGTAGTCGGCCAGATGGGATGATTTTCATTAATCTAAATAAATATAACTCAAAGTTGACTGACTGACTGATATAGTGATCTATCAACGCACAGCCCAAACCACTGAACGGATCGGGCTGAAATTTGGCATGCAGGTAGGTGTTATAACGTAGGCATCCGCTAAGAAAGGATTGTGATCAATTCTACCCCCAAGGGGATAAAACTTTGTCAATTTTAAACCGATCGGGCTGAGACTTTGCATGCACAAAGCTACTATGACGTAAGCATCCCCTAAGAAAGGATTTTGATAAATCCCACCCCTAAAGGGATAAAATACGGAATGAAAGTTTGTATAAATCTGAAATTAAAGATTGGCTCAAAGTAAAACCGCAAAAACTATACCTAATTAATAATAAAACTTCTTAACGCGAGCTAAGCCGCGGGCAAAAGCTAGTCCCTATTAAGCTTGGTTAAGATTCCCGCGGCTCAGTAAAAAATACACAAAGGAGAGGACGACCTCAATTTACTGTGCTTTTAACAGAGCTGCATAGCGATCATAATGAGAAACGGTTCTCGAAGCGAGCTCTTCGTGTAGAAAATGACTAGATAGGAGTTCCTTTATATGTATTGGTTTTCTGAATTTTGTTTTTCCTTATTTTATTTCGTGGTATGAAGTGACCTGACCTTAACTCATTTCACTTGTTTATCCGTGGTCTTAAAAAATCGAGAGCATAAACTAATCAATTTATTTATAGTTCTACATGAAAATTCAAGTAAAACAGAAAAGTTCAACAAACAGTCGTGATCAGCATTATCCAAGCATTGTATCCGGTTTCAACCGTGAGATCTAATCTAATAATTCAAATAAAAAATGTTGATTATAATGTCAACCAACACACAAACAGACTAACAATAATATTTACCTTAGAGATGTGAACCGTTTTGTCAACCTAATCTACGGACAGGAATCTTGAAAAATCGTTCCTAATGAATTGTTTTATATTGCTTTTAGTATGTATCTCGAGGCTCATAAACACCTCATTTGTTTCTCAATCGATTTAATTCCTATCGTTAGCACCGACATTCTTATAGTTTTAACTACGTATCGTGTAGTTATCGGCTGTGTAACGGTGTTTTCACGACCTCCGGTTAAGCTACACCGACGCTAACGCGTGACTGTGAACGTGCGATCACACAACGACTACTGGTGATGACCAATACCGTCGTTTTGGCCATAATTTCAGTACTGATGTATAATGTGAACGTGGCGAAATGATGATGATGATCGTCGCAGGTCAGAATCTACTCGTGGCATGCTCTAAGGCCAATATCCTTTACGACAAAACACGACGTTGACATCGCGTTTGTGGCCATATTTTATGAAACGCGACGTTGACGCCAACGCTCGTAAAACGACACTGGGATAGCGGCCTAAGTAAGCAACTTCTTTCATTTGTTTTCTCCACAGTCGCTCGTTGTCGCAACACGCACGTCGCTTGAGCGTGTAATTCGTGGCCAAGAGGTAACCTAGGGTGGCCCGCAGCGATGTCCGTAGTTCAATAATTAAACATTTCTTGATTCACGATTATGGCCCGCAGTGGAATATGTTTTAGAAATTCCTCCGGAATGTTTGTTAATTTTACAGAAATAATTTCTTGGTTAAAGTATTTTTTATTTGACATTAACTGTTGAGTTGCCGTCGGCTAGTCAAATCAAGATAATGAGTATTTAGTATACCTATTGAAATAACTGTTCTTGGTATTTTAGAATAAATAAAATTGCTTTCATCCTGAAATTTCGACCGTAATAATTAAATTCCCTTTGAATGTAATTATTACCGTCAAAAAGTTTTACATATTATAATTTAGTCATGTTTAAAGTTATTTGCTATCCAAGTAAAAAAATCTGTATGTACGTTACAATATCTAAGTTGAATACTATGAAACATTCATAGTTACCGAATCATTCATTAAGTAATTATCTTTAACTATTCAAAGCTATTTCAAACACCATAACTTGACGAAGAAAGTAACACAAGCTGTCTGATTGATGGCTGATTACAAAGTAATCACAGTTATAGTGTGAATAATCTTTAAATAGATGGCCCATCGCTTACAATCATGATATTCAAGCCTACTACTGACGTATCTCACTGAGGTCAGCATCACTGATAATCTTCCCTCACACGTCTCTCCGATTAAATTGTAAAGCGAGGTCTTTATAAGTAAATGAAGTAACAAATTAAATAAGTTGTTGATTTAAGAGATAGCGCGTAATAGTGTTGAGAGATGGCAGATTAAAGTATCGATACTTTTGTGGTGAAGACTTGTGAAAGTTAGGATAGCATGGAGCGGGGCTTTATTTGGTACTCTTGAGTTGAGTAAATGATTATTGAGTGCAGTAAAACATGTTTTGATAAAAAGCCTTAATCATTTTTTTTTGTATTCCATGCATACTATCGCAAGTTTTCTAACACAATAGAAATTGTTGACATGATAAAAATTAAGTATTTAATTTTAGTTATCGAGAGTTTTCTTCTAATTAAGTAAACAATAGTTTTACATCAAGAATTTATCAGTAGCAGCTACAGAATATAGATTTATTCCTGCTTTGATGCATTACATACGACTTCAATAAAGTAACTGGTGAAGATAGTGTTCCCTGCCCATTCTTCACGCTCTATTCCATATTATGTTGTCACTCTGATGGCGGGATTAACATTAATTTCAGAATCTGAAGACAAACAAAATGTAAAACTAGGCAAGGTCAATATAAATCCATCGATATCCGAACTATCGACATGTAAACAACGCCAGTTGAGTCCTTTAGTAAGTAGAAGTTTGAAAGTCCCGTTAACACAATATTATGATATGAGTGTTGGTTAATTGAAATCTCTCTGTCTGACAGATCTGCAAATATACGATGCGATGTCTCACTCAATGCAATATTGTTAATGTTCGGATATATCGGATATTTATGGACGTACAGTGACTTTTATCAACACTGCTGTGTCGTACTTCCGAGAGGCGAAGGTTTCTTTATAAATTATCTCTTATAAACATCAGTTTATTTATAAAACTTTATCAAAAGTTTTGAATGCAATAATTTCCGTAAATGAATAAACAACACACTTTAATTATAGCCGGGCCACACGAACGTCATTTCCCGTTAATTTTCGCGATAATAGTCTTTGAATGTTAGTATTAACGTCCATTAACGTGATTATTAGCGGCATTTTACGTTAGTGTGGCCCTAGTGTAAGACCACAAACAGTATGCTTTAGTAAACAGACCGGCAAAAAAAAATTGTAGAGGAATAAATTTTGGCTACGAACGAGAGCAGAGGTGGATCCCAATCAAAAAACCTTCGTTTAGTAAAGAACACTAGTGCAAGTGCATGCCGCCGTCAGTAACCAAGTCTACGATCATTAACCGAGATGACAATTCATTGAATATTACTAGACCTTTTTGAAATTAGTTCGCAAAGTTTTAAGTACCAGCATAATAATTTACTTGTTAATTCTAGAATGTACTTTTTTCAATGTCTCACCGGCCAGCTTCAGGAATCCACATAATATCCACACGTGTGGTACTAGGAGGCTCGTTACATTGAGTATAATCGCGTGGTTTACGACAACCGCGGCTCTTGGTCAAGTTATGAGACACTCATGACACTATTAAATTATCTACTCTTGAACAAATACCATATTTTTTCTTTAAAGTAGCATTGCGAGTTGTGTAGCTGGTGGCCTACCATGACGTGGTCTTCATCAAAGCGACAGAGCTATACAAGTCGTCTAGCACCGTCTCGTTCCCACAGCTGAACTACTCACTTAAGACGTCATGGTAGGCCACTTGTTTGAATGTTGGGTTCTGATGATGACGTTCAGAGGGGCTCAGAGGAATCAAATCACTATTGGAATGCTAAACGGGCCAAAAGCCGTTCAACCGTAGACAAAGCGAAAGGGCCAAGAAAAGTCCTCTTTATCTTGTATTTCGAGGACTTTTTATTTAATTTTGACATTTTTCTTCCATAATTCAGATTTTAAAGGAAATATTTGCGTGAGTTAAACAAGCGATAAGAAAATCTATAACAGCTAAACCGGAGTAAGAGCCAAGTGAGTTAACTCATGACGTTGAAATATTAAAGCCTTATATTATATGCCAAAGAAGGGATAGTAATCCTACAAGACAGTTTACAGTCTTTTTAATAAAACATAGAGTAGTATTTCGTGTTAGCAAATAATTAATGTTCGTACACATATCGTACTCATGTGAGTGTGAGCTGGGAGGTGTGTCCGATGTTCTTGTTATCTGTAAGTGCCACGGAACGTTAAACGACTCGTAGTTCCTTTATTTAGATTTGTTTCTCGTCGCATTGGGGATCCGTATATAATATCAAAGTTTAGTTCTGAAAATTGCAGACTGATTCTGAGAGATTTTGGCAGAGAGAGAAGGAGGAAAACCAAAGGAAAACAAGCAGACGGTGAAAGAAGAAAAACATACAAAACCCAATAAAAAACGCCAAAAAAGCCAATGAACGCTGCACAGAGGAATGAAGGGTGATTCAATGATTGTGATAAAAAACAAACATTTTATACCGACCTCAAATGTTCCTACCAGGAAAACAGATGTTACTAAGAGATACTTCAGTAGTCAGTAAGGTAACAGGCGAATGACATAACACTACTTGATGTGAACAATCTTTCGAAGCACAGAACACAGATGAAACTCCTAGTTAACAGTATCGAGCGACCACACACGACTACAAAACAAAGCGCAGTGATTCTACCTACCAGCCAGTCGATCTCCTGCTTTCCCTGTTCTCCTGGTACATTCGTAATGCAGCATTCGTAATTACCTACTCATTTATGAGGGACCACCTACCCTGCTAAATGTCTGATGCCTTCATAAAGCGAGCATCTCTCGTGCCCTGTCGCCCTGGTACATTTGTACTGCAGCATTCGTTATTACTCATTACTCGAGCCCGACACGGGATTGCTATTAAGAAAGCCGAGTTTATGTCAACCGTGCGTTCACTGGGTATGTAAATTATACGCGGGATATGCGTAAAGTGCGTCTGCTATACTTTTATGAGAGCCAAGTATCATGGTCTGCTGTGTTTTTGAAATAATATGTCTGTTGTTGTTGAAGGTCACAAAAAACAACAATGTTTTGTTAATGTTGGTTTGGCAATACTGTTTTAAAATAATATGATTTTTTTTTAAGACATGTGTGGCTTCAAAATCTCAATGAAAACTTGGCATCGTCACTGGAGTGTTAAAGTCACAGATAACCAACCTGTTCTAGATTCCGCATAAAAGGCAACTTATGGTCGCCACACGTTAGGCAATCTGATACATTCATCTTTGTCACCTAACTGGTTGATTTTTCTATTAAAAAAATTACAGATACAAAATGGAAATTGAAAGTTGGTGTCACTACCTGCATGACTTGGAAAGCACAGTTCAGTTGGTTCTAGGTCGGAATATAGTCCTATCAGAAAAAATAACAAGAAATCAAGACAGTGAGATGTAAGTTGTTCATGTCGACACTACAAGTCAACAGCATTAAGGCGGCCCCACAAGCAAATGATTTACAACCACAGAACATTGATGAAGTCTTCTCCATAAAAGTTAATCGTCAATTTAACAGTCGAGCGGTAATCGAACAAGTTTTACTTTTAATTGGTGAGGGAAACTCGTCGCTTTACGAGGCTATCGAATGGTGCGAGCGATGGCGGAAGTGACAAAGATTGGTAATGAAGTGACACGTAGCTGACTAGTAGCTACTAGTACCTAGCTAGCATCTGTCCCGGGGCAGGCGAGTAGCGAGAAACGAGGGCTGGCAACTAGAATCATTGAATCAAGTTGCAGAGTAGCGACTGAAAAGTTTGTAGTTCGAATAGTTGTAGGTGCGCGACAGCGGCGGGCAATTAAGAGCTAGTATGCGTTTTAAAAAGCTAGACCATTTTGAAGGGCACCAAATGATCCGACACACGCGCCACCATCAGCGAAACATATGAGTGAGCTTGACATATTCTCAACCGCCAGAGTACATTCAAGTCAATAAAAGACAAATCTTGTGGTAGACGTCTACCACTAGATTAGTGAGTGATAGCTTTGCAGCACATGGTACGTACCCAAACAACATAGGATATGCAATTATGCAGCCAAATAAATGTAAAAAGTTTGTTTGAGTTTTTATACCCTTGGCAGGTAGAATATCTAATAACTTCTCTACTACAAACGATCACTATCCGGTTATACTAACTAGAATTCTAAGTCAGCTCGGTTTTTCACATTATCTAGGTTTTTTCCCGTATATCACAAATGCATTGAGGTTTTTCCAATAATTCTATACCTCCTATCTCATTGATAATCTCTCACGACACGCCAAGCTAAGCCGCGCAATAACTTATCTTTATCTCGTGCTAAAAAGGTGACTTTATGCGGTTCCTTTAGTGTCACTCATGCCAGGCAGTTCGGTAGCTAGTGTCGGATGTCAAGCAATAAACACGAATTAATGACGATTTATATGAAATTAATGAGCTGAGGATTCGCTCACGTAATATTAAAATCCACGCTCATATTATTAATTCGAAATTTAATCTGTCTGTAACCTATTTACGACTTAAAAGCTTCATGGACCTTTATAGACGTAAAAATGCAATTAATGTTTTCAATAATTTTGGTAAATTATATTCAATTCACAAATATTAATTTCCATCTTGCATGATTAATGTAACATATTCAAAGTTAATTGCAACACTGCTACTGTTTTACATAAATATAATAAGTCAAATGTGGTAATTACTTCTAATATTAATGATACAACTGGATTTGTGAACAAGCCGTATTACAATCACCTTCACACATAAGTTGCAGAACAAAAGTGAACTCTACATCATCAAGGTAAGATTGAAGTTGAAATGACAATACAATGTTATAACAAATGTGATAAAGTAAGGTAATGAGAGAATGATTGATCGCACGCAGATCGTATCGACTATCATCGCACCATTTGTTACCAACTAATAGATGTCGAGATAGATAGATGTCCTGTCAAATGGACCACTTCGTGCGGCACACGGTCATAAGCTCACGATTGGTGAGACAAGTCTCATAAAGGAAACAATCGTATTATTACTAAATACTAATTATCAAAACTGAATAAGGAAAATCAGCCTTTATTGCAGGAGCACAGGCCTTTTCTCACAAAAAGAGAGAGAGGTCTTATATTTACTAGGCAAGCCAGGTGCGTTTAGTAAAGTGTTCGAATTTTTGTTTCTAAGACATTACTAGATGAAACAGAGACTCAGGCAGAGAAATAAGAGTGAATCAACTGTACCTATAATGAATGTCCTTTATGACCTATGACTATTGACCAAATGGTTTGCGTGTATCAGTAGCATGTCAATAATATTCATCAGAGTGTTCTGAGGACTGGCAGTGCTGGAAGATAATGTTCAACTGGAAATCAACGTCATAAATCTTCTTGGACAACTCAAGTGGGATGCCTGCAGAGAAAAAGACAGTGAGGTGGAGTTGTGGTAGACCACGAAGGAGACAGCGGGACGAAGTGAATAGATTCCGCCACTGGGAAAAAGGATTACAACCTTTTTTAGTGGCGAAATCTATCAAGGGATCGCGTAAACTGAAAAGAGTCCTTTGTTCAGGAATGAGACGGACCAGTTCGAGTTATAAGACTTCCAGTCAATTTAAGACTAGAAATATTTGAGCGAAAACCAATATTAAAATCTGCTATTCGGAAAGACTTCTTAAAAATTCACATAACAAATTATAGTACACAAGCATTGTCGAGCACAAGTAAAACATATACCGACGTGAACACGGTGCTACCAGTAGATAATATTAATTATTTGTGATTTATGAACAAAGCCAGTGATAAGTTAGCACTAATGCTATGCATCTGTTCTGTTAGCGAGTGCCCTTGACTGACGCGTGGGTAGGGCAGGTCACGATGAAGAAAATGCGAGGATTTGTTTATTGTGAGAATTGTAAAGACTTACTTTGTTCCATCACTATTAGCTAGAAGGAATGGAACTCTTCTTTTTTGGACTTAACAATTGCGGACATCCGGCTTGACGATTAAATACGGCACAAAGGATCTGGGGACAATTATATTATAGTCGAAAGGTATTTGCTTGATTCTTGTGGACCACAAGCTCGATATAGAATACAGGAAGAAATTTTCTGTTCCTTTTATATAGGAAAATGATGTTCAGGAAACTTGGGAAGAGCGGGATCAGTCTTGCAGTATTCTAAATGATGACTGGACATTGATGCATTACTTGAAACTGTTCTTATTCACTTTGCCGAGCGATTAAATGATGCGAGCTGTAAGAACAAGCTAGGATTACGAGAAATCGTTAACACCATAAATTTTAATTACTCCCCAGAATATCCTAAAAGCGCACAATTCCATGAGTACATCTGTTTCGCATGCGTGCAGCTCACGAGTGTTAGTGTAACATACGACCAACCGGCCAATTCGGAAGTGTCGCAAGACTTTCAAACTGACACATTACAATTACAACTATGCTAAATTATACTGGAACATCAGGACAGGGACAACAAACGTAACAGAAATTCAGTTGCATATTGCTCTTAGTAATAAATGCAAAACTGTTTCTAAATAAGTTGAAAATCATAGAGTAGTAGACAGATCTAACATTAAGAAAAGAATAAGGAACCAAGTAAACAACGGAAATGGAAGATAATGTGATGGATAACAATAAAACTAGAATTTAATTCCTTCTAAGTGCTAATAGAGACGAGCAGAGGAAGTAGACAAAATAGAGATTAGGGAAAGAGTTCTCAAAATCAATCAAAATATATCCACTAACAATGTTGGAAATTTGGAATGGACTGCAAACATTCAAACAAACATACCAGCATCAAAATGTATGTCCAACAGAATTCAAATTTGAGTCCGTAGAATGTACCACGTTCGGCGACGCTCCACATTCACACAATACGTGAATATTGGCGACACGCACTCTGTGCTACTGATGCACTGTCGACAGCTGCCGATGAAGACAATGTAGTTATTATGTGCAGTAGGATCACTACGGGACGAACTGGATGTCTTCTTTGGGAACTGGAAAGAAGGATGGCAAGAGCACTTAGCTCAGCAGATGATGATGAATTAGAACAGCCTGTAGAATTACATCACTAGAAGTCATAGTACATTACAGTTCAATGCAAGAAGTACTATTTCTTGACAGCGGGAGAAAAGCATGGAAAAATTGCTTTTAGCATGACGCGAAATGTGTGCGACGAAACACTAGCAACCCGATCCGGCTTCGCCCGGGTAGCTCAGTCAAAATCTTCAACAATTGAAAACAGCATGAAAGTTTTGTTTAGTTTATCGCTTTCAGACAGATTATAGACAAAAGCGCAGGTAAGAATTTGTTCTAATATTCTGTAGTGAGGTGCACACATGAGTGTCGCTTGACGAAAATCGTATCGGGGCGTTTACTCACTTAAATTTTAGTCATAGAGGAAAGACATGTGTCCCAGCAGTGGGGATAGTATAGTCTATTATATGGAAATACATGTTAGTTCTATGGTATGCGTAATATAAAGAGTATTCTATCGCCCTTATGTAGAGCATTGTATAATGATGATTAAGTACTAGATAATTCCTATTATATTTCATAGTTGTATGCAGTGGGTCTTCTGTCCTCACTCTACGTTGTATTCTGTAGCACGCGACTGGATACAGAATGCATAACGTCGAGACATGTATGACTTGTACATGTGAACTATTTATAAGTACTGGTATGTCAGCAGCTACAATAAAATGAATGACCTATATTATTTATTGTCGCTATTTATACGTAAGTACGGAACGGTCATCGGCTCGTAAACCAATTATCGTTAAACCCATGTTCAAGTGAAATTCGCGCAACTAGATTTATTGGTGGATTCATAGAATTTCCTGCGTCACAGAATTTCCTAGCTATTGTTATGTATTTACCGTAAATATCATATTACAATAGGAATAGCAATATTGTAGGAATTGACATTTCAATTAAGCTTTAGGTTAAAATTTTAAGCCCAGCCTGTATACATTTTGAGAAACAAATGAAAAATTAAAAATGTTTTACAGTTCTAGAATTGAAGTCTTATTAAATATTAATCTGAATCTATTATTTAGTTGTGCATATCAATATCATATTATATAATATTAAAATTAATTATATATGTATGTGTGAAAATATTGGCAATTTAATTGACTATAATTTTCGCTATCTTTTCTGAGCTATTTAGATTATTGTATAAAATAAGGAATGTAATACACTACCATTCATAACTTACAACAATGTCTTCTTCTGACAACGCGTCGCAAATCTTATCAATTCCTCTGAAGCACATTGTGCACAACGAGTTGCGCAAGCGCCGGCGGCGGCGCCTCGCTAAGTGATACGCAAACGATGGCGCTCACACTAACACTAGGGATGGGACGGAGATGGTTTTAAGGTAACTGAATAGGAATCGAAGTTTATCAAATTGGTATACGTCATAGTCGGGATACCGGGAGGTATTGGAAACGGAGTCGAGCCTGGAGAGAGATTAAGGGCAGTTCTAAAAATAATAAAATAAATTAATTAATTACTTCATTTTTTTTATCGTGGTACAATCAAATGAGTCGTCCCACCCAGGGCGGGACAAGAGGGACTGTCAGACTTGTACTGACTAAAATCCACAGTGTCCTTCAATAGCCCTTTACGTTGCAGGGTCACGGTTACCTGATGAGACAGTCCCACGACCATTAATTAGTTCTTTAGCTGAAAAAATATTATCTACTTAGGAGTGGTAATTAAAATAATAGATCAATAGATTGTATTAAGTAGACAAAAGTTTCCCAGCTTTGTCCTTCTACACTTCGATGGACCTCGGACTGCACGGTGCCAAAGCAGAATTAGTCAGAGGCGGAGGTTAAATATAAATCGGGAGCTCCGATATTTCGGTACCGAAGAGGAACTTTAGTAACATCCGTAAGATAATAATAAATTTGTATACTTTACAATAGCACTGGCACGATACACTCACGACCAGACAATACAGCTGGCAGCATGACATTGAACTGTGTAGACAATGTTTACAGATTCTGCAACCATTTGCCGATGACCGGTTCATCATTGGACGTTTCACCGTCAGGACGATTCATTTATTACCGTTTCATCGACACTCACCTATGGACATAAATACTTGCATAGTTTTTGTTATTGAATCTTAAAATCTGTCTGTCTTTTTATAGTGATCTACAGATAATAATGTACTATGTATAATAATATATTTTAAATGAAGCGACTGTCTATATTACTTCCCGATTACTCAATAAGACGATTTAAATATCCTAGATGACGCTGGTTTCGTCTTTTCTTCAAGCTCGGGACGTTGAGTTTTGCTTTTTGCCCTTTTATTTGTTTGAATTTTGCCGACTGCCGGGCAAAGGTCTCCCCCATAACCTTCCACCCTTTCTTCTGTGCAGTTTTCAATCCTAAAAGTTTCCATCAGCATATTAGAAGCCTCCCTCGGTAACGACGCCCGTTCTTTGGGACTTAATACAAAACTTTAAACGAAAATAGTAAAAATAAACTGAAGAAAAATGTAAATGATTTTGAAAAGACAAAACATTGAACTCTTACATTTCTTTGACCCTGATTCGAAATAAAAATTCACGTGTTTATTATACACATGTTTACCTTCATTATTAACACCAATTTTATTATTTCCAGATAAACTTGCGAAACCGGACGTCGACTGCACACTGCGCAAAATTAAAAACAATGTAGACGAAACAAAATTTTAAATTACTCAAAATAACAATGTGCCATTACATGTGAAGCCCAGTGGTCATAAACAACGCGCGGCTGGACAAAAGAAGTGACAGTGAAAATGTGTTTAAAAAGATAAAAATGGTAAAAATAATTAGGATGTGAAACATGTTGGGATGCGTGCGCGGCGCGGGCACAGAGGTACGCGCGCCACCCGACTGTGGACACAAGCTGCTCCGTCGCAGCGCTGTCAAGCGATTTGTGCTGCTGCTCGGATTACTGCACTGTGCGAGGTGAGACTAGATTTACTTCAGCAATATTTACTAATTAATTATATTTATTTGTAAAATTTAGTTAGTTCTAATTAAACAGATAATGCGGCAGCCCACATATTTTCATTGAACTATAATGTACTAATGTTATGCGAAGGAGTAATAGTTTTGTTAACTTTCGCTGAGTGTTATAAATTACCATTGTTGGTAAAATATAAACGTATATTTTTTTTCTGCGTACTTACAATTTTGGTGCACTGTGTTTCAATAGAATAATTATCTAACCTGCTGTTGCAGTACACTAACTACAAGTTAATTAATTAATAAATATTTTCTACGAACTATGTGAAATGTATCACCGAAATGTTCTAGTATTTGACATGGTGCGATTACTGCAGTAAAGAGGAAATGCCTCGCACTCCGTCTGGTGCTCGTTAAAGCTGTATAATCTATATTTGTAGCACTTGTGTTATAACTGGAGTAAACTGCAACGCATTTAGTTCGCTTATAGAATTACCAAAAATGCATTTGAGCACATGTTCACGATGCGATGTTCAACAAAAACTTGCGTTTGTGATTAATAGAAAAGATGTCTTTTCCGAACGGCACACATTAACAAAAGTTTGGGGTCACAAAATCTTCCTGAATCCCTAAAACGCTATCGAGTATTACACAGAAATAATCTAAATAACGGCGCACACTTAATTGCAGAATCCTTCCTTATTTACCATCAGCCAGTTGAACCAGTTCAAAAACAAATACTATTCAATATTGATCAGTGAAACACTTCCTTCAATAAAGGTGCTTTTTATTGCAGTCTCGTTCATTTGTTCGTAAGTTATGATATGTATGGCACTTTGCGGATATTTTTAGCACCTTTTAGCGCTAAAAGGACACACTGTGCGTTTTATGAAACATTCTTGTTTCTTGTTTAAATTCTAGATAGTGTCCCATCCATTTTTGATCGGATTACAAAGTTAGTTTTTCTTTACCAGTTTAATTTTTTAAAAGGTCCTTGTACTCAACATGAACAAACGTAACTATGGGACCTACTACAAAATCGCAATAAAAATCGACATTTACAACATTATCATAATCGTATACCAACGATTTACCTCAGCACAAACGTATAGAGCAGCTGATTTTCTTCCTTGCCTTCCCTATTCTCTCTGAGAGTGAAGACGTGGAGAAGACTTTATAGTGGAAGCGATACAGACTGATGAAATTAGCTAGGTATTCTAATCATATTAACATTACAAAGAGCTTCTTAAAAAAAAAGCATATTTAGTCTCAATACTTGTTCAATATGAACTGTGCCTGCTAGCACCACAATTGAGCGGAATGAAATGATCAAATAAACATATTGATCATTCTGATCGTATGCTAATGTATGCAGCCACTTATCAAACTTATCACAACAGTAGTTACGGAAAATTGCCTTTAATGTATCAACTAACTGAAGACAGGGCCGGCTTTAACTGCCGGGGGCCCAGGGCGCTTTGGGGCCCATTAAGTATGCAAAAGCGGGCCAAGTGAATATAATCCACCAGATCAACCCGCCTCAAATACGTTAAATATTCGGTTCATAAGTGCAAGAATATATCTATTGACTCAAATAAAAATCAGAAGAATCATAGGAATATAGGATGATATAACAAGCCTCTGGTAAGATGTTTACAAGAACTCGGGGCCCCAAAGATTGCAGGGCCCTGAGCACAGAGTGCTCGATAGAAAAGATGACCCCTATCTGTAGACATAAGTTCTAATCACGTCTCTCATCGGAATTTGAAGTAAGCCTCATTTTATTTCGACCATACAGCAACTTTTAATAAGACTTCGACAAGAGATTGATCGAAAAAAAACACAAAAGGATTCAACAAAAGGTAGTACCAACAATGCGACGGTACCCTGTCATTACAGATAATAAATCTGCAAATTATGGATCCAACGAATTTTGAGTTCACAAAAAATCGGATAATTTTGAGTCGGATTCCCACACGCAGGGTTCCGTACAAATCACCGAATAATACACGCCTTAATATTATGTTGTAGCGGACATAGTAAAACATACTCTTAACCGTAATAAATAGACTCAATATTTAGTCTATTTATTACGGTTTAAAAGATACAGGTGGGTGGGAGGTGAGACAGACGGTCAAACAGCAGAGTCATAATAGTGTCCCGTTGACATCCATTGACTACGGTACCCGAAAAACGGACATGTCAGATCAAATCTCCGTGAACATCAAGTCTGAACATTGACGTGCACAGTTATGTATTTGTCAACATACACGTTTTTTTGCCAAATTAACGTGAACGTGCGCGTTCACCCAAGATTGTGGGTTGTAGACTTGAGAGCCGGGAGCGGCCAATTATGATGTTTTTGCTTTAGGTAATGGGTGCTTGTTAAAAGTTTTTGGTTCGTGTACCTGTAGGATTACACTATACTCTGTTATAGAAATGATTCTCGTCTAATTTACATGTTTTAATATTAAGCACCTTTCGGAAATTATATTGTTTGCCCGCATGCCATCCTAATCACACACTAAAATCTTGCATCTAAATCTGCATTTAAATTGCACCACAACGCCCGTCAGTTATGTCGAAAAGCTATCGATCTCAGACACTAGCGTTTTACGAGCTATTACAAGACATTTGTCCAATTTGTTCACTTCACAGACAAGTTTAAGAGTGCGTATCCAGAAAGTTGGCAACGTCGCAAATAGCTGTCTAATATTTACAAGTTTTAATTAATTTGGCAATGTTACTGTATGGAAATAAGAAATGTCTCTGTAGCGCACTAAAAAAATGATTAGGGAATGCAATAATTAATATCGTAACACCGGATATATAGTTCTAGATGTAAAAAAAGTATTTGGGAACTTGCCAAATGCCTTTTTTACACCTGAAACGGTTACAATATCACATTCAGTGTTTTAATTGCATTCCTATATCAATTTTTTTGTTCACTACAGAGCCATATTTCTTATTTACACACTACATAGCAGTAAATTTACCAAATAAACTAAAACTTATAAATAAAGCACAGTAAGTAAGTAAGTAAAAATATTTGACAGCTATTTGCGATTTTCTAACTTTCTGATTACACGCTCTTAACTGCTTCACAAAAGATCATTGTTGTGATGTAACTCGACGCTGCAGGCGCAACCCATCATTACTGCCGATCCTTTTAACTGAACCACATAAGGGCAGAACGAAAATCACCTCAAACTTAAACGAGTAAATAAAACTAAACTCTACTTCGTCGAACTAGAATTTATAATTCACTGTTTGTTCATCGTGATTATGACAGTCGATCATTTCCGATTTCGAACGTAACAGCCCCGCCCATTCGCCCACGAGTCCGTATACGCCTTTCTGCTTAACGGGCAAGTTAACGTTTAGATGTGTAGGTTTTAGTTGAGTCGTGCTAACGCAAACGTGCTGTGGAAATGTAGGAAGACACAGAGCAGTGTCATAAAATAAATATCGTAAAAGGTCGAATCAATAAAATTATAACAAGCTAAATGCCAAGTGAATCAGAAATACCATACAGTAAGACAATGTTGTAAGTTAGTTAGGAATGCACTCTCTGAATCTTTGTACTCTGTGGTCGCACAGTGGACTGACACCGATCAATTCCTGCACACAATGCTCTTACAGAGGAGTATTACACAATCTCGTTAACGTGTACTCCGACAATGCATTCACTATAATAGACCTTTTTATAACAACAACGGTAAATTATCTGTATCGGCTCTAAATTATAAGATGGCGCCGGCAGATTAGCTGCATTCCTAATGAAACAGTTCTGAGTAATATGTTTGGGCGAACTAATATTTTCCTCTATAATTTGTCTGGATCGTCAATAACTGGTATTCGCTATGATTCCGAGAAATTTGGTCGAGGAGACGAGTTCTTTAGAAATCTACAAAACTACTATTGTCATGTTTAACGGCTTCCTTACAGTTGACAAAAGAAAAATGTCATGAGAATATCGAAGATTTTAGAAAAACACCGGAAGCAAATCATACAACAATAACTACTCAATTTTGTAAGGATGTATGGATGGATATTTGTTACTCGTTCATGCAAAATTTACGGAAAAGATTTGGATGTAATTTGGCACTCAGGTATTTCATACTTTTTATCTCGTAGTACTATCCCGAGGTACAGTTACTGACCCAACCGCGGGTGAAGACGCGAGCATATGCTAGGCATCGATAATCCTCAAAAGGTATTCTAACAGAACAAAATTAAAAAGTCCCAGCTAATTTCTATGAGCCAAAAAATCTGCGTGACCACTCAAACCGCGAGACAAAGCTATACACATTAGTTGTCCGTGGCGACTGAATGGATCATTATAAATTTTCTTCCCTTCCGCGAACTCGGCGGTCTATCTAATAACCTTGAATATTTCGAACTGGACACAAAATTCTATTATTGTAAGAAAATATTTATGACCACAATTTTATTGTTATAGTACTACTGTGCATAGTGTCCAAAAAATACAAACCTAAAGTACCTAAAATAGTAACTCATTAGAACTACACACATCAAAAGTGTCTAGGGATCAACATATATTTTTGCAATAACTTTTCTCCTGATTGATATTAATTAAAATTTTCTTTAAGGATTCATCAAATAAAGTGTTTTCGTTTGTCACAGTAACGATAAACCAAGTCACCTTTGCATTAATAAAGAAATTTGCCATTTTCCTAATAAAGGGATTTTTGACATTTGAACCACTAACACAAAAGTTCGAAAAAAAGACTGAAATAACAGTTTTCTTTAAAATTTTATTGGGTAACTTAAACAATTAATAATCCGTGTTTCTACCGCGAACACTAACAACACAAGAACATCGGTTTGGCATACTCAAAATGAGTTCATCCAAATCACGCTGTGGAATGGCCGCCCATGTTCGTTGCAACAACAAAAAAAGGTCTTCTTGCGACTGGATACCCTCCATATTCGGCAGAGCTCTTCTCTGTAGCATATCCCATGCATGCTCAATCGGATTCAAGTCTGGCGACTGAGCAGGCCAGGGCAGGACATTGATGTTAGCTGCGGCGAGAGTCTGTCTTACAACTCTTGCGGTGTGCGGTCGTGCATTATCATGCATTAACTGAAATAAGGGACCGATTTGCACTTGTAGAGGAACGATGACGTCTGATACAATCGTCTCAGCATAAATTTGAGCGTTGAGGTTGCCTCTGATCCAAATCAACTCAGTTCTTCCGCCGATCCAAATACCCGCCCATACCATGATGGTTCCACCACTATAAGGATGGACTTCCTGGCAGGATTTTAATCGCTGTTGGCGTCCAGGGGTTCTCCAGTGTCGTATACGTCTTGTATCCGGTCTCATACCGAAACGAGACTCATCAGAAAAGCACACGAAACGCCATTGTTCTTCTGCCCAATTTCTGTGTTCAAGAGCTCATTGATATCGAATCCTACGATTGTGCATTGCTATAGGTGGTACCCGTAGCGGTCTTCGGGAATGAAGGTTCACTTCATGCAAGCGGTTTCTGACTGTTTGGTCGCTAATTAAGTTCCCTGAAGAGTGATGAAGCCTCACGGCTAACATCATGGCGGTTATTGTTGGAGCTCTTCGAGTTAAGATTTGAATGTATCGGTCTTGTCTCCGTGTGGTGCAGCGATACCTTCCTCCATGGCGCTCAGCCACGGTACCAGTGCTTCGGTAACGTGTCCAAAGTCGACTGATAACACTCTGACTTGTATTCAGAGCTAAAGCCACAGTACGTTGCCGGGAACCAGCTTCTATCATTCCCACGGCTCTGAGCATTTCTTCCCTGCTTAAATGACGTCGCCGCTCCATAATAACGTTGGTTTTAATCAGTAGTAGGGAAACAGTAGCACTAATAATGTCTTCAATGCGTTGTATGTTTTTATAGGGAAAATATTGACAGCTGATTTACCATCTTTTACTCGAATTTGATTCACAGTTCCTGATTCAAATTATGAAATGCACCAAAAAGGATCCATATAAATTTATAAAATCATAAATTTATTACAAAGCCACATCTCAATCTCAAGAAATCCGCATAAAAATGCTTGATCCCTAGACACTTTTGATGTGTGTATTTTCCAAGAAACGGTAAATATAGCAGGGTAATATAAATAAGGCCACAAAGGAAATGTCAAGATACGAGCCTACAGCGGGTCCTTACCGGGAGGAGTGTCGTCCTGGACTAAACCCGATCTGTATTGACAAAAAAAAATTGAAATTTACCTTCACTCAAATCTATTCGATTTTTTATGCTAAAATACAGCAGGAGTAAAAATGAGGATGCAATAAAAACACAACTAAATCCGTAATTGCTTTAGTTTTGTTCAACATTTTGCCCACCGTGCGACGTTTAGATGGTATCACCATTCGAACACGACGTTGTTACACGAAGTTTATTGTTATACAATACAATCGAATAATTTTTAGCATTCATTTAAAGGGTCTAAAACTGTCTCTTAGCAATATTCCTAATGATTCACTTCGTGAATGAAAAAACTTTTTAAAAAAAAGTACCGACTTCAAAACAAATACAAAAAAGTTTAAAATAACTTTTCTTTCGGAAGTCGGTGGCAATAGTCAATGACACAACAAAACAAAGCCACCGACTTCCGAAAGAAAAGTTATTTTAAACTTTTTTGTATTTGTTTTGAAGTCGGTACTTTTTTTTAAAAAGTTTTTATTTTACCCTTTTTAGTTTATTTATTACATATTCAACCCAAATTCTTGTAAAATACAAAATTTTTCTTACATATGCACTAATATTGTAATCCGTCACAACATAAAAAAATCCATATCTCTAAAACTACTGAACCGATTTTGATGAAACTTGCAGTGTACCCTAAGTTGAACAATACCTAGTACAACAAAAAAAGAATTTCTTAAATCGAACTTATAGTTCCGGAGATATGCGTGCACAAACATAAAAACATACATACATACATACATACATACACTTATGAAATTTGGCACATTTGTTCAGACGCTGATATAGACTAACATATATGAAAACTGGGCAGTTCTGATAATATTACATACATACATACATACACTTATGAAATTTGGCACATTTGTTCAGACGCTGATATAGACTAACATATATGAAAACTGGGCAGTTCTGATAATATTACATACATACGGGTCGAATTGATAACCTCCTTTTTTTTGAAGTCGGTAATAATAGAGGAATAGCCAACGACTTTGCGAAGAAAATCATATGAATATCGCATAAAGTGGCAGCTTTAGACCCTCTGTACACACAGCTACATATCAAGTTATACATTATCAGTTTGTCATGGCCTTGTTTTGTATGATCTTTCCGCACAATGATCGGTCAGCTTATACTGGTTTTGCATAGTTTGATGTGTAGCCGTGTGTACATGACACAATCACAACTATGCTCAAAAATTCAAAATGTGTTCGCAAATTCGTAAGTCGAAAGTTGGATTACAAAAACAAACCATTTAATTTTATTGTTATGAGATACATAAAAATACATTTAAGGATTTCAAACAGCACCCATCATTTAACAAGATCGACTCACAATACTTATAAACTGAATATCGTTTAACTTATGTTAGCAGTCGCCGCTGAACATCTCTGTTTACGACTGTCCGCCACTTACAACCAAATTAACTGAACTTAATAGCTACGAGCCTTTGTGGTGAGGGCGGTACTACACATAAAGCTAAGATATGCTATTAAAGATAGGTTACTTGCAATAACAAAGGAACACATTCCATGAAAAAAAAGTGACATCTAAATATTGTTTATTAAATATCACTTCATATTACCGTTTATTTAGAATATTACAGTTTTTGTTTTTTTATAATGCAATTATTTGTGCGGTTCTTCAGTGCATCCAATTATTCCGTTCATTTATAAAAATAGTGCAGTAGCCTGTATAAAAAAGCCGTACACGAAAAATAGCAACAGATTAAACCACCGATATGTATTGTGTGCTATATTAATTGCATCATAACAAAACAGGTATTTAAAATTTTAACAGATCTGTTGCAATATTTAAGAAACAAGCCATGGAATGAAAACACGCTAGAACATCCGCGACCGTTCAAATTATAAATATATCTTTATATGAAGCTATAAAATGTAACTACCTTAGCCAAGTAATAGACTTGTGTAGAAACTTTTAGTAGCCTTTCTAGACTTTGACAGATAAATACCCATATTTTCAATACTACGGGGTGGCTCTAAGCGACGATCTTTCACAAAATATGTTTGTTTTGACATAATTCTTGAACTGTACATAAATCATCAAGTAACATCTATTGCATTGTTCTTACCGACACTTTCACCTTCATAACTCATAGCTCAGAAAATAGATTCCTGAAGTTGTAACATAATCTTCAAATGGATGAATCCATTTCGGAAACTGGATCTCTGAATTTATTTTTGAGGCTGAGGCGTGCGCATAATGAAATCCGTTCGGAAACGCTTAGCGCGTATTGGTGGAATATTAGCAATAAAGTCTGAATGAGAGCTTGCAGTGCTAGATTTATGATGGTAGAAGGAAGCCGGCCGGTGGGATGAGAGTACAAATTTACAGAACTAAGTAACTGCTACCGGATGGCTCAACTGAACACTTTCTCATAAAATACATAGCAACGACTGAACACTACATGAGTACAAAATATGTCTGGTTGTCAAATGACATTTCAATGTTAAATGTTTGTCAAACCGATAACATCTTGTGAATCTTTTACACGGCTATATAAATTGCATAGCTTATTACTCGCTTCGCTGTCAGTGTAGCACTGTCCAAACAGGGTGTTAAATGTTACCGTGGCATCGTGTAGTGCTATAATATAGCCATTTATAAAATTGAACGCTGTTACGTCGGGATACCGGGCGGTAATAGACCTTAGTGCCTTATTAGTGTTAGTGGCTTAGTGGACCATATCGTGGACGTGGTGGTGATATATGGCGATGGCCACAATCAGATTTGATTTTGATTTAATTCTGAGCAGATTTTTCGGATTCGGATGTTTTCGGATGATTTTAGTCGGAGTTAATTCTAGATCTCCATTTACGCCAAATGTAGAACCATGCTATTATGTTTTATATGGATACGACACGAAGCCTATTCGTTTACATGACTGTGGTAAAGTTTCGCAAAGATTTACAATAGGTTAACAAGACGTTGTACACCTTTACTAAACATACGTCTACAATGTCTTTATCCACTTACTTAATAGCAAGATTAACGTTATCAAACACACAATCTATAGAACAGTCAGTAATGGCTCCTCATAACAACTTATTACGATAATGGTGCACTTATCAAATTGATAGTTTGCTCCGTGCCGTGTTACAGGGCTCGTTACGATAGCACTCTCTGTAACGAGTGCGATGCTATACGGAAGCGATATCGCTACGATATCGTCGAGATAAGGGGGACCGTCTCATCGTCTTATTGTGTAGGTGGAGAGTTTAAGGTACGTTGTGCACTGTAGCGTAACACAAGCAAGCGTCCTAATGTCACTACATGAGTTTAAAGAAAGTAGAGGACATGGTGCAGTACTTATTCAACTGCGTGTGCAACATGCGGTGAAATCATCAAAATTTGATCCGTCCTGGGTGAGAGGACTCATTTAATGAGTCCTCTCACCCAGGACGGGGCAGGAGGGACTGTCAGACTTGTACTGACTAAAATCTACGGTGTCCTTCAATAGCCCTTTATATTCCGGAACCATGGTTACTCGTTAGTCCAGCGTCCTAGATTGGAAGCTGGCACCAACATACATAATTATTAACTGGGGATTACTAGGTTTTTCGTGACTTTTGTTCTCTATTAATAGAAATATCCAAATCTGAGTTCTTGTCGGGAGTAAAGCTTGCATACCAATTATTGTAATGTAATTTGGTCGAGGTCCCAAATTCACGTCGTAATATCACGAAAATATTGCAGTTCAAGTATTTATTAAGCTGAAATTATCTGCTGTATGTTAGGTTTGGTAGGAAGAATAGCCAAAAGCTAGATTAATTCCAGTGGAGGAAAGAGACAGAGCTATACAAGTCGTCTAACGCCACCTTGTTCCCCATGATAGGACACCTGATATTATAAGACACATTGTTTTTCAAGAAAGGGCGCCACGATCTGTCGTCTCCTATTAGCTCAATACTGATAGTCCACTTAACAGAATTTACACTCTGTGCCAAACGTAGCGGCCCAGTGACAGGTGTACAGTGACAGTGCGCAGGCGCAGTCGTTGATATTACACTGGCGACCCATTCATTTGTCGTGTTCTCTCGCTTCCGAGTGGCCTGCATCGTTGGGATACCGGCCGCGTACTAATAGGTCGAGATTGAGCATTTTGTTGACATATCCTACCAAAACTCACATTTTGTCGGAATATCTTATCCTTCATTGAGGTGCTCGTGGCTAAATAATCAGGCTGATCCTCCGGGTTAAGCCGCGCTTGCCGAGGTTGGTCTATGGATGGGTAACCATCTGTCATAGCGAGATTTGCTCCGTGTCTCGGAAAGCACGTAAAGCCGTTGGTCCCGGCTGTCATTTTGTAGATCTTTGACATTCGTTACTGTTAGTCAGAAGCTAATAAATCTGGCAACCAGTTTGTGATCACTAGATTTTCAGTGATGGCAAACTTTTTTTGATGAGATTAGATAACTCTCGATTATTGTGCAACGTCAAAGACATGGCTGCTTCTTTTACGATGGTATTTCAATTGTTCGAATTAATCCCATGAAATCAGGTATTAACAAAGTGCAATGTTTAAAACTCGCTAAGCTTATTTGTTTCATATTCCACTCATCATTATTTTGTGTACTATAAAGTGTAGTTCTCTTCCACGGCATGTACGTTCTTGTGTGGTCTGTCCAGCCAGCTAATAGCAACAGACTTACTAATTGCATTTCATTTCGCTTCAAAGGAACCACTAGGAGTTAAAGAGCTTATAATAATCTTATCGTGTATTGCAAATAGGTATGTGTGCAAATAGGCTGGGTTCAGACTTACTATTTCCACGCCTTGTGTCGCCTGTTTCCTAGAGCAAAACACTCTTGTTCTTTTTCCATTTGTTTGAATTGAATACTTTAGAAAGTGGTGGCTCACTGGTATCGACCCCGACTTACGAGTTGTTGGTCGTGGGTTTTAACTCCGTCAGGCGCTTTGTGTAATTTATTTCATCACCACTGCTCAAAACGGTGAAGGAAAACATCGTGAGGAAACCGGCATGTTCTAGAACTAAAAAATCGAAGACATGACATCTAGCTATCCGCACTGGGCCGGCGTGGTGGATTATGGCCCACTCCCTCGCTATTGTCAAACGAAGCGAACGCGAAGCGAAGCGTTTTTGTTTATAATGTATGGAATCGTTTGAAGCCTGTCACATAGACTATCGGACCGCTTTCGCTTTTCTATATGACAGGATTCGGAACGCATTCGCTTCGCCTGTCTGTTTGTTTGACAATAGCTTAACAGAGAGGACGAGGCCAGCAGTAGGCTGATGATGATGCTGAATGTGCTTACGGTAGTTGACACAACATGTCCTCCCCGACCAACAATGATCACTAATAACTGCGTGTCCACCCGTCTGTCCTCAGCCTTATTGTTCGACATCATCTACATAATGCTACACTACAATAATGTAAATCTAATAGCGGGTGCTTCATAAAGCTGTCATCATCACTATGTGTTTAATGCGATTATTGCATTAGTAAGCCGTCGACGGGTAGAGGACGGAGCACAGCGGGAGTGGGCGTGGGAGCGGGCGCGGGAGCGGGCGCGGGAGAGGGCGCGGGAGCTGGCGCGGGAGCGAACTTCATACCAAGCATTATTATTAGACAGAGGCCTTATCATGAGTTTTCAGTTAAAAGTTGTCAGTAAAGTAAACTGTACCCTTAGCACGAGTTTTCTCTCTTTTACCTAACTACTCACGCTCATGGTAGGCCACGTCCTGTCATATAAAGCGAACTGCCCACACTCATCACTATGTCCGCTGTCCGCACTACATTGTCACGTTATAATCCTACTTTACATCGCCGACATTGATTCACCGTAACTTACATAAACGTTAGCCATCAGCTCGTATTAATATCACCATCTTTTACCTGAGACATGGAAACTCTTTAATGATAAGTGTTATTTGATGCACTGATAATTATTTTTATTATTATGAACGTCGCTCCGACCCCGACGTTGCTATGCTCACGACCTCAGGTGTTACGACTTGCTAAGCAATTAATGCGTGTGTCATTTGTTTCCTACTCTTTGATTGACGCCCGTTTAAATCCAGTTTCTTTGCATTCGACAATAGGAGCGTCCACAGTTCCACACAGAGCGCGCAGCCTCGCGAGGCATTTTCCGCGCGAGGAGACTGACAAGCGAACTGCTTACTTTGTGTGTACTCGTCTATCGTTTCTAGAGACCGAGTCACGAAACAATATACGTGAGCAAAACAAAAGCCGATACTAGATGGCTCGGGCGCTCGGTCACTCGGCCGCGGCAGCGCACTCGCTTGCCTCGGCCGAGACACGTCCACACCAACCAAGCAGCTTCGCGCAGCAAATGCCTCGCGAGACTGAGCACTCTGTGTGGACGCACCTAATTGCTTCTGATTAGAAGAAACGGTCATTGATTGGTTACAGACAAAGCTCCAACAGAAGGTACTAGATATTTTTTTGATATTTTGTCCAATTCCACAGAGCGATACGTCTCAAATGAAATTGGGCACGAGATAGCCGATGAAGTAAAATTCTGATGGAATAGGGGCCAAGATTAGTTTGATGCCATCGTCATAGTAAAGTTGAGGGAAACATATTTTGGATAAGAGACAAACGGCGGAACGGTGATATTGTCAAGAAAGAAAAAAGGGCAGAGCTCTTATCACGAGTTTTCACTATTATACGTCTTCCCAGTATTTACAGCGTTTCTTGTATGGAAAAATGGAACAGCGCCTCTGGTGTGCGAAGAAGGAACTAATTTTTTCCTTTTAATTAATGTCAATGTTCATGATATTATCAGTATCATCACTGTAATCTGGCATCTGTATAATCAACTTCGGCTTTATTTTTTTCCGCAGTCGCATACCCCCTTCGTAAACAACGTGACGCAAGTCTCATATACCTTACGCCTTTGGTATCCCGGCGACAATCGCAATACAAACCCAAACAAGTTTTGTTCACAGGCACGCGTCAATGGATACCAAAGTCGTAAGGTACCGGAGACTTGCGTCGCCTTGTGTACGAAAGGGCTTTCGCTACATCGCGGAGTTCGTGGCCAAGCATTAACACGAAGTGTTATTGTATCGAAGCCGCTGACAATTATTGAACTATAACGACACGGTGTGCATGTCGCACGTAATGGCAGAGATAAATAATAAAGTTTATTGTAGATCCGCGGCGCATGAATATTGATCGCGTCGCGTTGATTCACAAGCTGCCACATTAGTGCCTAGGAGTCTGTCTGTATGTCTGCACCCAGCTGTTTTATGTGTATTTTATTTGACAGCTCTGTGTATATTGTTTGCGAGATCTTTATCTAGAATTATCAATATGTTGTTATTGAATAACTAATAAGCTACTTACTGCTGATTTTTTGATTGAATACCTTGGCAGTTGATTTCGAGATGTCCATCTTTTTTGGCTTACTATACCCTGCGTGGTTTTTGTAGAAATTATTTGTCTTTTAATAAAGCGTCCATGCAAATCATCTCTATGGAAAGGGCAACTACAAGAATTTTGCTTTTACAACACAAGTTATAATGCATTTCGTTTTATCTATGCAGCTCCATTTATGTTTTTTGACAAATATAAAACACTTGTAAGTGGTCTGTGGTAAATACTGCTATACATGTAGGTATACTGGTCGTGCCTAACGAAATATATAACAATACCCACCTAATGATATCGATTGAAACATTTCAAACAAATTCATTTAGGTTGACATTCAATACTCTAATATATTTTCCAATCTAATGACTTGGCACAATGATATCAGTCTGCGGTCGGCAGACGGGCGTGGCTCGACCAAGTGTCATGACACTGATGACATTACGTCAGTAGGGGAACAGTGTATAAGACGGGGACTCAAGGTATAATGGGGACATACACTCTGTAGGCATACTTATCACAACCCTAACGTAGCGCAAGCGCCAACAGGATGTCATTTGCAAGCGGCCATTAACAATTAATGGCGTCCTGTTGGCGCTTGTGCTACGTTAGTATTGTGTTAAGTTTGCCTTAAATGCGTGATTTCCCATCATACCTCGCGTCCCCGTCTTATACACTGTTCCCTTACTTGGCCACGAACTATACGACCAAGCGACACGCGTGTTGCGACAGCAACTGCGGAGTGAACAGATGAAAGAAGTTGATTAGAGTATGCTACAAGTTACCGCAATGCGACTCCCGAAGGAAACCGGTGAATGAAGCGTGTCGCTCGAAGTTGTGGCGGACGTACCGTTACAAGAAAAATATCAAATCACGTCGCACCGCAAGTCGTGTCGGAAATCGCAGTCGCAAGTTGCATAGAAAGTAGTAGTATCACTAAAAGTCGTTAACGAGAAGATACTCCAGTTTCAAATGACACCAATCAACCAGTCACTGAGTGCAAGCAATGTGACCAAAAGGTGCGTCCCATTAGCAATAGGTACCAATACCATTGTTTCATAAATTGATTGAATCGTAAGTGCGTTATAAATGTGATATGTCGCGACCTCAATGGTTACGACTTTATGACTAAATCATATTGCTGTTGACAGCTAATCAGCATAATGTATCGGCAATCGTCTAGAACACGGCTTTGTCTCAGAGCCTGTCCGTGAGCACTGAGATGGAAATCAGATGCATATCTTGAAGAGTTATGTTAGTTTTGAATTCACTTTAGCACTCACAATGCATATATTACAGTGCTGTCAATATTTCTAGATACAATATTGACGTTAGATATTTATTGTGCATAATATTATAACACCACTATAATAATGTTAGATACTAATTGATTCCCTCGTAGGTTCAGTGGAAGCAAAGCGCTGCTACTGAGCATGAGGTCTAATATTTGATTTCCAAATATGACAATGTTAAATATTTTTTCTGTAAGTATTTTATATGATAAGTACTGTCTGAATTTGTGCACAATTGATGGCTATACTACTCGCCCCTTGTAACTAGATGACACGTCATCCTATCCCTTTTATTACAGACATTAAAGAAATACAGTCAAATGGAGAACCTCCTCCTTTTTTTTAAATCGGTTAATAACTCATTATATGTTTTTTTCCAAATGAAATACAACTCGATTGTCGCACTAGTGAGACGTATCCTTTACTTACTAATTATTGATAAAAAAAAAAACTAGTGAAACTTAATACCGTGTGGCTATACTAAAGTTACACTCAATATAAATAAAAACTTTTTCAAAAAAAATGTAACCGCCTTCAAAAACAACCACAAAAAAGGGTAAAATAACCTACAAAATAACTTTTCTTTCAGAAGTCGGTGCCTTTATTTTTTTTTTTCATTTCCTTGTTTTTTTTGCCACCGACTTCTGAAAGAAAAGTTATTTTGTAGGTTATTTTACCCTTTTTTACCGACTTCAAAAAAAAGGAGGTTATCAATTCGACCCGTATGTATGTAATATTATCAGAACTGCCCAGTTTTCATATATGTTAGTCTATATCAGCGTCTGAACAAATGTGCCAAATTTCATAAGTGTATGTATGTATGTATGTATGTATGTATGTATGTATGTATGTATGTATGTATGTATGTATGTATGTTTTTATGTTTGTGCACGCATATCTCCGGAACTAGAAGTTCGATTTAAGTAATTCTTTTTTTGTTGTACTAGGTATTGTTCAACTTAGGGTACACTGCAAGTTTCATCAAAATCGGTTCAGTAGTTTTAGAGATATGGATTTTTTTATGTTGTGACGGATTACAAGATTAGTGCATATTTTAGAAAATTTTGTATTTTACAAGAATTTGGGTTGAATATGTAATAAATAAACTAAAAAGGGTAAAATAAAAACTTTTTAAAAAAAAAGTACCGACTTCAAAACAAATACAAAAAAGTTTAAAATAACTTTTCTTTCGGAAGTCGGTGGCTTTGTTTTGTTGTGTCATTGACTATTGCCACCGACTTCCGAAAGAAAAGTTATTTTAAACTTTTTTGTATTTGTTTTGAAGTCGGTACTTTTTTTTTAAAAAGTTTTTGTGGTTGTTTTTGAAGGCGGTTACATTTTTTTTGAAAAAGTTTTTTATTTTATTCTTTTTAGTTTGAATATTCAACTCAAATTCTTGTCAAATAAATCATTCTCTTACATGTATGTGCACTAAAATTTTGTAATCCGTAGCACCGGTAACAACATCGCTCAAGTGCACAATATGCTAATAAAATTCCCTATCTCAAAAACTACTGAACCGATTTTGATGAAACTTGCAGTATTCCGTAAGTTAAACAATACTTAGTACAACAAAAAAAGAATTACTTAAATCGGACTTGTAGTTCCAGAGATATGCGAACACAAACTAAATCAGTCGATGCCTACTCCAAGCCGTTGAGGAGTTGTACCTTCCATCATCAGCTCATCCACCTGATATGATGATTATCAGATGCAAATACTTGAACAGCTTTAGAAAATATATGAAAATGGTACTATGTGCCTATAAAATTTGAAGGTTGCCCTCGATTTCCCTGGGATTCCATCATCAGGTCCTGACCTGATGATCATGGGACCAATTGGAAAGTATACCCTTTCAAACAAAAGAAAAATTTTCCAAATCGGTCCAGGCGTCTTCGAGAAATCGGGGAACATACATAAAAAAAAAAAAAAAGATTCCGACGAATTGAGAACCTCCTCCTTTTTTTGAAGTCGGTTAAAAAATAATTAATAATAGCAATATCTACATCAGTGCTGTAATTCCAACAGCCATTATAATCTAAGTACCTGTAATCCAACTTAAATGCTAAACTCAAAAGCGCCTGTAGTATTCCCTGTGTCGACCTACAATCAATACTTACAATATAGAGGATGACGCGACAGTAGCCATGACAGTTCGAGCACAGATAATAACAATGTTTGACACATCAGTGTCAGTCCGTGTTAGTTTTTTGAAAAAGTTTTTTATTTTACTCTTTTTAGTTTAAATATTCAACTCAAATTCTTGTCAAATAAATCATTCTCTCTCAAGTGCACAATAAGCTAATAAAATTCCCTATCTCAAAAACTACTGAACCGATTTTGATGAAATTTGCAGTATTCCGTAAGTTAAACAATAATTAGTACAACAAAAAAAAATACTTAAATCGGACTTGTAGTTCCAGAGATATGCGAACACAAACTAAATCAGTCGATGCCTTCTCCAAGCCGTTGAGGAGTTGTACCTTCCATCATCAGCTCATCCACCTGAGATGATGATTATCAGATGCAAATACTTGAACAGATTATCGACGGAAAAAATTAATCATTTTAACGACATTTCAGATCGACTTTCACAAATTAATTTACATTCGGCTTTCACCATTATTAGGTATTGTTGTTTTGGTCCAAATTTTATGTACTTTCTCCGGTGTTCTCCTCTGTGGATGCACACACATATTTTGGACAAAATTGACCAAATTGTTCGTGAAACTTTAACATCCATTCTTAATGTGGCCCTGGACGACCGAGCGTGGCTGCAAGCCACCCTCCCTATCCGATTTGGGGGACTCGGCGTCCGCAAAATTTCTAGTGTGAGTTTACCGGCGTTCCTGTCCTCTGTCCACAGCACTGAAACCTTAACCAGGAAGATTTTAAGTCTCTCCCTGGTTGACTCCGAAGTGCCGTGCTTGACAGATGCGGAGAACGCCTGGAAAATGACTTGCCCGGATTCAGATCGACCCGTGAACCCATCTTCCCAGAGGCAGTGGGATGAGCCGCTCTGCAGGTTGGTACGGTATAATCTTATTAATACGTCAACCAATTCTGTAGAGCGTGCCCGCCTGCTGGCTGTGGGCGAGTGGGAGTCGGATCTATGGCTTCAGGCACTACCGTCACCCAACATAGGTACCATGCTGGGTGACGAAACCTTCCGGATCGCTACATGCCTGCGTCTGGGCGCTCCCTGCGGGGCTCCACATCGTTGTCAGTGTGGCGAAGGCGTCGACTGCCTCGGGCACCATGGCCTTTCCTGCAGCAAGAGTGCAGGTCGGCTAGCACGGCACGCTAGTATAAATGACATTATCCGTCGTGCTCTTGTCACCGCCGGGGTGCCAGCCGTTTTAGAACCCAGTGGCTTGGCACGCGACGATGGGAAGAGACCAGATGGGATGACTATAATGCCTTGGAAGTTGGGTAGACCTTTGGTGTGGGATGCAACATGTGTCGACACCCTTGCGCCATCCCATCTTCCTGGTACTACATGCTGTGCTGGTGCGGCTGCTGCAAGTGCCGAAAACCTCAAACGGCGCAAATACAATGGCTTGACTTCTAGCTATCTGTTTGAGCCGTTTGGGGTTGAAACACTGGGGCCATGGGGTCCGAGTGCCCACCGAGTCTTCAAAGACATCGCCAAGCGTATAGTCGACGCCTCTCGTGACCAGAGGGCTGGCCTATTTCTCGGTCAAAGGATCAGCATTGCCATTCAACGCGGCAATGCTGCCAGCGTTCTGGGCACTTTCCCCATTGACAGCGATGTGGATGCATTTTTTGACGCCATGTAAATTTTTAATTTTAGTTTAATTTAGTTATTTTTGTAAATATTTTAGTTTTATTTTTAGTTTTTAAAGGTAGTGTGTACTTATTGAAAAATAAATATATTTTCTGAACAGATTTAGAAAATATATGAAAATGGTACTATGTGCCTATAAAATTTGAAGGTTGCCCTCGATTTCCCTGGGATTCCATCATCAGATCCTGACCTGATGATCATGGGACCAATTGGAAAGTATACCCTTTCAAACAAAAGAAAAATTTTCCAAATCGGTCCAGGCGTCTTCGAGAAATCGGGGAACATACATAAAAAAAAAAAAAAAGATTCCGACGAATTGAGAACCTCCTCCTTTTTTTGAAGTCGGTTAAAAATATAGACATCAATGATTTCGATAAACAATGTTTTGATAATTGTAGATACATGGACACTATGGACAGTTCATACAGTTAGTCAGAGGCCAGAAAGTCCGATAAAACCAGAGTTAGGTAAATCGTTTTACCGGTGATACTAACAGTCTCAGCTAACAGTGTTGTAGAGGAGCTCGTAGCTAAATAAATACAGCCGCACAGGCCGATCTTCCAGGTTAAGCCGCGTTGCTGAGGTTGGTCTGTAGAGGGGTGACCGTCTGTTATAGCGAGTTTCCTGCGTGACTCTCATTTGTAGATCTTTGACAGTAATTAATAACAGTCAGAAGCTCTAAATTCTGACAATATGTCTTACCATGAGGTATCGTATTACCCAGTTACTGGGTTGTGGAGGTCCGATAGGTAGTCTCTCCATGTATGGGAAATGCCATGCAGATGATAACTATCAGTGTTGTAAATATCAGCTAGGCAGTCACTCCTGGTATTCAGCTGCATCCGTTAAGACTGGGAACAGACGCCAACGTAGTTAGGCAGAAAATGGTGTGTTATTAGTACTTCATGAATGACAGGTTAATTCATGATATCTGTAATACGCTACGGTCTGAAACACACACGTTGTATGTCTACTGATGAATCACTGAAGCTACCAACGACTGATATAATATTATCAAGCATTATTTCCACAGCTTCAGTCCGCAATTTATCTTAACCATTTTGTATTTTTCTTTGATTTCGTTTCAGTAGTATTTTTTCTTTGCACAGAGAGATTCAATTTAGGGAATGTTTTAATCGTGACTGTAAACCTCAGTAATTAGTAAATGCTAATCCAATAAATAATGTCATTAACGCAATCGAGTACAAAGTAAATAATCCGTAATCCCACAACCAGAAGGAGAAAGTTCAAATGAAACCATTAATTATGTTAAACCTAAATGATAGTAAGTGAGAACCAAAGAACGTAGGTACTGCTCGTAAATAATGCTTACCTCCTGGTAACGCGGAGTTGCACAATAACCACGCGGTAGGGAAGTGTCCCGATAGCAAGCGATAAACGACTAGCTATCGACTATTTAGTATTTTTCGTTTACTCGTTTTAATAACTATATCATTGGCTCTCTTCCACACCAAGCCTTCCCACAGGCATGGTGACAGGTTCTCGATTACTCATATTATGTCATATCTATTTAGAAACGCTACAGATTGATCGAAGCGCTACAGACTAAATTCTTGTACAAGCTGGAACATCCCGTGTCGGGAAGAAAAGTTCTCGAGTGGCCACCACGGACTGGAAGACCCAGCGCAAGCAGGCCTCCCACTAGAGTCGCGGGCAATCGATGGATGCAAGTGGCGAATAGTCGTTCGGCGTGGCGGTCTAAGGGGAGGCCTATGTTCAGCAGTGGACGTCTTCCGGCTGATGATGATGATGATGTCGTGGGTACGCTTATAAAAATTTAAACTCTTCATACACAAACAGCCATACCTGAAACAGCTACCTGTAGGCCATTTCAAACCAGCAGTCTATCTACTCACGTTGACTTATTATATCGTTAAGACAGGCCTAAAACAACGAAAATGGCACCAGTTATTTGGCCCCCAGCTGTCAGTTCCGGGCCAAAGCAACTCAGGTTACGTCGTCGATTTAAGCAACTTAGCTGAACGTAGTTCGTACGATTTATCATAGATGGCGCTACTTTTTGCTTGCATAAAGAAGGTTTAGGCAAAATGTTCTGATGAGCGTATCCTTTCTTTTGAAATCATTGATCGCTCAGCCAATGCGCAAACAATGTCATTTGAAGATTAAGTCTCCTTTTTTTTTTTTGGGTGGCAAAATCATCAAATGAGTCCTCCCGCCCTGGGTGGGGCGGAAGGGACTGTCAGACTCTTACTGACTAAAATCCACCCGTGTTCCTTCGGATGCCCTTTACGTTCCGGAGCCACGGTATCCTGGATTATGAAAAATCCGCAACCCCAGCAGGCATTTGGCCCCATAAGGGGCCCCGTCGGTGACGCGTGAAACACGACGCGCCACCGACCCGGGCTTGGTCCTTGGTCGGACAGCGAGTACACCATACCCATTACTCACCGTCCGCAAGCCCGCTCCGCCGCTGTGCCCTCTGCTATTCAGAGGGACACGCGTTGGAGCGTCCACCCGACAGGCTATTCGCATACGGGCAAAGAGACCCCTTAGGCACAGTGCCTAAGGAAGAGTTTTTGCCCGCATCCCAGGGTGCACCGGCCTGAAAAACTGGTCTTCCCCCCGGACGTATCCGAGAGGGAACTCCAGTCCACGGGCGCACGTGGAGGTTTCCTGTCTTAGCACCCCGATTAAGTCTCCTTAGAGTAAATAACTTTATCCTTCACTCGCTAATTGCCAGCGGTACGACAAGTACCTATCAAGTCACTGTGGTGACCACAACTAGACGCCGCCATTTCTTACTGACCACATACTATGGCCAACAGTCGTATAAAGTCAACATGACCACGTAATGATGTGACCGCGACTATTTCTAACTCATTCTATGTTATTATAAGTGCATTAGATGGTGATCATGCTAAAAATATGTGATTTTACTGAGCATGTTATAATAATGTTTCAATTTACCGCTTGACCACGACCTACACGCTGAAGCGAAACACATGTTGTGCGACTGCGGAAAAAAATAAAACAACAGTTTATCACGCGGATAACAGATACAGACAGAGGGGACACAGACAGACCAGTGATGGTACTCTTCCTCAATTCAGTATGGAATAACCCACTGCCGTTCTCCTTTCTTGTATGAAACGTTCCGTTCCGTGTGTCTCATAACAGTCATAACCGACTGTATGACGATGTCGTCAATAAAATCTTGGCCACAATTTCGAAAATAAATTAAAGAATTAAAGAAGCATGAGACGAGGTAATTTACGGAGTATTGAAACTCTCGTGAGGAAAACAGTGAAACAGGCGCGTGTCGTTTGATACTTGGTGCTGCAACACATGAAGTCGTGACGAAGGATATAAAAATGCTAGGAGAGTTACAAATTAAGTAACCATTCTGTCTGAAATTACTTCAAAACAAAGAGGAGGTTCCTCGGATTCATTGGAATCTTTTAAAACTGATATATTCAATCAGTTACATAACAAAGAACCCATTAATTTAGATAAAAAAATCCTCATAAATCGTCCCATACGAGGGCTATCCCGGTATCTCTAGACGCGTAGATGCGGCACGACGCGACTGCGACGCGACTTGTCGCGGCGCGCGTAAATCACGGCTGGCATGCTAATGAGACGATTATTGAAAATATATCGACCTAATGATAATATACGTCGAGTGAACGGACATCAGGAAAAGGATTACGTAATGTTTTAATAAGAATGCTGGAATTAAGGTAAAAGTAGAACCAAGTTCTTGAAGTTTTATATTTTTATTAGAAGAGGTTCGATTTATGGCTCCATACTGTGATACTACTTAGTACAATTTAACATAAATGGAAAACGAAACTGCTCTTTAACAAAATTGCTTTTGGTTCCGGACAAGTACCACAAAAAAAAACTAATTTAGAAGAATTAGCATCGCCTTTTATCCATCAACTCGCCCCAAATATTTTACAGAATCAAATAAGCTTTGTGCTTAGATCAAACAAAATTCTCGTAATAAAGGTACTGAGTACCGGACCGGTACCTTTTACGGTGTCCAACTTTTTCTTACTGTATCGCACATCTGTCCCTCGTAGGAATAGTCCAAATTCCGCTGCATACTTGTATGGGACAAGCTTAACATTCCAATATCTCGTACATTACAGGATGACAACATTATTACACCGCTGAGCTCGTAACTATGATTGGAATTATGATTACAACTGCTTTTGATTCAACAAAAAGCCGACTCTTACATAATTTAAGGAAGAAATAGTTTTATTTTTATTTTGTTCAATAGATGACAAGAATTAGAAGCTTACTACCAAAATATGTGTGTGAATAAAGGTTGGTTTGCTCTCTTCTATGCTCCCCTATCATTGTCACGCTGTTTTTCTACATGTTCTTCCATTTCCTGTCTATTTTTTCTCGACGCCCATCGTTGTTTCTTTCTTCATGTAGTTACTGCCTCTCTGACCTCCACAACCAAGTAAATTCTGAGTAATACTATCTCTCGATAATACTAATTCTCAGACTTTAAAACCACTGACTAGATAGTCAATAGTTATAGATATAACTACTGTCAAAGTCTATAAATGTCCGCCGTGATTCCAGAGGTACAATTCAAGGCCAACCTAGCAGGCGCTGCTTAAGCTTACAGTAATAAACTTATTTATTCATCCTTTACCTACTACAAATCGTCCTATAGTACCAGGATCCCAGAGAAACGAAGCTATGGGCGACACTGATACAACGGCTCGTTGGAACGTAATATCTAAGGTAACTCGACTCCCGAATCTGTGTTACGCGCTACTGTTCTACTGTGACATTACTAGCTATGTGTGGCTGCGGTCGTCTGGTCGGCTCTGGTCGGTGTTCAGTTACTCGCATGCTCTAGTTGTAGCGAAGGGAGCTTGACTATGAGGTTACAGTTTGTAGTTTAAATCAATTACTTTTGATTTCGTGCGGAACTGTGGATTAACGGACAAGAGAGACCGAGAGAAGTTACTTCACAGTTTCGTCAGTTTTCATTTCCACCTAGCGAATAAATCATTGAGCATCTCTTTGGTGGTCGCAAGCGGAACTGCACGGCTTGTCATCAGCGTGATGGGCTGTTAATAATACAACCCTCAGTAGTTTAGCGAAATTTTGGTGTGATTTCTTTCTCTTTCTACTCCTTCGGAGACTGAAACTAGTGTTGTGTCTATTTCCTAAGTTTTTTCATCTCCATTGTTATTCTTTTTGCCAATTTATTTTAGGTCTTTTTCTTCAATACTACCTTAATACTTTTCGTCTCAACTGTTACTTCTTTTCTAGTTGCGTCATCGTTTTATAGTTTTACATTTTACTGTTGTTTTCTCGGCGCATACAATCCACATAGCTCCAGGTTCTGTCTAATGTCTGGTATGCTAACTATTCCGTTTATTCCATTGCTTTCGATATATTTTATCCCCATCGATCCTATCCTACCAGTAGTAAATCAGCATGTAATGCATATATAGATACTCATAGTGCACGTGTGGTGTTTGTCGTATCAATTTGATTTGATTCCTATAAAATCTTTGTAGTTCCTGAAGAGATGAGTAAAATAAAGACACTTTTTGATATTCTGAGTAAAATCATGATAAAATGAAAGGAGAAGGAGAGGAAGACTGTAGTAGGAGGAAAAAGACTTACTGTTAAACTGTTCTCTCTTTGATCTTCAAACTCCAATAAAAAAGTCTATAACATTATTAAACAATACAAATAACTCACGTCTCATGCCATTTAGTACGAGCCTTCATCAAATTATGTAAATGTGATAACATCATTATGCGCCTATCCCATGGACATAGCCGACAATCGTCGATGTCAGCAGACGTCAGCCGAAGTCACACCAAGCGACATTATTAAAACCACGGAACTAATATCACTTGGTAAAGACATCGTCTCTAGGGAGAACAAATTATTGAATAAACATAAGGAAAAGTTCATACAAAGTTGTTTTCAGAAGTACACACAATGATAAAGAATGAATAATAACACATACATTTCAGCTTTCTCTTTGATAAATCGAATTATACCAAAATTGTCGTCTTAGGTCGAAGAATTAGCTGTAATTGTAATCGCCATATAACCGATGACCATTGATAGTCGGGATTTTAAGTCAAGTCTGAAGGTACGAAAATAGCTAGATCCAATCTAGCTAAATGGAGAGATGAATAGGAGCGGAGCCAGTAGCAAATAAAATAATGAATGATACATTCTGTTGATAACATAAAGGGAAGAACTACTGCTGAGACCTAATCACCGAAGTATGGAATCACTTGCATGGAATTGATTCAGGATAGCTCCTTAAACAATTCCATACTTTTGATAGTAGTTGAGCCAATTGATTGATGACTGCATGGGAGACACGCCAGTGCCAATATCTGTAGTTTAAACAAGTGTTCCTTCTGTGTGTTACACAGTGACGATGGCAGTAGTATGTCGGCGACACAAAGTGACACGCATGCCGCCGCTTTTTATTAGACGCATTCACTTCGTGACACACTGGTGCATAGAATAAATCGCTGGCTTTTAGACGGCATTGTAAAGTTGTTGAGAACAGTTTTCGAATATCTTTAACCATCATAGTATCATCATCAACTACTCTCATTCACTTGCTACTATCTTGCCTCAAGACACCGCTACACTAACTTGAGGGACTTTTTTTCCGTGGTAAAATCATCAAATGAGTCCTTTCGCTCAGTGTGGAGCGAAGGGTATGTCAGACTTATACTGACTAAAGCCCACGGAGGCTTCAATAATTCTTTACGTCATGGTTACATGTTTAGTTAGTCCCACGACCCCAGCAGACGTTTGGTACTCTATGCGGGCTCCGTCAGATTACTGGCAGCTCTTTGAGGTCCGCGTGAAACACGACACGCGCTGTCGCCGGCGACCCGGGGATAGTCCATCTCGCTCCCACTCGCCTTCCGCATCCGTGGACTTGAGTGCCTTTTTTTTCGTGGTAAAATCATCGAATGAGTCCTCCCAACCAGAGCAGGGCGGGAGGGGCTGTCAGACTTGTGCTAACTAAAATCCACGGTGTCCTTCAATAGCCTTTACGTTCCGGGGCCCCGTCATTGTGCTGATAGCTTTTTAGGGTGCGCGCGGACCACGACGCGTCGTCAACCCGGGCATGGTCCAAGATCAGACGGCGAGTCTCCCATTGCTCGCTGTCCGCATGCCCAACTTGAGTGCCTTGGATCTTGAATAGGGGTTTAAATTATTGTTAGCTAAACTTATCCTCTGTATTTCACCTGCGGGGTGGCGGCACTCTCTACAGTTAGATTTACAGCAAATTAACAAGTACCTCGTGATAGTGACACAACTGTACCCTGAGCACGAGTTTTCACTCTTTTACTTTACAGCGTTTTTCCAGTATTTACAGCGTTTCTTGTATGAAAAAATGGAACAGCGCTTCTGGTGTGCGAAGTAGGAACTAATTTTTTCCTTGAAAATTGTCAATTTGAAGTTGTCAAAGTTCCAGTTTACTTTACGTCTCAAATACTGAAAACTCGTGCTCAGGGTACTGGTCCTCTACACCTGTCCTTTATATTGTGCGCACAGGTATGTTGTTGGTAAGTTGTTCATAACATAAGTCTGTTCCTCCAAATAAGTTCAACTAAAAATATTTGAAATGTATCAGTGGTGGCCCAGTGGTACCGGCCCCGACTTACGAGTTGTAGGTCGTGGGTTCGAACTCATCCAGTCGCATTACTTTGTGTAATTTATTTCATCACCACTGCTCTCAAAACAGTGAAGGAAAACATCGTGAGGAAAACGGCATGTCCTAGAATCATCTTCGAAGACATGTGACCCACCCACACTGTGCCCGCGTGGTGGATTATGGGCCACTCGCTCTCATAAAGCGGAGGCCTGTGTCCCAGCAGTGAGAACATTATAGGCTGATGAAGATCATGAAACACAAATTAATAACATAGGTTTAGGTACTTACTCGTACTTCTAAGTTTACTTTGCATAATTAGCCTATAACGATGACATAGAGAAGCCTGTGATCAACCATGAAACGAACAAAAATCGTAGATTTGTGTTTGCTTCCAATCACGGGTTTGGCCACATTGTGCTGGTGCTTCGTACACGATTCTGTACCTTACAATCAACACCAATAATTTCAGAACTCCAAAAGCCGACTGGCTTTCCAACACACAATTCCCACCATCTCTACCGCGGTGGCGTCACCAGGCGGTCGATGTAAACAACTACGCTACAACTGATACCGTTGATCAACACTTGTCGTACAAGCACTGGCGCGATGGCGGAGACAAACGAGCCACGATTGTACGGTACATAGCTCACCCACCCTCCACTAGTTGAGAGTTACGTGGGAACTGGACTGTGAGACTAATTCCATTGTACACTATGGCTTATAATAATTTTATATCTGTGGATGAAATTATTAAAGCACTTTTCATTCTAGAAAAATCTTCAGTTGAAACGAGCGCTTTCACCAGTTGTTTTAGACGACTTTTAAGAAAGAAGGATATTGAAGTTCTGTAAATCTATTCTGTTGGTGTTGATTGGATCTTATAACACACGACAAAAAGTCTTTCCAATCATCCTCGAAATTTAGACACAAATGTAGCCCAACAGCCCATAAATATCACTGACATTGTCAGCAACCAGGTATAAAAACCAAACTTCAAGCTACTATGACAAGACCTGACAACACTACCTGAACCTGAACCCAAGAGCTTACGGTTCAATGTGGTAATCAATGCTATTAGAAGTATCCACTAGACCGAAGAGTCATTTAAAAAACTAATCCGGGAACAATCCAACGACTAAAAAATGAATCGCAGTACCAATAGATCTAACATCTAAACTCTCTCTTTCAATACCCATAAACAATCTATCGCATAGTTTTTCCACTTGTTGATAGAAAACGCAATAACTTACGAGGTGTCCGCGTCATGTCCGCCTGGCTGGCGGGTCATTACCGAAGGAAAACTAACAAAGGCGTGCGCTAACGAGCGCCGTGTACCTACACACTACACAACACAGTACACTGTGTACTGTACAGGTACACTGTGTGTGTATAAATACACAGAGTACACAGGTGTGCAGGCTCTCGATAATTGGCGAGCTTATGAACTAGTGGACAGAGAGGTAGTCCGGGAGACAGACACTCTCATTTGACAATCATATTCGATTTTCTGTAGCATTCACTGCTTGGCCACGATCTACTCGTTTAAGCGTGTACACTTGTTAAATTAATTTCAACAGATTCGGTTCACAACTGAAAAATTCCCTTAAAGGGCGATTTAACTTTTGAAGTTTAAATGGGACCAACTTTGAATTACATATTATACTCTTTCCAAGGAAAAGTTATGTTTGGTCATACTTAAAAAAATAAATATGAACACTTGTCAAATTGAGAACCGCCTCCTTTTTATTCATCGGTTAACATACATAAAATAAGATAGGACATAATGCACTTCCTTGTGTTACACCGTTTTCCTAAATCGGAAATAGATAATATACCGAAAAAATTCACTAGCTCCTGTACTAAATGATCCCCGACGAGTCCACCGCGCCGCGGAGTGTGAATGGGACGGCTAAAGCACCAATTAATTGGCGCACCGTGCGTGGGCCGTCACTGATGCTGTCTCAATAGCCTGAGACCATTCATCGTACAATATTGAAACAATTGGGAGGAATGCTTTTGGCGACGCGCTAGATTTTTGTGCGAAATTTTATCCAATTCCATTGAACGTTCAGTTTTTGCTTGACAGAGTATTATTCATCCATCCATCTATCTATCCATCACGTTTATAATAGAAAAAAGATAAGTAGGTTACTATCTGCCCGGTAGGTTCTAAGTCACAGTTCTCGATCTGCACGGTTAAATTATATTGCATCGTAAAACACGCTTCCACGTTCCGCGACTATTTCACGTACATTAATATGAGTGTCATTATTACTGTCTGAATGTAACTCCCTAGTACCCTGCTCCTGCGCAATCAATGTATTTATGCCCAATAATGTAGGCCATCAATTAGCGCGCGCTAATTACTAAGCTCATAGATAACAGTTATCAGTGCGTGGGAGAGCCGCCAGTAGTCGGAACACATTCCTCTGATAATACTCACCAACAAACACAGAAGGATCAGACATGTGAAAGGATCAAACTTCCTTCAGTAATTTCTTTATCACGATGCTTATAATATTGCGTCTAATTAGCAATGGTGAATAAATAAGGTTTATAAAATTGTGCGCCTGTTAATGTATTTAGTCAAATACGATGCTGCTACAGCTGCTGTAATGTTCCTGTCCTCATTCTCTAATACTAGTGGTTGACGCAATCCAGTCTCTTACTTTTATTCTTCTCTGTCAACAATTACATAAACATAAAAATTTAACTCTTTGAAAGAACAGGCTTGACTCTACGCATTTAGCTTCTTCATTGCCATTCAAGTGTTTGAGTGAAATGATCCTTTTGCCCCTCTCACCACGCACACTATAATTACAGGATCACTGGCGCCCGCCGCTTGTCAGCACCTAGACCCGTCTAAGTTACCGCGTCACCTTCATTACCATACAACTAGATACCAAGGAGGTATGAGCGTCAGTGATGTAAAACTGTCAGCAATTTTGGAATAGTCAATGCTTATCGAGGTGTTGGCAGCACCGTGCAACTCATCACGTCACCTGTATTTTCCACAATACATTGAGTGCTGCTGGTTCTATAAAGAATTCCAATAAATGACTTTTGACTTTGAATATCTGAAGAAAGATGATTTGACTAAAGACGGGGTGATTACTGCGAATACAACTAGTAATAAAGAAGTATGTAAGAAAAAGAATAGTTCAGCGTAACTACACAAGATGAATTCGGAGAGATTAGTAATGAAGTCCCAAAGAATTCACATTTATTCTTAATTTGATGAATTAAATCCTATCGACACAAAGACGCGACGCGTGGGTAACACCGGCGACGCGATTATCGCGATATTGTCGCGAGTTATGACTCCTGACAGTTAGTCGAGCGATTTTAGTGTCGATACGGAACTAGAGTAGTAGCTACAACTGCTCATTTATCTTCATATCAATATGTCAGTAACTGACTAATAGTTACCAGGAGCGCAGAACTTGAACGAATGTTACGAAACACTAGCACCATGGCTGAGCTGTGTGAGGTAAAAGATCATAAATATTGTGAGAATTGAAACTCACTATCTCGACAACATCAGCTATTAGTCAGATTTGCATTACTCAATGAAAAATTAACTAGATTGTCAAGATGTGAATTCCTATTTCTGATTCGGTTACAATTCTAATGTAAGTAATCTAATGTAGGAAAAAGATTTTCGGAATAATAGAAAAGTCTTAGAATGATGGTAGTGACCGAACATGCTCTCATAATAATCTCGACAGTTTTAGCCAGAACTGTAACTATAAAACCGCTGTATTTAAATTTTAATCTCACATTCAGAATCCTACTGGCTGCTAATGAAAAAGTCCTGAACGAGAATCTCACTAGGTAACACTTTGCTTAAGATGAGAATTGAACCCACGACCTCAACTAAGTTAATCATTTTGCCATTATAATAGACGTCAACAGATAGCTATTGTGATCTATGAAGAAATTTAATTTTACTGTAGTAAGAATTTTCCAGCAGGAAAACTTAATAAAACTTAGACTATCAATCTGATGTCAAACACCAACAAGGAAATTGCTTGCGGCCTTCCTGTGGCCGACATACTGGCGCAAGCTGTAACCTAGACTAACATTATACAGCAGAAGAGTTTTTTTGTCTGTTTGTTTGGTTGAAATTAAAAAAATTTTGTTTGTGTTGGATAGTCCATTTATCGAGAAAGGCTATATGATATAAAACATCTCACTATGATGAATAGGAGCAGAGCAGCTATGAAAAGTGTTGCAAAATCGGGAAAAATATATTGAGAGCTTCCAATGCGTGCGCTGTGTAAACGGTTTAAGTTACGCAAAAATCATGTATGACGGAATTGTTCCTCATGAAAAGTTCTTAAAAAAGGCTCAACGTTCAGGGCGACGGACATGGGGGCAAATTTCGGCTACAGTAGACATCAGCTTGCGGATGGCGAGTAATGGGTAACTCGCCAAGGGGTACGGTAAGGTAGACCAAGGATGTGGTCTTAATAGACGACGCGTTGTCTTCTGAGGAAACTGACGGGGCCTCCATAAAACCAGACGCGATTGAAACCGCGCGCAGAAGCTAATAGGTAACATAATAATGTGCGTCGTAAATCTCATAATCTGCTGTTAAGCAGGAATAAGTTTAGAAAGTATTCCCGTAGTGTTCGGACCGGTACAGTGTCGATGTAGTTATGATATACGCGGATCAGTCGCGCGGTGAAAAGAAAATAAATTAGGTACTCACGTAGGGTTGTGCTGTATGTTAGCAAAAGTCTATCATAGCATACCCTACAACACATTATGTGACGGCACGATTGGCGGGCTGGGTGTTTGTGTATGTGAGTTTGTAAACGCACCCACAATACAGGAGAAATTCCTAGGGTGAGGCATTGTTTTTAAAAGAAAAAGATGTTTTCCACATTGCCGGACCGATGTGGGTTGGAAAATAGCACCACAATCCACATATTCGTTTTTTTTGGTTCTAGGTTGTGTGATTGTTCTTTCACGATGTTTTTAACCGACTTCAAATAGGAGGAGGTTATCAATTCGACGGTATGTTTTTTTTTTGTATATTTGTTACGCGATTACTCCGCCAATCGTGGACCGATTTTTAAAATTCTTTTTTTGTTCGAAAGGAGGTACTTCTGAAGTGGTCCCATAGTCACCAAGTTGGGATATGATGATTGGATCCTGGAGAAATCGAGGGCAACCCTCGAATTTTATAGGCCGACACACCGTTTTTCGCAAATTTTATGAAGTCATTTAAGTACTTCATGTAGCTGAGCTGATGATGGAAGGTAGAACTCCTTAATAGTAAGGAGTAGGCATCGACTGATTTAGTTTGAGTTCACATATCTCTGGAACTACAAGTCTGATTTAAGTAATTCTTTTTTTGTTGTACTTGGTATCATTTAACTTAGGGAATATTGCAAGTTTCATCAAAATCGGTTCAGTAGTTTTTGAGATAGGGAATTTTCCTTCAACGTTTTGATGTGTTGTCCGGTCTGTCGGGGACTCATCATATTTCTGGACTAAAACCAAGATGATGCTTCCGTTTGAACAACCAGGTGTAGATTTCCTCGCTCATGTGTCGTCGATTTGAATATTGCCTTCTGTTATTTTTGTCACTATCCTAATTTTCTCAGTAACAAAATAAAGCGTTAGGTAAGTATTCTTATGTCATTGGTACAACAATGAGCCATAAAATGTGTCAATATGAAGACATTTACTATTCTTCCACACGTGTTACTGTGCATCTATTGTTAATTTAATTATTTATGTGATTGTAAATTTCCTGAAATATTCATTCAACAATGATAATAAAATACTGACAGTAACCATAATAGTAATTTGCTTTTACGACACGATCACTTAAAATAATACATCCATAGAGTCTGAAGATCCTCCCTCAACCCTTATATGAATACAGAACGTGAGCGAGGCAATAATATTGTAAACGTGAACCAGCCTTAATAACAGAGAGCACTGCACCTCCCACGACTTGTACCCACATAGCAAGTGCCTGGGCCAGTGTTGTACCATTTGGGATTATTCTCCTTTTTGAGGGGAAATTAAGACACCAAGAAAACACAAGTTGGTTAAAAACACCAAAACGTAAGTTGAAATTATGAAAACTAAGGTAATTTTACGTCCAAGTTATTTGTTTGTAATAATTACTTGCGTATAGTAAGCCGATTGAATTGCTTCGTGAACGGAAACCGGCAATACAGATAAAGATTTAAAATATCTAAAGTAAAAAACCGGCCAAGTGCGAGTTGGACTCGTCCATGAAGGGTTCCGTAGTAGCAAGCATAGATAAGGGATATAATTATATTGAGATTAGGAAGTAATATACACAAACAATAAAAATAACTTTGTTAGGGTTCCGTAGCCAAATGGCAAAAACGGAACCCTTATAGATTCGTCATGTCTGTCTGTCTGTCCGTCCGTATGTCACAGCCATTTTTTGTCGAAAGTATAAGAGCTATCCTGTTGAAACTTGGTAGGTAGATGTATTATGTGAACCGCATTAGGATTTTCACACAAAAATAAAAACAAAACAATTTTTTTTTTTCATAGTGCTTGTATGAATGGCAAAGTTAAATTTGCGGTTTTTGAAAATGTACTATATCTCAAAAACTGCTAACTGTATCTCATCCAAACCAATTTTCGTTGGAAGTTTTTGTTGAGATCTACATTACATATTTTTTTTAGTTTTATCATTCTCTTATTTTAGAAGTTACAGGGGGGGGGGGACACATTTTACCACTTTGGAAGTGTCTCTCGTTCAAACTGTTCAGTTTAGAAAAAAAATATATTAGTAACCTCAATATCATTTTTAAAGACCTATCCATAGATACCCCACACGTATGGGTTTGGTGAATTTTTTTTTTTGAGTTTCAATTCAAAGTATGGGGGGCACCACCAAAATTTGTTTTGTTTTTATTTTTGTGTGAAAATCCTAATGCGGTTCACATAATAACCTACCAAGTTTCAACAGGATAGCTCTTATACTTTCGACAAAAAGTGGCTGTGACATACGGACGGACAGACAGACAGACATGACGAATCTATAAGGGTTCCGTTTCTGCCATTTGGCTACGGAACCCTAAAAATAGTATAAATAGTAAAATTCAGACTGTCAACCTAGCAAGTTGGTCTGGCCGCGGTCGCACTCATCTCATTTAAACAAGTTAACTCCGAGCGAGGTAATGAGTCGCTCGGATCATATGCAAATGAAACGGTTCGTAATTTTTACTTTATTCATGTAAGAGTCAATAAAATCGTGATGAAGTACGTCACTAATGAGCGGACGGATCGTTCATCTGTTAATGAATGCGATACGGAGGTCTTTCATTTGTCGATTCATTTACATGCATTACCGACTTATAATAACAGAATAGCGGAGATGCTAGCCGCTAGCAACTAGTGGTTGAATAATAACAGCTGCAAGAGTCTTCAAAAACAATGATAGATAGACGGTGATGTCCATCATCATCACATCGATTTCCCTTATTGCCTCGATGTGAGTCCATTTGTAGATCTTTGGCAGTTATTGCAGGCCTAAAGACGACTTCCTTATAAATAGAAGTGATCGAAAGTGCTACCAATTAACAGTATTGTCCTCTGTTTTAATTATACTGCATTATCAAATACTTTAAACCCCGGAAATTAGTTTTCCTACTGTACTGTACACTTCGCACGTCCATGGAATAAGTTCCTTAAACGAACTTTTCTCAATCTTGCGCTAATTAAAATATTTTCCTGGCGACATAAGTTCTAATTAGACCTAATACGGAGAGCGAGCACATTCAGTCAGAGTCTGTAATTGTATCGAGCATACGTGGATAAACGATGGACCACAGTGTAACTAATACAGAGGCCACAGAAATATTAAACAGAGGCCTTATACTAACGCTGTAAATACTGGAAAGACGCTGTAAAGTAAAATAGTGAAAACTCGTGATAAGGTCTCTGTACTTTCTTAGTTATTTTACTTTTACCAGACCATCCTTCAGAAACCTTATTGTTAACCAGCGTTTGCCAGCGGATTCAACCGAATCTTACTAGGCGTAGGGAGTATTAAGGGTCTTAATTTAACACAAACAAGTAAATCATTATTCAAGTACGACTCATTTGCTTTACATTGGCTCCTCCCATACCTGCACTAGCCAACATTCTCTCTGTCTGTGTCGCACGACATTTCATTAGCGATCATTTATTTATTCTCGATTTCCCTCAATGTCTGTGTGTCCGCCAATCAGTGTTACTTTCCCACCGTCCGTCTCAACTCCTGATACACTAATGAACTGCACACCCACACTATTAAAGGCTCTATTTTTATACATGCAATAGAGGTGCATTTTCCGTACGTTTGTTTGACAGGTCGTATGTTTCATTAATATGTCGTTGGTAATACGCCGCGGCAATTATCGCGTCGGCGCGACACTGGGTGCTAATTCGTGCGACACCCACGCGGTCTGCCGAGCGTCTCCGACACTGTGCACCACTGTGCTATAATAACGAGCGACACCGTGTCTACCGTGTCGCTACTTTGGAATCATCATCTTGTATTGTTTGGGTGACATACACAAATATAATACTAAAAGATGACAATTCTCCGCAATATTCCCAAACTACTACAATCTGCGCCAAAGCAATGAATCTTGTTAAAAGTCCTGGAGAATAAATTTAATTGACTTGGATCTGGCAAGAATATGAATCCAAATGTAATAGTGGAAGAGTATTCTTTTCCCAACTATGTAGGTGTCGACTTGCAGTCTAATCGTATGCAGATGAATACCAGTATTTTAAGTAGAATAAGTGACTATCTGACCGCCCTTCACAAATTCACAACTAATCAAGTAGATACTAATCTTTGTAAGACTGGTTGTCAGATTTTCAGCTTGTCAGATTTTCAGCTTCTAAATACTAGGAACGACTGTGAAAGACCTACAAATGACAGTCTGGTGTCACCAACTTTATGCAGGTGCTCTCCGTAGTACCATGAGAATTCGGTATGTTTCCTGGGATTCTATCCATCCACGGACGGTATATCCACAAGCTTCTCCACTGTTCAAACAATGCCTTATTAATCTGGCGCTCAAACATAGCTCACACGGACAGACATACAGTTTGTTAGAAAATGTGTTAATTTGTGTGATTGCTTTGAAAGTGAAATGTTACGGCTGACGGCAGCATTACTGTCTGGCGGCTGTATTAATTATAATGATTAACGGTAACGTGTGAATATTAGTCACAGCGCTTTGATACTACACGAGAACGAGTATGGCGCTAATTTGAGACGCTGTACCAACCTTAAGTTGAAATAGGAACTAGAGGTCGCATCATCATAATAATGAATCAAGAAATCGCATCGAGTAATTAGCCTTAATGCGCCAAATTTTGATTGGACTCAAGTTTCCTCTCCAAGAGAGGTAGAGGGTTGTATCCGACATAGGGAACAAGGAGTGATATTATACGAGTATGTTATAAATTTTTTTGGTTCTACGACATGCCAGCTTCCTCACGATCAGTCTTCCGTAGTATTTTAGTTTTCAATATCTACGTCACTTTCAACAAAATCATCATCATTATTCACCTGAATAGCATTTACTGATCACCCCAAAATTGACTGACAATTGCTTACATACACACACGGGAATTTTGATGTCATGGAAACCGTTACAATTGCTCCATCATCAATCCTATCATCATTACTCCATACAATAATGTTCTCCTAGTACTTGTTTAGGTAATGTCACGCTAACATTAACATTCGACGGACCGGAAGTGTGTTTGTTTGTTTGCACGTATAATTGCGAGTCGTCTGCACGGAACCACGGTCCGTCGCCCGGCAGTGTGCACCCGGTCTATAGGGACATTGTGTCGGACAATGCTGCCCGCTTGTTTGAACAGAGGTTAATGTGCAGCGAATTAGCGCGGACAATCACTGCGGATATTACGGTTTAATGAGGACTATATTTATAGCAATGGAATGTCATGCTGTCATATTTTTGAATACATTCAAATACAGAATGAAAAACTATGAAAGCAATAAAACTATCAGAGTCTTACGGGGGCTTCTACGACTTTTCCATCAGCGGTATCACATTTTGTCTGTTCTTTATGAACTACTAATGTTGTCACTGTTATCGCAACTTTGACGTTATCGTTTAATGCAAGGAGCATAGTCCTGGTTTCTTTATTCTAACCTTGTCAAATATTAAGATACTAGAGACTAAGAGTCACTCAACGAGCAATGGAAGAGCTATACTCGGAGTTTCATAGCGGGATAAAATCCGGAACAGGAATATTCGGCGAAGAACCAGAGTCACCGACATAGCTCGTCAAATTTGCAAGTTGAAGTGGCAATGGGCAGGCCACATCGCTCGTAGAACTGACAACCAATGGGGAAGTAAAAGTTCTCGGGTGGCGCCCACGGACCGGAAGACGCAGCGTGGGAAAGCCTCCCACTAGGTGGACCGACGACATCGTGAGGGTTGCGGGCAACCGATGGATGCAAGTGACGAATTGCCGTCTTAGGGGGAGGCCTATGTTCAGCAGTGGACGTCTTCCGGCTGATGATGATGATGTTGCTCCAGCCCAGCCAGGCGGCCATCTATTCAATTACCATCAATTAAAGTAGTATTCTCGTTGTCCTCAGACTAGCGGTGTGCGGTGGGTCGCTGGGCGCGTCCCTGGTGTGTGCGCACGCGCCGGGCCTCACGGAGCGCCAGCGCGCCATGTGCCGCCAGGCGCCCGCCGCCATCGCCGTCATCGGGGAAGGACTCAGGTAAACAGCCAACCACAATCTTACACAACATTTTTTTTTGCCTCTCCAAGAATTTTTCCGGTGTCGTACACGAACATAATTATAAACTCACATACACAAACACCCAGACCCGAAACTACTACTTCTAGGTCATACAAATATTTGTTACGGGCGGGAATCGAACCCGCAACACGCTGCGCAGCAGTCCAATCGCTCAGCCACTAAGCTAATCGTGCCGTCAAATGTAATTGTAATCAAATGTAAATTTAATTGTGTTTAAGATATGGAATTGAATGGAATACACATAAGGGACTAAACTGAAGAAATTAAAGTTATTGAATAGACGAGTCCACACAGAGCGCACAGCCACGCGAGGCTTTTTCCGCGCGAGGAAACTGACAAGCGAGGCTGCTTGCTCTAGGTCGACTCGTCTATTGTTTTTCGCCCGAGGCACGAAACAATATACGCGAGCAAAACAAAAGCCGACGCTCGACACTGGATGGCTCGGGCGCTCGGTCGCTCGACCGCGGCAGCGCGCGGCTTGCCTCGGCCGAGACACGTCCACACCAACCGAGCTGCTTCGTGCAGCAAATGCCTCGCGCGGGTGCTCGCTCTGTGTGGACGCACTTATTCAGGCGTTGCGTTACTTTGTCGAAATCCATGGCATTGAATGTTAAGGAAAATGTCAAGTTTTACTTAATTCCGCCAAACATTTTAAAAACCTTATTTCAAACGCAATATTTTTTAAAAGATTATAAAAGTATAGGAAAAGTGGTCCCATAATACTCTGCAGGCAAATATATCAGGAGCTTTTAGCCAGTAGGTAAAAAACAACCTTTAAGGCATTTGATCACCGTAATTTATCATTGAACAAAAACTTTTGAAGCAATCCTACATAAACATCAAGTACCGTATATTAGCACATTTCATAACTTTTTAGGAATTCATTAAAAAAACCGGCCAAGTGCGAGTTGGACTCGCCCATGAAGGAAAGCATAGATAAGGGATATAATTATATTGATATTAGTATATCCTAAAAATGGTCTGCCCCAGGGTTCTATAGTTGGACCTTTCGTGTATTAGACAACCATAATTTACCTATTATGTTTTACACGAGATGCAAGTAGTATCCCTGAAAGTGTAACAGGAAACAGTCTAGATGAGAAAACTGCCACTTTGAAGCGAAAATTAAATTAATTTACACTATGAATTGAAAGAACATAAAATTAAGCACCTTCTAATACCCGTGGCGTGGCGGAAAGATTACACCTATCGATAAACCGATTAGCGATTTATTGGCCACTTATACTATTAATCGGAACTAATTCAAGAGCGGTAAATATTCTCAGTAAACTGCGGCTCACAGATCTAAACTATCATCATCTCGTCTATAAAAGATAAAGTTTTAGGTTCTGGTACCACAACTGAACTGTACAATTATAGAACGTTGAGAAAAGCAGTCACGGCGGCGATAGGCGGATACCTCTCGCGCCCGGCATTGGTCGAGGCCATGCTGCGGGGTGAGACGGAGTGGGAAGCGGTCGCCTCCTTCTGCGAAGCAGTTATGCTTGCGAAGGCGCGCCGCGAGAGGGAGAGGACGTCCACGGCCACGGACGTCGCAAGACGATCTCCGGCCACCGTAGGCGCGCGCGCGTAGTAATGGGCGACTCGCTGTCCAACCATGGACCATGGCGCATGGTCGACGGCGCGTTGTGTTCCACGCGCGCCTCAATGAGTGTCAGCACAATGACGGGCTCCTACCCTAGAGGAACAAAGCCTGCCGGGGTCGCGGGACTAACGAATACCGTGACCGCGGAACATAAAGGACTATTGAAGGACACAATGGATTTTAGTCAATACAAGTCTCTCGGACAGTCCCTCCTGCCCTGCCTTGAGTGGGAGGACTAATTTGATCATTTTACCACGCAAAAAAATAAAGTAATTCCATCAGGAGTTCTTAGGAGCAGCTACGGATTGACGGTTGGTGGCAATATACTTGTCCTCTAACACATAGAACATGCCTGGTGACATGTACTGTTAGGTACACCTCTGCGTCACTTTTCAGGAATTATAAGCTTGATGTTATTTAATGTACACATGTTAATCATACGTCTGTTTATATAATAAATATCTCCACCAACCTTCAATAAAATCGTACACGTATAATAAAGTATACGTAGGTATGCACCTCAGCTGGAGCCCCGTTAATACAGCCTCAACAGGTAGTCATCAATTATCGACTAGTAACTGGACATTCTGATGTCAGTGCACGTCCTTAGGACCACGCCACATCTGAAGCGGAACGAACGTGATACAATCCACATCAAACACAGATTGTAAACGAAGTGAAAAGCTTATAGCAGATAACATTTGAGCTTCTACTCAAGCTCCCAACTAAAGTTTTGTGATTTACATGTGTAATTACTCCTCTGTAATCCTGAAAAGTAAGCAGACGTGTAGTAAATAGTACACCCACCATTTCGAGCCTACATCCATTAACCAGGAACAGATCTGCCAGCAACAAGTTGGTTTTTAGTTATTAGAGTCTGCACTTCTGCAATAACACCAACAACCATTAAATCAACTTTATAAGAAGCACTTGCAACTTATCCTAATAGATTTAAACATCGTTCCGCATTCGCTGCGCTTGCTGTATGATACTCAACATGGTGACAATAACTTCACAAATCCGTGACAATAGACCGCCTAACATTTATACAAACATTTACATTACTCATTTAAGGGAATTGTGATGTATGTACAAGCTGGGAAATACGAGTTTGTGGGTCACCATCAATACCATGGCAGTCATTTGTCCGAAACCTGTTGACCCAGATAGCTTGTTCTTACATTAACATTTACATCCGTTGTTAATCCAATACACGTTTCTTTTCATTTGATAATCCCAAAATTAAAACAAGATTTCAGACTGTGCTGGTTCGATGAAATTGGTGATCAATGATTTGTTCACAGAAACAAACTGTTCCATACATTTTGAATCTATGAGAATTACATTGTGTTCACTATTTAATAGTTTGCGCTACCCTGGCACTATGTATTACATTATTTTATACGAATGTATAAACAATGTACTTTCTTTGGAATTGTTCGTCATATCGTTGAGCTCCTTGTGTTATGAGTTGAGCTACATGATAACTGACACATGCTTGCACTGACTGAATATAGGTCCAGTGAAATCTGTATTATGGTTCTTTTATGTGTGGTTGTTTCTTCAAAAGACCATCTCAGACACCTGCATGGTTCCCATATAACTTTAAACTACGAATACAAAATTGTCTGGACTTTAAAAGAGACTGTGACCTCTGAGTTTGTTTTGGATGTTTCTTCTCAGAGTATGACCATGTGTCCAGCTTTAGATCTGAGCTAAAATGGTTGCCCATTCGGCAGAGACGGAAAATGCGTGCTTTGACCATGCTTTTCTCTCTTCTCAACTCTCCCACTCCCCCTTCTTATCTCATCCCTCATTTTCAATACCTTTGTTCTTCACATGCTAAGAACCTGCGTTCCTCCAATAATCTTCTCTTGTTATGCCCTTCTCATTCTTCTGATTTTACTCATTCTTCCTTTCATATTCAGTCCATTCTTCTGTGGAATGCGCTTCCTCTTGAAATCAGGACGGCTACCAGTCAATTTGCATTCAAGCGGAAGTTGCGGCATTATTATCTGCACCATTAGTGGAGTTATCTGAATCATCTTTTTATTACGTTGTATATACAGTGTGTCCGGACACGAGTTAGCGATACTTGAAGGGAATATTATAGACTCATTTTCATCGACAAAACTGCTTTTAAAAAAATTTTTACTCCAACACCTCGCGAATGGCGGCCATTTTAGTTTTTTGATTTGTCGAACTGGGGTACGTACAATAAAATGCAAATATCTTTGAATCTAAGAGACCTACATACATGCAAATGACTTTATTGCAAAGCTAAATGTTAAGGCTTTTCAAAAACTTTCAAAAGTTTTCTAAATAATATGAAGAAAGAACCAAAAAACGTGGGCAAAAATCAAATTGTACACAAAAATTACTGAATATTTTCACTTTTTATACTCTAGCTCGAAAAGTACCCCTGAATTTTGCTTAGGTTTTTGCATTAAGTTAAAAGTATTTGAGTCAAGCTATAAAATAATATCAAAATTGTCACTCTACGTTAAGTATTTTAGGAGTTATTCTCACTTGAACATAACCCTTCCTTAGCGCATGTACCACCAATGTTACAGAAGCTGCATTCTTTAGGCGAGCTAAACCATTTCAACGTGAATTTATAAGCTGGCATTATTAACCACCATGTAAATGATCCCAACGAATCACCATTAAACTGCAATAATATTTTTTTTGTTTACTCTATGTACTCTACTCTACTAAAAAAAAATCTTTGAATAAATTCAAAAAATGGGCCATTTCAGTTTATGGGTGATTCGTTGGGATCATTTACATGGTGGTTAATAATGACAGGTCATAAATTTACACTGAAACGATTTAGCTCGCCCGAAGAATGCGACACCTGTATTATTGGGGTACATTCGCTAAGGAAGGGTTATGTTCAAGTAAGAATAACTCCTAAAGTACTTGACGTAGAGAAACAATTTTGATACCATTTTATAGCCTAACTCAAATACTTTTAACTTAATGCAAACACCTAAGCAAAATACAGGGGTACTTTTCGGGCTAGAGTATAAAATGTGAAAATATTCAGTAATTTTTGTGTTCAATTTCGCGTTTGCCCACGTTTTTTGGTTCTTTTTACATATTATTTAGAAAACTTTCGCAAGTTTTTGAAAAGCCTTAACATTGAACTTTGCAATAAAGTCATTTGCATGTATGTAGGTCTCTTGGATTTAAAGTTATTTGCATTTTATTGTACATACCCCAGTTTGACAAATCAAAAAACTAAAATGGCCGCCATTCGCGAGGTGTTGGAGTAAGAATTTTTTTAAAAGCAGTTTTGTCGATGAAAATGAATCTATAATATCCCCTTCAAGTATCGCTAACTCGTGTCCGGACACACTGTATATACAGGGTGATTTGTTATTCGATGCGGTCCTTGAAATGGGTGATACTAGACCTTATTTGCAACCATTTTAACCCCGACAATATGGGGTCTAAACTGACTGGTTTTAGAGATATCGAACTTTAAAGATTTTTCGAAAAATTTCCACCTCTCCCTCATTAAGTGCTTATTGTTAGAAATTAACGATATTCGCCACTTAGAATTTATGCTTTTCTGATAGAATATGAACGACTGAATCTAGTGAATACAAGTTTGATATAAAAATAATCATATCTTGGGAAATTAAGTGTCATAAAGTTTCTGTTTTGTAGATTTCTGAAAACTTTCCTTGTCTTTCAAAGCATATTTTTCAAAATAAATGTATGACACTTGGTGTACAAATTACAGAAAAAACTTCCTTGTCTCATCACCTTTCTAAAATGGTGCCACAGTATCCACTTTTAGTTAGTGTCTTACCAGAAAATTAGGGTTGTTACTGACAAAGTAGTAAATCAAAGAAAATCGGTTATAATGTTTTTTCGACCCAACATTTTTTTTCTGTGGTTTTTGTCCAAATTGCTGTCTGATATTAGCTTTTTGAGTCAATGCGCTTAATTTTGGTCGATCACATCAAGCAAAATCGGTCTTTATCTGGAGTATTTTTACCTGTCCTACAAGTAGGGTGACCCAACTTTTATGCACGCCAGTTTAGTTTTTTTTTGTGAAACCAGAGCTTATAAACATTCCATCATTGTACATTTGTTTCAAGTAGCTGTTTCAAATGAAATAAAATCGATGGTTTGACTATCTGGTCCATAGGTAAAAATACTCCAGATAAAGACCAATTTTGCTTGATGCGATCGACCAAAATTAAGCGCATTAACTCAAAAAGCTAATATCAGATAGCAGTTTGGACAAAAACCACAGAAAAAAAATGTTGGGTCGAAAAAACATTATAACCGATTTTCTTCGATTTACTACTTTGTCAGTAACAACCCTAATTTTCTGGTAAGACACTAACTAAAAGTGGATACTGTGGCACCATTTTAGAAAGGTGATGAGACAAGGAAGTTTTTTCTGTAATTTGTACACCAAGTGTCATACATTTATTTTGAAAAATATGCTATGAAAGACAAGGAAAGTTTTCAGAAATCTTCAAAACAGAAACTTTATGACACTTAATTTCCCAAGATATGATTATTTTTATAACAACCTTGTATTCACTAGATTCAGTCTTTCATATTCTATCAGAAAAGCATAAATTCTAAGTGGTGACTATCGTTAATTTCTAACAATAAGCACTTAATGAGGGAGAGGTGGAAATTTTTCGAAAAATCTTTAAAGTTCGATATCTCTAAAACCAGTCAGTTTAGACCCCATATTGTCGGGGTTAAAATTGTTGCAAATAAGGTCTAGTATCACCCATTTCAAGGACCGCATCGAATAACAAATCACCCTGTATATGTATATATAGTATATTTATTTATATGTGTATTTATTATAGTACTTATATTTGTCTTAAATTTTTGCATTTTTGTTTTGTGTTTTTTACTGTCTGTTCATTTGATATGTCAATTTTATATTATTTTTGTGTACCTGCCATGTTATCTCACCACTACCCTTGGTTGACTGGTAGAGAATGCCTCAGGCATTAAGTCCGCCAATGTACCTTTTTTGTGTTGCATAAAGTTTTAAATAAATAAATAAATAAATAGTCAGGTACGAAACACCGGCTTCATCTAGTTTAAAACCAATTTGCTAAATAAAGATCATGTTTCGTATTCCCAGGATGGCGTACGCGGAGTGCCGGCTGCAGCTGGCGGGGCGCCGCTGGAACTGCTCCGGTGTCGGCGACGACACATACTTCGGACACGTCATGCCGATGGGTAAGAACTTCATCATTCAGACATCAACATCTACAAACAATCTAGAACTATTAATGCAAAGACATTTGCCAATCCTTCAACCTTTACTTGAACTGGATGATGTGTTACAATCCTCAGCTCCTCTCACAGAGAGGATAACTATGTCGCAGAAGTAGTTACACTATAATGTGATATTGGCCATATCTGTATTGTGTAGCTTTGAAATGATGTTCTCAAAATATTTGTGAAAACATGCGAATCCAAGGTCATCGATCAAGATAATTAACATCGCAAGCTAAGAGCCAGACCACCCAAATACTTCCGTAAGCTTTACGATTATTTGAAAGCGGACCACAAATCAAGGATCGGTACCCTGAGCACGAGTTTTCAGTATTTGAGACGTAAAGTAAACTGGAACTTTGGCAACTTCAAATTGACAATTTTCAAGGAAAAAATTAGTTCCTTCTTCGCACACCAGAGGCGCTGTTCCATTTTTTCATACAAGAAACGCTGTAAATACTGGAAAGACGCTGTAAAGTAAAAGAGTGAAAACTCGTGCTAAGGGTACGGATCTAGGACAAACCAGTTCTGTTTATAGTAATAAGTGAATCGAACAGAAACAAAAGCTCGGGTGATGTCATCGCGGCCATTCGTCTCGTTTCGAAGAGCCGATGCTAAGCCGATCAACTGCGGAGCTTATCCTTACACACGTATTTCAAAAAACTTCTTAACAGACCTTAATGTATGTGTTTTTTTGTGATATATTACTAAAATAGAAAATCATCGCCTTCCTCCCCTTATCCCATTTTACTTGTGGTCGGCGCAACACGTTTCTTTATTCCATTCTCCCCTATCAGACGTCACAGTATCATTTACTCCTTTTTTTTCAATATCATTCATCTGTTCTTTGGCCTTCCTCTTCCTCCATCCATAAACATTCATACCCACCCCTCTCTTAGTCACAAGAGTGTCATCCCTCCTCATCACAATACATGTCCATACCAAGACAGACGATTCACTTTTATTTTTTCTGTAACAGGCGCCACTTTAAAAACTTCCCCTTATAAACTTATTCTTGTCAATCTCAACATCTTCATCTCCGCTACATGCAATCGTTTCTCATCAATTTTTTCACAGCCCAGCATTCCGAGGAAAATAATTGAAATAGAGAATATCAATCAAAAATGTGTTCCCACTACTGGAATGTAGGCCTTCACTCGAGAGTGAGTCCTCTGTCATCACGCGGAGCCTAATTCAGGAAAAGGTTATAAGTATTATTTAAAATGTTGGTAACAAAATATGAAGATATCCTCACAATATTTAACTTAACCGTATTTATAGTTGTGGTAATATAAAACAAATCAATCATGTCTATCTAAATTCGAACCGTTAAGAATCGTATGCCAGTAGGACACTGCTCAGTACTCTCTGAGAATTCCATATTGTATCCACTAATTTACCATAATATTATAAAAAGCCTAAACTCAATGTCGTTAAACATGCCTCAAGAGTGCAATCAGTAAATATATTTAATAAACTGCCTGTACAATTCAAAAACTCTACGAATCCAAATGAATTCAAAAGGAAATTGAAGGCATTGTTATTGAGGAAATGTTATTACAGCGTAGAAGAGTTTCTCAATGATAGTAGTTCGGAATAATATTTTTAATATAATTTTAATGAAGAGGATGTATTTTTAATGACTTTTAGTACCTTATATAAAATCAACATTCCGTTTTGACATTGCATACTAATGAATTTTATTTATATACATTTTTGAATTGATTTTTATTTTGAATTTAATTACAATTAATTTTCATGTTAGTGAATTTTATTTATATACATTTATAATTTTTATTTTGAATTTAATTAAATTTAATACAATTAAGCTAAATGATTATAATTAATATTAAGACATATTAAGATTTGACTGACTATGTTTTATGTTAGGACCAATGTCAATTGTAGTGTTCGTTCTTTTTTTGTATGTATGTACTGGATAACCACTGTTCGACACAAATGTAATTTTGTTGAGAATAAATAAATAAAAGACATACGATTTGTATACAAGTTTCGTCATCAATAATATAGAAAATATTATCGAATTACAAAATCATAGTCAAAATTTATCATGAACACCATGCAGATCTGTGGACACCACAAACAATAGATAACTTTAATCTCTGACCTATCGCGGGAATCTGTCGGTATCTGCTATAACATTGTTATGGTATCGTGTTGTACCGGCGCGGTGTAGCGAGACAAATTAATGATCTGTTGGATACGGTAATACTATTAAACTATTAGATTAACGATTACCGATCGACGCATGATTACATATTATTATACAAGTCGTATTATCCTATAATCTCAACGAGGACTTATTAGCTACAACTTGATTAATAGTTTCCTGTGAACTCTCAATAAATAAGCTTCTTATAATAAATGCGATGAAACAGATATTGACTTACATAGATGATAATGATATACTATTGCTTTAATTGGTTTTCTTAGTTTCGGTTATTTATGTTTAACAGAAGCCAGACAATTTATTGCTGAATTAAACAGGAAACTCAATGCAAAAAAAAGAAATAACTTTAGCGTGAATGAACATACCTATTAAGCCTCCTGCAGACACACGCGATTAATCGCGCTGCGACAACGAGCCAAGCTAATTTCCACTCTAAAAATACTGCGAATGGACCGCGACATGTCGCCCTGCGCGATTAATCGCGTGTGTCTGCAGGAGGCTTTAAGTATAATCAGTTTGGTATAGTCATCGATGTAGAGACTATGTTTCTTAACCATTACACGTCTTTTGTTTTGTATTTTAACTCATACAGTTATTATAAAGCAAGGAGCATGCATTACCTTCAGCGACATCGTCGTGTGGTTCGCCGCCCACCTCTGTCTAGTGCATCCAATACACGATATAATTTATCTGCAACTGTCCGCGATACTGCGTTCTTAGTTATTACAATGGACAATTATGTAATTCGCTTACAGAATATTATATTGATTGTTTATATTCGTATTGTTAAAATTTATATTAAGTATAGAAATCTTAGCATTATTCTGTCATTGTATTATTATAGCTAGTATTTAACCGACTTTTGAATCCAAAAAAATTTTGAATTTTATTTTTAATGCGTCTAGGGTTTTTTGAAGGTGGTTTATTTAGCATCAAGTTAATTATCGTTGAACAGAAGCTGAACATGACGCCGTATCTAGTACTCCTTTCAGCATGAGTCTGCCCTGAGTTTCTTGAAATTAACACAAAATGCTTCTGTCATGTCTACTTCTATTTAATTTTCCCTTCTATCTCTTCTCTTTTTAACACGTTATCTATCCATCTTTCAACAATAATAATTATTTTAGGTGCGTGTCATTATGGAGGACACTAATAACCGAATGAGTATACCAAACTGTTTGAAATGAATCTCTATTGCGAGCTTACTACGCGAATGATCGCAAAGGTACAGTCAAGATCAGTAAATCCAGTACAAATCAAGAAAGCGCGAGCAATGTGAACCAAACTACTTTTTGTCATTTACAAATGGTACCTGTATAGTGTAATGGCTGGGTTTTTGTCTGCGCCGCGTCTGGTCGCAGGCTGCAAGGGGAATGGCCTCACATGAATATTAATGCAGTAATTGGCCGCCACCAAACAATCATATTTATATCCAAAACTGCCGATCGATATCTTGAAATATTGCCATTTAAGTGTCCAAACGTGAGATAAGCAATGAATAGATTTAGAGCGGTCTATGCTAATGTCAAGACTGCGGCCGGGAAATTAATTGATTTTATTACTTAACAATATGAGGATTGTAAACTTTATAACGAAACGTTTAACATAAACAGACAGACGAATCATTCATGTTTTTAAAACGATAACAAGGATTAATTTGTTATACCTATTTCAATACGTTAATTGGATGTAATAAATTAGTTTGTAACATAAACGTATAAACATTGATGAGCTTGAGTTGTTTATGACAGACGCACCCAAATAATTGTATATTAATGACACATTGAATATTGATGTATTAATGAAATACGAATGTTTCACCAATCAATCAGTAGAGGACAAGACGCGAACAAACTGGACATCGCTTGAAACGGCTTTCACTCCAGAAACAGAACGTACGGATTCCATAAATAAAATAACTCATAAATTAAAAAAAGAAAATTACAAACAATAGAAATCAAAGTAAAACAAATAGATTAAATACTACAAGTGCATATTCTCTACTTCCAAAGACTAGCTAGGGCAATCAGAAACCAATAAAAGCACAAGACAATTAACGAAAGTCAAATAAAAGCGTCAATCCCTGTCAGTGCCACACCCACTGTGGAGAGAGATTTATGCTCGGGGCGTAATTGAGCGCCGCCTCATTGCATAACGAGAGCCCGTTCACACCTCACGTGACGAGTTGACGACCTGTCAGGCTGTGCACACATGTAGAATGTCCGTTAAGGGAAGGTTCATATCTGACGGAACAACACTTGACCGTTCACACTCAACCGATGACACGTTAGTGCGTCAAATAACATTCGATGATACGCTCGACGTATTTTACGTCAGATATGAACCATCCCTAAGGCGCTCCCTCACCAGGAGCATTTACGTGTAATGTTAAATTATAGATGCGACTTTGATCATTACATTACAATACTACCTCTCTGACTGACGAGCATTCGCCTACATTTAGTATACATATTATGATACAAGGTGCGCATTGTAATGCTCGGTTCTCCTTCCTCACTGATGAAATGCTCGAATCTGTAACGTTACATGGTGAATGCTCGCGGTGAGGGAGCGCCTTTAACGTCCGCCATCTTCCTAACTAACATTGTTAGAGTTTAATTTTGTATGGAACGACTACTTATCTGTCTATCTGACCTCCATGAGCCAGTCACTTAGTACTGGGCAATACGATACACCTTGGTAAGACTGGTCATTAGACTTTCGGACTACATAAGTAACTTCCAATTATCTCCATGCGTTTAAAAATCGTTGTTGAACTACACACAAGCTTTTCACGTTTCATGAGTTTTTGAAACCTGGTACTGAAAAAATAAAAGAATAAAAGATTCGGTATCACTATCCGGAAAGTTCATCCAAGAGTGAAAAGTCTGACTATCTCCCAATGATTTCAAGGAAGGTTACGCCCATCAGAACATTTTGCCTGAACCTTCTTCATACAAGCAAAAAGTAGTGCCATCTATGACAAAACTTACGAACTGCATTCAACTACCTTGCACGTAACCTGAGTTGACTGAGTTGCTTTGGCCCAGAACTGACAGCTGGGGGACAAAAAGCTAGTGCCATTTTCTTTGTTCGGCTGTTGGGCCTGTCCTTACTGTATGTATAAGTCAATGCAGTCATCGTGACGTATCGCACAGTCGTCGTGCAACGTGGGAGGAGCTTTATAGTCTCAGAGCAGCGCACCAATTAGGAAGATTCTAACTGCACCGTCATTTGTTACTCGTTCAGCTAAATTGGTGAAGTTTATTGTGACAATACGCTTTCGGAATTACCGGAGCTGGCAATAAACTTGAATGCTAGTATTATTTAATTCTGCTGTTCTAAATGCATAGAACAGTGTACGCATGCTAACAACCGTTATATGTATGCCAGTAACTTGCACAAAAGTACACAAATACAGTGAGTTGTACCAATTTAGCTGACACCCTTCTAAATAAATGGTTGAGAATTTTTAGAATGCGAATCGATAGAACATTCTTAGTTTGCATATCATGAAGTTAGAATACCTATACAGCTGGTTTGCAGTTGGTGACGATTTCCTCAAGATGTTTTCTTTCATCATTTTTAAAACAGTTTAACATCTTATTAATGAGCACAATCTTTATTATTGGCAACGACTACATACTTATCAGATCGTGTCGTGTCGTGCCAAATAAAGGTCAGTATTGACCGTCACAGCGCACGGTCCGTTGCACATTGTCGCATTGCTGGGTGTCGTCGCACATCGTCGCACGAAAATCAAACACCGCTTGTTTACTTTTTGTAAATAAGTTAATTGTACGGAACTAAACAAATGATAATAGCAGTACCTACATCAGTGCTGTAATTGCAAGAGCCATTATAATATAGGTACCTGTAATCCAACTCAAATGCTAAACTCAAAAGCGCCTGTAGTATTCCCTGTGTCGACCTACAATCAATGGTTACAATAAATGAGGATGACGCGACAGTAGCTATGACAGTTCGAGCACAGATAATAACAATGTTTGACACATCAGTGTCAGTCCGTGTTAGCGGCATGATGGCGGCTGCTGTGGTAACATTTATGACAGTGACAAGTGCTTTTATATGAGATTCCTTTATTGCTGGATTTGTATTCAGAAGCAATTTGATCATATTTCTGTAACTATTCATTCCATTGGTAGATGTTGTCAAAGATTTGATACAGTTGAATGGAAATTTTCTGTAGGTAATAAAAGTTTCCAATCTAGTGATACAATAACAGGTCGGATTAAGTTTTTAATTATACGGAAACCTTACTCACTTTGATCCACATTATCATTAGAACTTAAAAAGTTAGTTAAATGGTGCCAACAATGATAAAATAGTCAAAACTAATAAAGTGTACAGCTTGGCAAAAAACAGTAGAAAACCGGAAGTCGCCACTGTCTTCTCGCTACCAGCACTTTGAATGATTTTATTTTATTTATTTTCACTTATTACGTTAGTTTTATGGCACAATAATAAATCTTACAAACCTGCGTCTTTGTTTACATCAAATATCAAATATTTTAAAACGTTGTCAGCAAATAAAAATATTAGTTCCGTTTCAAGACGTTCTGGCCAAGCTGTAAGTGTCTCATTAAACTCGCAACGTCTCAACGACTTAAGTTACTATTTCATGAACACAATAATGGCCAGTTCCAAGATTAGGATTTGTACACCGATCGTACATTACATTCTGATGAGTCTTGATCATTATTTTCTAAAGGTGGCCTACCTTTAGAAAATAATGATCAAGACTCATCAGAATGTATAGTGGTTCCAAGAAACTGTCACATGCAATTATAATTCAAATCATACCTACCATTGCTTCCAATACAAGCACTACTTAGCGGCAATTAAATGCTCGCAATTCCCCGTTCTGTCTCTGTTAAACATCACATCTGCAGAACTGGAAATTGTACGAGTGTGGCGCCTCACTATTACGTTATTAACGTTTCAATGTCAAGAATTCTCTACCTTCGTCTATATTTGTCGTCTCTGTTCCCTCACTCTCATGTGACAATCAATGACAGGAGCAGCGGATCAACCAGTATTTACTGAGGTGTCACCAATCACCAACTTCCAAATTCCGGGCTAATATTTAAGTATATTGAAATTGAACCCAACACTCGACAACCGACATCCCTCGGCAATTGAATCAATTTGATTACGGTACTTAGCTTCTTACAGTAATGACTGTCAAAGATCTACAAATGACAGCCGGGACCAATGACTTTACGAGCTTCCCGAGACACGGAGGAAACTCGCTTGATATAATTTTGTAGATGGTCAGTTGTCACCCATCCACAGGCCAACCTTGGCAAGCCTAGCCTGGCGCATGGCGGCTGTAATTATTTAGCCACAAGCCCTTTTGAATTTGAAGGGTAACGCGTGACACATGTGTGGTCACAGCTTGTGTAAGCTACATTCAATGAGCTGACAGTTAGACTTCACACTCGATGTTCTTCTGATTGCTGGACAGTTGAACATTACAGAGTCGTCATAAGGATGAATCACGCTACACCTTGGGCCGGCCACGTCTGTAGACGGACCGATGGTAGATGGAGCAGACAGGTGCTAGAGTGGAGACCGCGAATAGGCAAACGTAGTGTAGGACGCCCTGCGGCAAGATGGGTCGATGATTTGAAGAATGTGGCTGGCAGCGGATGGATGCGGACTGCCCAGGACCGGGAGGGTTGGCGCTCTTTGGGGGAGGCTTACGTTCAGCAGTGGACGGCAATAGGCTGATAATATAATATACGCTACACCTTGTGGCGATGGCGACCGGTCCGGGCCTCGGCTGGGGCTGCCGGGGCACGTCCACCAAGCGGCGGCCGGGCCGTGTATTATTTACACGACTATAATTTTATTCTGTGTTATGTGGTTTTTGTCAGCTAGTGATTTCATTGACACTTGAGTAATCATGCAATTTTCACATTTTGAATTGGTAGTTATTGCAATTACCATCGATGACGAAGTATTGAAGAAAAACGAAGCGAAACTAATAAAAGAAGATGGGTGTACATTGTACATCCAACCTGGAGAAAGCGAGAAGCAGAAGGAGAATTTACTTTACTTACTAATAATTTTTCAACGTCCATTTTGCTGTTGAAATTTGAGCTGCTCACCTCACTAAGATTTGACGTTGACTGCTCAGCGGGCGCCTGGGCCGGACCGTGCCGGAGCCGGGAAAGAATACCCACTGACATTTCAATGTTACACTACGAGATCTTTCCTATACTATTCTGTATAGGTAGGTATTATAACCACTGATGGCGCCAACGTGTTAATTAATTATTTGTAATGAATAGATTGAACAACTTAACACCTTCAAAACATGATGTAACTAGGACCTCTTCCTGTATTTATTAATTCCTGTAATCTACCACGTTCTCCTACTAATTAGTTGACACTATAGAGGCGCTGCGCTTACCCATAGACACAACACCAACATATCGAGCACCGCGGTACAACTTCCAACTACTAGTGAAATGTACGAAGAGTGGCTGAATGATAGCAACCGTGCGTGTGGACAAAGTACCTTCAAGTGGCGTGCTTGTCTAGATCGCTCCATAACTATTCATTGAACGGCACTGTTGTGGCTGACTGCTGGGCAGCGTCTCGCTGGTTCGATCCCCGTACAGAACAAATATTTGTATGACCTATGAATAGTTGTTCAAGGTCTGGGTGTGACAAATTCCTAGAGCGGGGCAACGTTTTTTAAAAAAATATATATAAAATCGACCGTACACCATTGAAGAAAAGAATTATTTTTATATTGGAACAGCCAATACCGGGCGTACCTACAGATTGTTAGACAGTTGTTACGGGTAGTCAGTCAGTGACCTAAATATTTGACAGGCAGTCTTACAAAGGGGTGTCATTTTACCCAGAATGAACTGTGCTTTGAAGGTCAGACAGGCAGCTGATCCATGATTAACATTATTATTTAGCTGCATCTGGTAATAAGACTGAAAGTCAACCCCAAGGAAAGGCAGGTAGGCGATGATTGATATTGAAATTGAAAACCGCCGCCCTCATGTGTCAAGTTATGTTGGTGAAATTATACAGCGACTTGTTGAGGCATGCTACGAATGTCACTCACTGATAAGACGCGCTGAGGACGACAAGCGCCAGCGTGTTGATACATAGAAACCGACGATTTATTCAAGGAGGAAATAAACACATTAGTGTGAGATACAACAGGTAACACGGTGATAGATAAACATAATGTCCAAAGAATAAGTTAAACTTACGAGCTTTCATTGACAGTTAACATAACATGATTCCTAAATAGTCAGGCAGAACCATACATGGAGTACACCCTTACTCACTCTGTAGACCCATCAAATGTGAGCCTATTGCCATAAACTGGGCATGATCTATAACTGAGAGAAATATCCATCGATGTATTAGAAATCCATCAAGCACTAAACTCCCTCAAACAATTAGTAGTTATTTCAAAATCCCAGACAGTTGGACTGATTATTATTTGTTTGTGTCGGTGAATGAAACAGGTTCACTCGCAGTAATTATCTCCCACGGTGACACTGCCTCAAGCCCACGTCTCTTGTAGACATTTCCTCTACAACTCTTTATAATGAAGGTTTGCAACACCTTAACGTCTTATACGGTCCTGGTACTTTCACATTCATTGCAAGCCTGAATCAATACACGGTAATCGCGTCTTTCTTCATAATCCTATCCTAAATCCTACCCTAAAAATTGTTTTAGGAACCAACCAAAATGTTCTGCTTAAGGTGGAGTCAAACCGTTACGGCAATACTGTGAACACTAACCGGACCGGACACAACAGATAGTAGGTACATATTTTGTCCGGGGTGTAGACCACGTCTGTCCGTTTTCGCTGAACTTAATTCTCATTGTGCTACGTTCTATTTTTGTGTAGCAACGTGATGAGTTAATAATCGTGACTGTCATTCCATCCTCATGTATCCCTAGTACCTTAGTTACTTCACCAGGCTTAGATTTTGATCACAATATGACATTTCTCCTTCTCATAGTCTCCGCGTATTCGAATTTGCTTCATCCGTAATAGTTTTTGCTCTAAACTGAACAATTTCGAATTTCTCTATTTCCATCAGCTTGTAAATGCGTGTTGTAATTGATCGCTAAAACATTCGCTCAGTAATCAGTGCATTTGCTGCGTGTCGCACTTCAGAATAACTTAGCGACTGACGGACTGACACCCGTGTGTTGACCGACAGGCTTGATAGCAGAGACTGACGGCTTGATAGTTTGACAATATGCCTTGACAGAAAAGCTTTCCGCAAATGACTCAATTTGAAATTTATATGATTAACTTATGATGTCCAGGGTAAAAATTGCCTCATGAATACTATGACAAAAAGGATTTTTCTCTGTCTCAGTAAATGTCGATCGATATCACCACGTTTTGTATTGATAACGAAGATTATTATGAGAATGTCATAATTATATTATGCTTTTCAGTAGCAAAAAATTAATAACCAGATTTGAATTTTAGGAGCAGTCGTAGACGTTTTCACGCACCAAAAAATATTCCAAAACCCCTTTTCATGATTTTAGTCATCAAAAACGAATAAATTAAAATACAAATAAGAATGAAATACGAATGCAAACAAGTTATAAACGCCAAAGCATAATGCTATCTTTTCGTTTTTATTTTAAATTACAGCGTCTTAAACTCAAACAACTGGCCTTAACTAATACTACTAAGACTCCTAAGAAAACGTTCAATAATTTAAACTCGAATCAAACACACAAATTATGCAAATGTGATGTGATTCCTGACCTCTACCGACCCTACGTCCCTTCAGAGACAGCATCGTGTCAGTAGCACTCGATGCTAACGATATTCATATATATTCAGTGCTGGTAACATTTGAGCTTGATATGGGCATATGGTAACACTGTAGCTCAACAACTCAACAGCTGAACAGCTCGACACTCGACACATTTGCTCAATCGGTTGATAGACGTGCTATTGATGGCCGACAAGGAATTATTTTATTGAGTGTTATTTGCCAGGGCCGGATGTAGTGTTAAGGTTTTCTGATATTTTACAGTTGTCTTTCTTTTTAAACAGCAATCCTACACAAAACAAAATCTCGAAACACAAACAGGTAAATCCGAGCCTATAGCACAATCTCGCAAATTTTTGTCATGCTCGGTCGCCCCAGTGAATGTCTTTCTTGATTTTGTTTAATGTCTCTGTTTGTTCCAGCGACGAAGGAAGCTGCGTTCACGTACGCCATCACTTCGGCCGGCGTGACGCACGCACTGAGCACGGCGTGCGCGCGGGGAGACCTGCCCACGTGCCAGTGCACCACCAACAGGTAGCACAAGCTTCATATACGTACAAATAAGATCTACATCGCTTGTAAAAAAAATGCACAATAACTTACCTATACCTGAACAGTTCACAATCATTCGAGTTTCGACGTTATAATTTCACGAGATTTATAAACTTACAAAGTTCAAGATCTTACTTTGATATACATTATTATCATTACTCTCAATGATTTCAAAAGGAAGGAGACGCCCATCAGAACATTTTGCCTAAACCCTCTTCATAGAAGCAAAAAGTAGCGCCATCTATGATCAATCATACGAACTACGTTGCTTTGGCCCGGAACTGACAGCTGGGGGCCATATAACTGGTGCCATTTTCGATGTTTGGTTGGGCCTGTTCTCAAGATAAAAGTCAATGCTATCTCTACTAATTTGCAGGCGGCGCGGCTCCACGGCGGAGCAGTTCGAGTGGGGCGGGTGTGGCGCGGGCGGAGCGTACGGTGCGCGCACGGCGAGGCGCTTCCTGGACGCGCGCGAGTTGGAGCGGGACGCGCGCGCGCTCATGAACCTGCACAACAACCGCGTGGGCCGCAAGGTGAGCGAGGTACTCACTCTACTCACTCAGCACGCTCGCCTCATTGCCACTGCTAGCACTGTGCTGTTTAATGAAACATCGAGCTCCACAGACAGTCCACGGCGACCGCGGATCATCCGTCGCGGACTGTCCGTTACCTTTCAATAAGGCTGCGGTTCCACTGAGGCGGACCTAATCACATGCCTTGAAATCTATTCTCTTATCCACTCAAGCCATGTGATTGGTGAATCGCTCTCCGCTCTGCTCCGATCCGCCTCTGTGGAACCGTAGCCTAAAGCTGTGCTTCTCATTCTTAGCGTGTCACGATCTTTAAGGCCGCCTATTGCACTCTTTGACTTATCTGGTAACAGACAGTAGACGCACTCGTATTCAGAGTGAATTTTCCAATGGGGCGTGGATTGCCAAATCCGAAACTACGAGGAATATCGAAAAATACTTAAAGGAGTCTCGAGGCCGATTTTGATGAAAACTGTATGTGCGTTATTGGACTTTTGCAAAATCAATTTTCCCTGCCACGAATCAAACCTGTTGATTTGCAAAAAAAAACGCGCTGTATTTTTACACGCTCAGTTGGAAAATTCACCCTGTATAGTATACCTCGGATATGAATCTGCTAACAATTAAATCAGGTGATACCGATATATTACAGTGTTATAACCTGTTAAATATTTTAGACAGACAGACCGCGACGGATGATCTGCTTGAAAAGTTCCTGTGTAACCAGAGTACTGGGGGCCTATCATGACGTCTTTAAATCGTGAGTAGTTCCGCTGAGGGAAAGCGACAGAGCTATACAAGTCGTCTAGCGCCATCCCGTTCTCACAGCTGAACTACTCACGCTTTAAGACGTCATGATAGGTCACCAGTAGTTGGCCTTATAAAGAGACTGTGACACAGTGGTGGATGTTTTTTCTTCAATACCTCGATGTATAATATTTATGCATGTAATGCCTGTGCTTTTATGCTTGCAGTAAAACTTTAGAACATGTATCTGATATACATAGATTTTGTTTAAAAAAAATCAAAACGAAAATATTCTTCTCAAGGGAACCTTGTTTGTCTAAGTAACTTATTTAAAACTTAAACAATGCTAAAACCCAATACATATACAACACAGAAGAAACTGACTTAAAATCATAAAAGTAGGTGGTTACTGACTCATAAACAAATTTATTATTTTATTACTGACTGGAGCAAACTCCAGGGCCGGACTAATGACGTCGATAACTAACAAGCTGCCAGGAATGTGAAAGTGTGCGTCACTATGAACATAATAATTATAATAACGATTGCAAGCGCTAGGGCGCGGGGTGAATTCCTGTGCAACTGTGAAAAATTCAGCAGTCGCCGAGCGCCGCCCACTGCATGTACCGACGTTAACTTGACTACTTAATAACGGGAGTTATGTCGCTTATTGATTATACCTTATAATTATAAACTGTGTTTGTAGTATGCAGTGTACCTAAAATAATGCACTAAATCTACGGTAATCCATTGCGCGTCACTACTTTTTGCAACTTGTTTATTTTCGATGTTAAATATAAATAATTTGACAATAGGTACGAAACCTATTGTTTCGTTTCTATTACCCAACATTATCAAGAACAAGCCACAGACTAGCTTCGATCTGCAAAAAATAAACGCGTGTCTCTTCCCGTTGATCGTTCAAGAAAATAGAAAATATGTAACAGTCACATGTGCAGTCTACGTATGCAGTATCAACTGCAAGCTCATATTACACGCAACAGTCATTTTATCTGTCCATCTATGTGTGTAATGATCAGCATAAGAAGAAATCGTTCCGGTTCGTACAGCCGCAGGCCGCCGGGCTCCCGGCGCGACACCCGCTATTATCGTATCGTGGATCGAGCTAATGCACAATTACGTATTGTACGAAATGACCGGGTAGTGTACGTACACCCGCGGCTCAGGGCTGGGGGCGCCGGACGCATGCATACTCATTTACGTTTAAACTGTGAATTTGTAACAGTTGTATAAATTACTGGTACTTACTGTAAATGCGTAGCTATCTAGATATCGACTATTTATAGAAAATAGTTTCTTTGGACGCATGAAAAAGTATATTTACTTTGATGTGTTATGTTACTCCTCTCACAGAGAGGAGGCCTGGGTCCCAGCAGTGGGAACATTATAGGCTGATGATAATGGTGTTATGTTAATTTAAATAATCACACTCCTTTTATCTAGGTTTTACGTTCCCGTGGGATAATTTTCGACTACCAAAACTAAACAAGTGTTATAATAATTATAAAGTTACGCGAGTTGTGAGTCATGAAAACACGCAAATGATCACGACTTATGATACTCTTGAATGCGTTTCGCTGATTGCACGCATTTATCTGCCAGTTAAAACATAATGATGCACATAACAATACCTTCCGAGCCAGCCGAGCTCCCACAGAACTTGTAATTGTATCGTGTATAAGTTCTGATCGTCTCATTACAAGTCCTACAATCATACGACTATTACCTTTATGACCAACTCAGTGGAATGACCGGCGAGAGTGCTTTGTTTTTCTTTTGGTTAAACTTACAGTAGACGAGACATGAGTAGAGATGAACAATGTGTTCTGATACTTTACACTTTATATTATGTTTTGTCTTCACTTTCTGTGTTTGTTTTCTCTTTAACTGTCAACGTTTCATTTAATTACTCTTCGTAGATTACAGACAGGAACTGGCTCATGCTTTTGGTTATTTGTTTATCACAACTCTGTTGTATCTGCCTAGTTACGCTGTGTGAATTATATTTCGTAAGATTTCTCTTTTTGCTGTTTAATAAATAATCGTCACAGCGTGTTAAAACGTTGGTTTTTACGTGTTTATTGTCCCACATATCTTGTTCGACGCGTCGTAACTCGTGAGATATATCGTCCGTCAGTCGAACTATGTAAAGTTATACCTGAGATCATATCGGAAGCTCGTTAACTGTAGACGGCGTGGTTTATGAATGTTTTTGGCACAGTTGCATCATTGACATAAGCCCCTTCGTACACCGTGGAGGCGCAGCGCCGGGGTGTATCCCCGCTGCCTCGAGAAGTTGAGGCGCGGCGGGAAGAGCTCCGGCGCGATCTCAGGGCAGTATGGAGGGCACGACTGTCGCTACCGACGGCTGGGCACGCCGCAATCGCGGCGGTAAGACCCCTCTTTGAGGAGTGGCTGGATAGGAGTCACGGCGTCCTGACCTACCGCATGACGCAGGTCCTCACCGGACACGGAAGTTTCGGGAGGTACCTGTGTCTAAGGAGAAAGGAGGAAACGCCTGGGTGTCACCACTGCGAAGATCGCCCGGAGGACACAGTAGAGCATACGGTGCAAGACTGCCCCGCTTGGGCAGAGCACCGACGTGTCCTCACGGCGGCGATAGGCGGAGTCCTCTCGCGCCCGGCATTGGTTGCGGCCATGCTGCGGGGCGAGACGGAGTGGGAAGCGGTCGCCTCCTTCTGCGAAGCAGTAATGCTCGCGAAGGAGGAGGCGGGCCGCGTGAGAGAGAGGACAATGTCCTCCCTCCGCCCCACCCGCGGTGGTTGGCGCCCATGGCGTCGGACGTCGCAAGACGATCTCCGGCCACCGTAGGCGCGGGCATGCGGGCGGCGAGTAAAGGGCAACTCGCAGCCCGACCATGGACCATGCCCGGGTCGACGGCGCGTTGTGTTCCACGCGCGCCTCAAAGAGCGTCAGCATGATGACGGGGCCCCCTCTCTAGAGGGCCAAAGCCTGCCGGGGTCGCGGGACTTATACCATTACCGTGACCCCGGAACATAAAGGGCTATTGAAGGACACCGTGGATTTTAGTCAGTACAAGTCTGACAGTCCCTCCCGCCCTGCCCGGGGTGGGAGGACTCATTTGATGATTTTACCACGAAAAAAAAAAAAACAAAAGCCCCTTCGTACACAAGACGACGCAAGTCTCCGATACCTTACGACTTTGGCATCCATTAACGCGTGCCTGTGTACGAACTTCTACAACATTATTTTTAGTATAATATGCGAAACCTGAATTTATAGTTTTTTCAGAATCAGTAACTGATTCGATTCCAATAGTTTTTAGGGTTCCGTAGCCAAATGGCAAAAACGGAACCCTTATAGATTCGTCATGTCTGTCTGTCTGTCTGTCCGTGTATGTCACAGCCACTTTTTGTCGAAAGTATAAGAGCTATCCTGTTGAAACTCGGAAGAAAGATGTATTATGTGAACCGCATTAGGATTTTCACACAAAAATCAAAACAAAACAAATTTTGGGGGTGCCCCCCATACTTAGAATTGAAACTCAAAAAAAAAAATTTCACCAAACCCATACGTGTGGGGTATCTATGAATAGGTCTTTAAAAATGATATTGAGGTCACTAACATCATTTTTTTCTAAACTGAACAGTTTGCGCGAGAGACACTTCCAAAGTGGTAAAAAGTGTCCCCCCCCCCACCCCGTAACTTCTAAAATAAGAGAATGATAAAACTAAAAAAAAATATATAATGTAGACCTCAACCAAAACTACCAACGAAAATTGGTTTGGATGAGATACAGTTAGCAGTTTTTGAGATATAGTACATTTTCAAAAACCGCAAATATAACTTTGCCATTCATACAAATACTATGAAAAACAAAGTTATTTTTATTGTTTGTGTATATTACTTACTAATCTCAATATAATTATATCTCTAATCTATGCTTGCTGCTACGGAACCCTTCATGGGCGAGTCCAACTCGCACTTGGCCGGTTTTACACCATATTTTTTACAAAAAAAAATAACTAAATTTTATTACCAGTTTATTACAATACAATCACCGAACGGTTAGGTACCTATTACCAAACTATTATCAAGAATGTTACATAACACAGGAGACGTGGTTTACGCGGGTTTATCGCGAAATGAGCATGTTTTTGAACGGACAACCAGGTAATATACAAGCTTATAACTTTGTGATTTTTATGATACGGTATTAAAATTTTTTACATAGATTCTTTACACAAAAAAAACTAGAGAGGTGTATCGGGTTTCGCATAAAAAAAATTATGTTGTAAAGATTAAAGTATTGCAATAGTCGCCTCGGTACCAAAGTCGTAAGGTATCGGAGACTTGCGTCGCGTTGGGTACGAAGGACTAGAGATGGGTAACTAGCCGAAATTTCAATAGCTTAGCTAACCGGCTATTTGTGGTGTAATAGCCAGCTAGCTAGCCAGCTATTTGGCTACTTGGCTATTGAACAATAGCGTTTAGTAACTAGCGGCGCAACGAAGCGGCGCCGGTGTAGCTAGGTAGGACTTACGAGTAAATAACGCAACATCAACTGCCCGTTCTGAATTCGATCCTAAATAAAAAAGAAATGATTTCCTCTCTGAGGTCACAATAACTAAAATACTAACTATCAAATTTTTATTTATTTTAAACCTGACGGTAATGTCGGTAACTAACCAGCTTTCTAATCATCGTATTTCATAAGTTCGTTCATGAAACGAACGAAATTACTAAGTATAATGCTCTCTCTTTGTCTAATCTATTTTGTGAATATTGTGAGAAAAAGATCGACAATACCAATGAAGATCGTACACGCGTAGCGCAGTAAGCGCGCACACAGCTATCGGCTATTTTGGTTACTCTAGCTACCCGGCTACCGAATACCGGGACGGCTATAAAACGTAGCAGTTAGCTATACTCCGTGGCGGCTACGCGGCTACGAGCGGCTACGCGGTTACGAGCGGCTACGCGGTTACGAGCGGCTACGCGGCTATATCATAACCTGTCAGTTATCTAGCCAACCAGTAGCCGATAGCTAGCTATCGTGTTGGCGGATATCATAGCCGTGGCTATTTCGCTCATAGCCGGTATTTGGCTAGTTATGGCTATAGCTACCCATCGCTACGAAGGACAATTACATTTTTCCCACGTTTTTATACACTCACTTTTCTTGTTCGTTTGTTTGTTTGTTTGTTTGTTTGTCGTTCCGGTTGGACTTTTGCAACTCAATTTTGAGGCACTTCCCGATAAGCTAGCAGGCTGAAATTTTGCACACGCTTTGAGTTCTGATGACAATGCATGACTAGCTAAGAAACGTCATAACAAATCCAATATGGCGGCCTCCCCAAGATGGCGGACTGGCTGTTTGAAATCCACCCTTATGATATGGGTATCAAATGAAAGGGTTTGCTGTCAGGAATACGAAAAAAATAGTCACGTGACTTAAATCCAATATGGCGGACGTCCAAGATGGCAGACAGGCTATTTGAAATGCACCCCTAAGATATGGATATCAAATGAAAGGGTTTGCTGTCAGGAGTACGAAAAAAATAGTCACGTGACTTAAATCCAATATGGCGGACGTCCAAAATGGCGGACAGGTTTTGAGGCACTTCCCGATAAGCTAGCAGGCTGAAATTTTCAGGGTAGCTTCAAACCCGATGAACAAAGATAAAAATAATAAAATAATTAATAGATTTTAAAAAATCTAAAAACCCACGTTTTTAAATGTCCTAAAAATAAGAAAATTCTAGCTAAAGCCCCTACGGGGCTGAGAGAGGGGCCACTCAAAACGTGGGGGCGTATCTTAGCAAGTTACACCCACGATCTATTACACGTCATGTAAATATATCCCATAAATAATCTCTTAAATAATATACGCCCCCACGTTTTGAGTGGCCCCTCTCTCAGCCCCGTAGGGGCTTTAGCTAGAATTTTCTTATGTTTAGGACATTTAAAAACGTGGGTTTTTAGATTTTTTAAAATCTATTAATTTTGAGAACTAAAATAGTTATAAACAGTGACACAATGTATCCAATAGCAACCTTATTGTAACGAGAATGTAGATAATTGTTATTTTGACTGTAATGTAAAATTACAAATGAAATAGCCGTAACTTATAGAATCAGGCGTTACTTTGCAGAAATTCATGACATTAAATGTTATGAAAAATATCTAACTTTAATTCCACGAAGAAAATCCAGGCTTGGATGCAGGATGCAGTCCGGCCCTGGACTCTCATTATTGAAAGCACGTATCTCTAAATGCTGAGTAAAATGTCAATACACGCCATTGCAAATAATTTTATTAATATGTTTTTAAATTAATATAATTATTTATACTGTTTCAAAACAATAATTTGCAACGTACGTATTCCTTGGACTGGAGGCGCACTTTAAGGCTGAGTTCAGATGTCACGACATACACTTGGCCTCACGTCGCGTCGTCTCTGGATTACTTTACATAATTATGTGAATTTTCGTGTGTATGAGATTTTAAGTTCAAACAGACATTTAAAGTGACGTATGGCTAACTTGCAAACGCGCGTTTGTTCGTTCCTGTAAACACTTTTATGTGTGTATTTTACAAGCTTCTAAAAAAAAAACTTTTATAATGCCGGGGTCACGGGACTAACGAATTACAGTGACCCCGAAACGTAAAGGGCTATTGAAGGACACCGTGGATTAAAGTCAGGACAAGTCTGACAGTCCCTCCTGCCCTGCCCTGGGGCTGTATTATGACGTCTTAAAACCAGGCTTGTTCCAGTGAGTGAACGAGGTGGTGCTAGACTACATGTATAGCTCTGTCTCTTTCTCACTGGAACAAACCTGGTTTTAAGACGTCATAATACGGCCGCTGGGTGGGAAGACTCATTAATTTGATGATATAGATAACCAAGCTAAAAAATTATAATAAGTCAATGAAATAAAAAACAACGTCACCGACTTTCTAATGAAAAGTTATTTAACACTTTATTTGTGTTTTATTTTAGAAGTTGGTTTGATTTTTAGGGTTCCGTAGCCAAATGGCGAAAACGGAACCCTTATAGATTCGTCATGTCTGTCTGTCTGTCTGTCTGTCCGTGTATGTCACAGCCACTTTTTGTCCAAAGTATATGAGCTATCCTGTTGAAACTTGGTAAGTAGATGTATTATGTGAACCGCATTAGGATTTTCGCACAAAAATAAAAACAAAACAAATTTTGGGGGTGCCCCCCATACTTGGAATTGAAACTCATAAATTTTTTTTTCACCAAACATATACGTGTGGGGTATCTATGGATAGGTCTTCAAAAATGATATTGAGGTTACTAATATCATTTTTTTCTAAACTGAACAGTTTGCGCGAGAGACACTTCCAAAGTGGTAAAAAGTTGGTCCCCCCCCCCCCGTAACTTCTAAAATAAGAGAATGATGAAACTAAAAAAAAAATATAATGTAGACCTCAACAAAAACTTCCAACGAAAATTGGTTTGGATGAAATACAGTTAGCAGTTTTTGAGATATAGTACATTTTAAAAAACCGCAAATATAACTTTGCCATTCATACAAACACTATGAAAAACAAAGTTATTTTTGTTGTTTGTGTATATTACTTACTAATCTAAATATAATTACATCCCTAATCTATGCTTGCTACTACGGAACCCTTCATGGGCGAGTCCAACTCGCACTTGGCCGGTTTTTTTTTTTAAGTTTTTTTCCGTATTTTTTCGCTTTTACTAAATAGTAGTTGATTTTTTCCAGACAGTGAAGGACTTAGTGCGTCGCGAGTGCAAGTGCCACGGCGTGTCGGGCTCGTGCGCCATGCGGACGTGCTGGCGCGCCGTGCCCAACTTCAGCGCCGCCGCCGCCGCGCTACGCGACCGCTACGACCGCGCCAAGCTTGTCGCGCCGCAGTCGCAGCGCCACGCGCGCGACAGACCGCCCAGGCAGACGCATCTCGTACTTGTACGGAGGTAAGGCTTTCAGCGACATGTTGCGATTCTTTCTTCATTCTAGGGGTTCAGTGTGTAGAAGGGACGCGAGGTATAATGGAGACATACACACTTAAGGCACACTTAACACAACACTAACGTAGAGCAAGCGCCATCAGGACGTCATTTGCAAGCGGCCATTAACAAATGGCGTCCTGTTGGCCTTAAGTGCGTTTTACCCATCATAACCCGCGTCCCCGTCTTATAGGTACATTGTTCCCTTAAAGCTACTTTTTAACACATAACTAACAGACTGTGTCCCGTTCAACGCGCAGCTGCAGGATGCCTGTCAATGTAGAATGGACCGTGCTCAAACAAACCTCTGCTTGATTCGATAAACAACCAGTAAATCGAAATAAATCCGTTTCACAGACGAAGTCATAGAACCGTTAAAATCACAAAATTTTCTATTTACGAATCTTCAGTGAAGATGTCGTCCTTTTACAATGTTCAAGTAACCATATCTCTTGTGTACTCAAGTGTGTCGCATGTTCTACAGACAGAAGGCGAACCCGGGCGCGGTGCGAGTGCCGCGCAAGTCGGAGCTGGTGTACCTGACGCCGTCGCCGTCGTACTGCGAGCGCGACGACGCGGCCGGCTCGCTCGGCACGCACCAGCGGACCTGCAACAGGACTTCCAGAGGTAACATAACATAACTAACGTCCTCATCTGATTAGTTTTCTCCCAACTACGAGTAAGTACTGAAAAACTTTGCGATCACTTTGAAAAACCGCTGCCGACAAACTGTCTTGCATGGCAGAAAAATTCAACTAAGTAGTTGGAGTCCTGGTGGCCTACCATCACGTTACAAAGCTTGAGTAGTTCAGCAGTGAGAACGAGATGGCGCTAGACGACTTGTATAGCTCTGTCGCTTTCCCTCAACGGAACTACTCATGCTTTAAGACGTCATGGTAGGTCACCTGTAGCTCATAGTGCTATAGTGTGAGGTGTGTTCCACAGGCGAGGACGGGTGCGAGTCAATGTGCTGCGGGCGCGGCTACAGCACGGTGCGCAGTGTGCAGGAGACCAAGTGCCGCTGCCGCTTCCACTGGTGCTGCCGCGTGTCCTGCGACACCTGCGTCGAACACACCGAGACGCACGTCTGCAACTGACCGCGTACCGTGCACGACTGACGACTCGCCTTCATAAGTGTGCACTTATCGTGGTGTCTCGACTGAAGTGCTGAACATTCCCGTTACGACAGTGACTGCGGACAATATGAAAGAAATCCAGAGAACTTATTAAGAGTCACCGCAATACAACTTCAACGTTTCGATTAAGGGAGGGACGCGATACGACGCAATTCGACCGATTCCAACTATAAGTGAAAAATCATCCTTACCACTACGACATATGACATAAAACACGTTGTTATCAACGAGTAGATTAAAGGCAAAACACGCTCGCCACAATCAATCGAATTGCATCATTATTTCGTAGTAGCAAGGTTGATTTTCATTTTTAGTTAGTGGCAATTGCAAATCGCACGAGTCGCGTCATGGGTAAGTACTTACAGGTACACGTGCGTGTCGCTGGACGCAAGTCGCGTCACAAGTTGTATTGCCTGTGCAAGTGCGCGCGCACACAGGCAGCGCGCGCTTACCCGACGAATGTAATTGACAGGTGACCTACCATGACGTCTTAAAGCGTGAGTAGTTCAGCTGAGGGAACGAGATGGCGCTAGACGACTTGTATAGCTCTGTCTCTTTTCCACAGCCTAACTATTCACGCTTTAAAACGTCAGGATAGGCCACCAGGACTCAAAGTACTCACTCACAAAGCTAATAATTTGATTCAAACACACGTGTGTTCCTCGCTTCATAAAAAAAAATGTGAATGGACATGATAATAGTGTTAAATATAATTAAATGAATTAATTAATTTATAGCGCAGCGACGAGATTGTGAATATTTGTGATAACAGCATAATAATAATATTGTTTATTTAATAAACTAAGTTTAAATGAAATGGAGAAATTGTTTCACAGTTTCTAAAATGTTTGGAAAATGTGTTGTTGTGACTTGCCTTTGTACTTCTTAATGTTAATATAATAATCTATTCTAAATGCTTCAGATCACTTAATATTGACTATTAAAACCAACGATACACAATACACAATGTCTCACATTCCTATGGCACAATACTCACTCAAACATTGAGTATACTTCAAAACTATTGCGATGTCACCGTAGTCGTACAAATCAAATCGCGTTATAAAACCGTATACGTATTACCTAAGGGTCAAGTTACACCGAGACGCGACGTTGCGCACACATTTCAATAGAGCTACTCAAAATCTGACTACTTACTACACGAAAAGATACACATTTCGCAACGCAGCGCGCCGCGACGCGGCTTCGCGCTGCGTTTTAATAGCGAGTAGCGACTCAAAATCTAACTTTATTTGCTTCACAAAAAAATACATATTTGTAGTTTCGTTGCGTCATGTCGCGTTGCGTCGCGTCTCAGTGTGAACTGACCGTTAGGCTTGAATTTCTCTTACGTTGATGTCGGCTGCGTTCGGTCAGACGGTATCCACTGGAAGTCTTATCAAACTAGGGTTAGTGACATCGGCACTACTATACTATGATTTAGTTAACACAATGTAAATTCATACGCAAGTCTGACATAAGCGTAAAGGTGCGTACGGTTTGCGCGTACCCTGGTACGCGTGTCCGGAACGCGACGCCTTGTCCACGCGACGCCTTAAGAAGAATACAGTCCTAAGTTGCGAGCTACTTACCACAATTCAACATCATCGTATCGTATGGTTTAGCCCAAAAGTCGCTACAAGTCCAACCATTATCGATAATATACCAGCGGTTGACTGATCACTACATGAATACACTCATCAAACAATTGTATAGGATTGACTTACTAAGATAAATCTATGTACAGTCGCCAGCACATCAACCTACCGCAATCTGTAAAATTTTCCCAATCGAACATGACCCTTCTCCTATTGTGATAAAGTTGAAAATCAATAAATTGGGATAGTTTGCTGTGCTGGCGTCTGTACTTGCCGAATAGTTACTAACACCAGTCGCTTTAATACTACGTTGTAAATATTTATTAATATACAGTGGACGTACAGACGCCAACACGTCAACCTACCACATTCTGTCAAATTTTCCCAATCGAATATGAACCTTGTTTGGTCTTTTAATAAAGTTGAAAATCTATTTAAATACTGATTGGGTTAGATTGATGTGGTGTCTGTACCTATTTATAATCATCAGCAGATTATAGAATCAATTAGTAGAGTTTCACAAATTACGTTGAAATATTTATGTAATTTATTAATAAGCTTCGTGAACATAATTATTAAGTTAATTGTGACGTTAACTAATATCACTCAGCAATACAATCATATTATAGAGACGCAGGAAATGTGGCAAGTGTGAGAAGGACAAAGTGATTATCATAATTTAAGGCTTTGACAAACAGCAAGCGACGTCCGCTCGCTGAGATCGAGCCTCTACCATGAATTGTTGTCATAACGATACTCGATCATACGCATCGACCGCGTTTGTCGCTCTCATTGGTTGAGAGTTCATACAACCTTGGAGCGGGACAATGAGAGCGACAAACGCGGTCGATATCTATGATCCAGTATCGTATACAACTCATGGTATGGGTAGTGGTGGCCTACCGTGAAGTCTTAAAGCGAGAGTAGTTCCGCTGAGAGAACGAGATGGCGCTAGACGACTTGTATAGCTCTGTCTCTTTCCCTCATGGTAGGCCACCTGAATGTTGGCGCGACGCGATACTGACGGAGCGGGACCGTGGCGTGTTTCCTACAGTGTCGCGTCGCGTCGCGCTAACGCCACGCTACCGCGCTAGTGTGGCGTTTTGATGACTTACATACAAAATTATCATAGTACCTAAGTAAGCATGTCAAGCACCCGCCGCGCCGAACTTACTGTTTGGTAAGTTAAAGCTAGTGAAAATCACTTTTTCTCTTTCTAGTTAGAGAGAGGCCAGTTTTTCATTTAATTTTTTATGGCTTTCAATCCAATTGTTTTGTGCGTTAAAATGTGGTCACAACTGTATAATGGGCAATATCGAACCACTTTAACTGAACACGTACTCGACTGATCGCTTTGATTAGGACGCGGGATGGTGTTGATACTTTGTGAAATTCTACTGATGTTCATGTGTGGTTGTCAATGGGAGGTTGATGTGCATTTACTGTAAGTTCCGACGGCTTTAATACGTGTTAGTGTAAGTTGTATCATTGTATAATGAACTGTTTGTAGTCGTAAGAGAGAACATTCCGATAGACGTAACTTAACTTATTCACGCACCGGCGACTCGGCGAATAAACGTTTTACCACCAACTTGACTTATTATTTACCTATCATTTATTTCAATTAATTCTTAATTATAATGTAACTAGGTATAGCCAACCTTCCCAACGGACGCTCTGGATATGTGCCCGGGGATGTGCGTGTGAACTGAGGGACCAAACTGGAATACGCAAAATAAAAATCGTAGGATTTAGTAGTAGACTTAAAACAATTGTAGAACAAATCTGGGAATTTGTAAACAAATATATTAAAAACTACAGCCCTTAAAGTGTGGTCCCTCAGTCCTCACAGACCATCAGCCATATCTCTTAAAGTATTGGATAAATTAAGGTTTTGTGACTACAGACATTTAGTAAAGAAATTGTAAAGAAATTTACTGAATAACAGATCACAAAGCATCAAAGGTAAAAAATAAATAACGACTAAACTGTGGTCCCTCAATCCTCATAAGAAAAATAAATAGTTTAGTGAATATTACCTAGTAAATCTTTCTGTTTCCACATGAAGTTTTAGTAAGAGGCTTAAAACATTTTGTAAAAAAGAAATGAAAAAAAAAATATCAACGCAATTTGAAGATAGCGAATAATAAAACTGGTCCCTCAATCCTCACCTCTACTGATATAAGTGCATGTATTAGCTGCTAGACGAGAGGATTACCTATCAGAAAGTCTAGTGTACTTAACTTTTAGTAAAAAGTCTCTACTAAATAACAGGTACCTAAAATTGTGTATTTCTTACCTCTTAGCTAAGATAATAATATATATTTTTTAAATCCTATGACCACAGATAGAGTAGTGTGACCACACAATGAAACAAAATGTAGACAGTACTATTATACTTTACTTAATATAGTATTAGACGAAACGAAAACAAGGTTGTACGGTTAATTTAATGTTAGATATATTACATGATTGTGGCGTATGTGTACATTTTTTTTGTGGTAAAATCATCAAATGATTTCTCCCACATAGGACAGAGCGGGAGGGACATTCAGACTCGTACTGACTAAAATCCACGGTGTCCTTCAATAGCCCTTTACGTTCCGGGGTCACGGTAATTCATAAGTCCCGCGACCCTCTAAGGGTGGGGGGCCGTCATTATGCTGACACTCTTCGTGGAACACAACGCGCCGTCGAGCTGGGCGTGGTCCATGGCGTATGTGTATTTAATAAAAAACCGGCCAAGTGCGAGTTGGACTCGCCCATGAAGGGTTCCGTAGCAGCAAGCATAGATTAGAGATATAATTATATTGAGATTAGAAAGTAATATACACAAACAATAAAAATAACTTTGTTTTTCATAGTATTTGTATGAATGGCAAAGTTATATTTGCGGTTTTTGAAAATGTACTATATCTCAAAAACTGCTAACTGTATCTCATCCAAACCAATTTTCGTTGGTAGTTTTGGTTGAGGTCTACATTATATATTTTTTTTAGTTTTATCATTCTCTTATTTTAGAAGTTACGGGGGGGGGGACACACTTTTTACCACTTTGGAAATGTCTCTCGCGCAAACTGTTCAGTTTAGAAAAAAATGATGTTAGTAACCTCAATATAATTTTTAAAGACCTATTCATATATACCCCACACGTATGGGTTTGGTGAAAAAAATTTTTTTGAGTTCCAATTCTAAGTATGGGGGGCACCCCCAAAATTTGTTTTGTTTTGATCTTTGTGTGAGAATCCTAATGCGGTTCACATAATACATCTTTTTACCAAGTTTCAACAGGATAGCTCTTATACTTTCGACAAAAAGTGGCTGTGACATACACGGACAGACAGACAGACAGACAGACAGACAGACAGACAGACATGACGAATCTATAAGGGTTCCGTTTTTGCCATTTGGCTACGGAACCCTAAAAAGTGGAATGCAAAATTAATTAACCACTTATTACAATACTTTTGTCAGTACTTACATACAATAATTTTGAAGTATTGGTCATCATAGCAAAAGAAACTATCGTTCTTATAATAGTGATATCGGTAGATAAAGGAAGATTATGCAGTGGATTAATAAAATAGAAAACTGAGAATAAACTACACTTAACATCAACAATAGAAAACAAACATTAGACAACATTAGAAACAAACACTGAAAGAAATTCTCTTAGTAATGTTCCTGTTACCATAACGGTAAAGAACAAAATCAAGGGCGCATTTGAATTCATTCCAGCATTAATTTCAGGGGGTCTCGGCCATTATCGATGTCACTATTTTATGAATGAGCGTTACTTTTGTTGTAATGATCAACATCTCAAAATGATTGAAAGTACTGATCAAAAAATATTCTTACATTCATTAAGCTACATCCAAATTTAAATTAATTAAATAAAAAGTGATTTGTTAATTTTGTAATCTACTTTTTTATTAAATACACTTACGCCACATGTAATATACCTAACTTTAAATTAACCATACAACCTTGTTTTCGTTTCGTCTAATATTAAATAAAGTATAATAGTACTGTCTACATTTTGTTCCATTGTGTGGTCACACTACTCTATCTATTGTCATAGGATTTAAAAAAATATATTATCTTAGCTAAGAGGTAAGAAATACACAATTTTAGGTACCTGTTATTTAGTAGAGACTTTTTACTAAAAGTTAAGTACACTAGACTTTCTGATAGGTAATCCTCTCGTCTAGCAGCTAATACATGCACTTATGTCAGTAGAGGTGAGGATTGAGGGACCAGTTTTATTATTATTAGACCAGTTATATTTTTTTTCCTTTCCTTTTTACAAATAGTTTTATGTCTCTACTAAAACTTCATGTGGAAAAAGAAAGATTTACTAGGTAATATTCACTAAACTATTTATTTTGAGGATTGAGGGACCACAGTTATAATCGTTATATATTTTTTACCTTTGATGCTTTGTGATCTGTTATTCAGTAAATATCTTTACAATTTCTTTACTAAATGTCTGTAGTCACAAAACCTTAATTTATCCTATACTTTCAGAGATATGGCTGATGGTCTGTGAGGACTGAGGGACCACACTTTAAGGGCTGTAGTTTTTAATATATTTGTTTACAAATTCCCAGATTTGTTCTACAATTGTTTTAAGTCTACTACTAAATCCTTCGATTTTTATTTTGCGTATTCCTGTTTGGTCCCTCAGTTCACACGCACATGCCCGGGGTCACGTAATCCATGCCCCCGAGAACCGGGGACGTGGGACTGTCTTATCAGATAACCGTGGCCCCGGAACGTAAAGGACCTTTGAAGGAAACTGAGGATTTTCCCATCCTGCCGTGTGTGAGATTCATTTGATGATTTTATCAAAAAAACATACGCCCAAGAAGGACATCTAATTATCTCTAAGGCGCCCATTACACGGTAGGCTTTACCATGGCAAAACCATGGCAGAGATATTGACTGACGGAAAACCTATCGTATAAAGCCTCCTGCAGACACACGCGATTAATCGCGCTGCGACAACGAGCCAAGCTAATTTCCACTCTAAAAATATTGCGAATGGACCGCGACATGTCGCCCCGCGCGATTAATCGCGTGTGTCTGCAGAAGGCTTAATGCGTTGATTGACGTTTGAATGACGAAAATTGTAGGCGACAAAAATTCCATCATTCAACCATCATTCATGATTGATGGTTTTGCCATGGCAAAACCTACCGTGTAATGGGCGCCTAAGTGCCTAAACACACTATGCCGAAGTTACGCGACGGAAGTTCGGCGGCTGATTTCACGTTCCGACGTATTTGGCTGATATGACACACCATAAGTGCCGAACTTACGCGGCGTAAATTCGGCGCGGGTGGCGCGGGCGCCTCCCTGCTGCTCCCCGCCCCCGGATCTTCGTCAAAATCAAAATATTTTATTTTACATGGGCCACAATGGGCACTTATAAAACGTCGAGGGAAAAAAAAAATTGGCACGGTTCGGGTTGGTCGCTTCCATGGAGAAGAACCGGGAAGAAACTCCATGGTTAATCGAACCGAATCGGTCGGTAATCGAACCGAACTTCGGTCGCGTATAATGTGTGGTCACAGAATAAGTTCCCGCCGAACTTACGCCCGACCGAAGTTACGCTGTACGCTATGACGCGACGTAATTTCGGCATAGTGTGTCGTCAGTAATTCAAATAGCATTGCAGGCGTAATTGCGCCGAACTTCGGTCGCGTAACTTCGGCATAGTGTGTTTAGACACTAAGGGGTTCAAAAATTTCGAACTCACTACGCTCGCTAAAAGCGAGTCCTACATTCGTGTAATTATTTATTTATTTGTTTTATGAACGATCAACACAAGGGATTCGAGATGGTCTGCTAGTTGACGGGGCCTCCCTTTAGAGGGCCAAAGGCTGCCGGGGTCGCGGGACTAACGAATACCGTGACCCCGGAACATAAAGGGCTATTGAAGGACACCGTGGATTATAGTCAGTACAAATCTGACAGTCCCTCCCTCCCTGTCCTAAGTGGAGGAACCAATTATAAAAGTACTCTGTGGGAGGAACTCATTTGATGATTTTACCACGATAAAAAAAGTGGTCTGCTAGTGGATTCGATTCACTGGACTCACTTGTGTATCCTACACCCTCAGTCCTAAAGTCCCCGGGATCTCCAATAAGTTACAGACTGCACGTGCCTGTAAATACAATTGATATGCTAAAGTTATGAAGCTTGCTCGTTATAACTTGATCATTACCGACATCGCACATACTTCACTAGTGTCGACTATCAGCGCAGAACGTATTGTTCAAACTTATAATTGAGGACAGCACTACACGACTATATGAAGTTTCGAGTGCCATTGAGCGGATATTATGCATCTGTGAACTTGATATTATTATTTACTTACAAACGGCATTATGTAAAAGATTCCAGGAAAACTGTAATCTCATTCTCACCCATTAATTTTCAAAATGTTTCAGAAAGGTATTTTTTCTAATTAATCAAAAAATCCATTTAACATTAATAATTGCAAAGAAGGTTCAATATTTTTACAGGATTTTATCCCAGTTGGACGTAATCTTGCTTAGGTACAAACGCCAGCAGGTCAACCTACCCGAATCTGCCAAATTTTACCAATGGAACATTGACCTTATCTCCTTTGGTATTGTGATAAGGTTGAAAATTTGATTGATTGTGCATGGTAGCTTGATGAGCTGGTGTCTGTATTTAGATATACTTTCTGATGTCTTCGCGAACATAGACGCGGACAAACGTCATCAAAATTGTTGCAAAATAATGTCAGTTTAGTATAAAATTAGAGCTGAGTAGGCCACAGCGACAATGAGCCACTTTGTAAGCTCTCTCGATTATGTACGACAATAAATATAACTCGCGCGTGCACAGCCAGACAGGTAAATCACTGAAAATTCGTGTTTCATACAATAGCTGAACAAACATTGTACTTCAGCATAACTCAGCGACTCTCGTAGCGGCTATAAATTGTCGCGGCACATCGCAAACACAGCATGTCGTGTCGCGTGAATGTGTGGCAGATAGGGCGCATAACTCATGTGGACACGCGCCTCATGCTAATTACTCATGTTCATAACACACTACACTGGCAACACAGAAGGTTGGCCGACACTGCAAGAAAATCACGATTTTTCAGTTGAAATTTTCATGGCATACGATTAACACAAAACTCGACCCCACTTAGGAAGGGGAAATACGGCGCAGTGCGATGCGACGTGACACCACAATAAATTTACCGCATCGACTACAGACACAGATTGACTAGAAACCATTCATTCTTTCACTTATTTCCTCAGTTGCCCTTTGCCGTCCAGGGCAGCAGTAACAAACCCCGTCAATTTGCTGTCAGGTTAGTAGCTGGATATCGTCTGCCCATCCTCGTCTCCCGCGGCTTCTGAAGCGTTAGGAGGAGAATTTCCTCTCCCTCACGCCTTCCGCTTCCTTCTTTGTTAAGATTAGGTACTGCTTTGTGGGAAGGAGATGACATTCTTACCATAGGAGGTGACCGCGTAATATGGCCTATACACAGGCTGAATTTGAGAGGTCGCCGCTGCTGCCTGCTGCTTCTATAAGGACATGTCGCTTTTGAGGCGACACCCAAACCTGTGGCAATCCCTTCTAGAAATGTCAACTGTTATGATCTTTATGGATGATTCCTTGAAAGTGGACTTTAGATTCGGCAGTACAACATCATTTTGGGAAGACTGAACCTTCTGCAGCGCTCCAGATTCTGAGCTATGGCCGCTCTGGTCACCGGTTAGCCGCAATCTGTCGCACCTCGAGATTTATGAGCTCGCATCCGGAATACTAAACACATACGAGGACCCATTAACAACACGAGCGCCGAACTCACACATCCCTCTCAGTACTCTGCACACTCATCATCATTTTATCCGCGCCCGAAGGATTTACTTTTATTTATTCTACTTTTCAGCTGTTTACAGAAAACTAGTTAGCTTTTTTCATTGCTGTGCTCCCGTTATGGACAGAAATGGAATACTTAGTCTAATAATACAGGTGTGTTTTTCTTTCCGAAACCAGCGGGTTCGATACCTAGCCAGGATTATCAATTTTTCTAAAATCCATTGATGCAGTTTTAGTTTTCGTCAATTTCGGGCAAGAGACTCCTTTCAGTATTTTTCGATATTCCTCATAGTTTCCGATATAGCCATCCGCGCTTAGTTGACATATTCTCTCTGTATAAGTCCAAAGCCATTTCAGAGGCTGGTGGTGTTCCCAGAGAGAGAGGCCAAATCCAAACAAGAAAAAAACATAGAATAAAATAAAAAAAAAACGGCCAAGTGCGAAGTGGACTCGCCCATGAAGGGTTCCGTAGTAGCAAGCTTAAATTAGGGATATAATTATATTGAGATTAGTAAGTAATAAAAATAAAGCCTCCTGCAGACACACGCGATTAATCGCGCTACGACAACGAGCCAAGCTAATTTCCACTCTAAAAATACTGTGAATGGACCGCGACCTGTCGCCCCGCGCGATTAATCGCGTGTGTCTGCAGGAGGCTTAACTTTGTTGTGGCTTTGTTTTTTTATTTCGTTGTCTTTTATGCCACCGACTTCCGAAAGAAAAGTTATTTTTATGGTTATTTTACCCTTTTTTGTGGTTGTTTTTGAAGGCGGTTAATTTTTTTTATGTTTTTAAATATAATGTATCATTTTCTTACATGTGCACTAGAATTTGGTAATCCTTAGCACCGGTATTAACATCGCCCGTGTACACAATAAGCTAATAAAATTCCCTATCAAAAACTGCTGAACCGAATTTGATGAAACTTGCAGTGTTCCCTAAAGTGAACTATTCCTCGTATAACAAAAAAGAATTTTGAAAATCGGTCCACAATTGGCGGAGTAATCGCGTAACAAACACTCAAGAAAAGTAAAGATCATCACATCATCCATCAATAAAAATGTTTTTTTTTTAGCGTGGTTAAATCATCAAATGAGTCCTCCCATCCAGGGCTGGGCGGGACTGTCAGACTTTTACTGACTAAAATCCACGGTGTCCTTCATTAGCCCTTTACGTTCCGGGGTCACGGTAATGGTATCAATAAAAATGCTTACAAAATAAAAAGTACTGAACCAAATTGGATGAAATTTTTATGGGACCAATGAGAGTGGCAAGTACCTATACTGCATCGAAGGAAAAAAGAATTACACTAATCGGACTAGAAACCTCGGCGTAATCGGTGTACATACATAAAAAAAAAAACAAACCGACCGAATTAAGAACCTCCTCCTTTTTTTGAAATCGGTTAAAAACTGGAACCCATGGAACCTTATTCAACAGCTTTATTTGCACCTCGTAGCGACATCTCTTCACATGATTTGCAACAATATTTTTTTACTTCTGCTACTCGACAACAGGTGGCAATGCCTGTAGATTGTTTGATATTTCTATCAGCCCGCTCTGTTCCACTTCCATTGTTAATAATTATCCTAATTTTATTATAAAATTTAGTGAATATTGATTAAGCTATAAATACTTTAAGAAATCCCACTATCTACCAATAATTCATATCGACGATCCTGTGTAAAACGTGCCGCAGCTGTCATGCTTTGCTGTCATTGTCACGATGATAGGCTAGCGTCACCGTCACATTGTTTGTGTTTTGGTTTCGGGATATATTTGTAATGTAATAAAATTTAAATAAAAACACTGCTTGCTTGCTGTTGAAGCAACACAATGCCGAAACCTACGTGTGTGCAATGTAATACCAATGACTCTTTACTGTGGCGCTCTACCGAAACCGGACAGATATGCAACGAGTGCCATCTTTCAAACACAGCCAGTAAAGAAGCAAAAAGTGACGCCAGCGTCAAACCTGAACCTGATGACAAGAAAGAAGATAAAGATGACGCAGACAGCAAGAATGAAAGGAGCGAAGGAGAAACTACACCCGCTAAAGCGACTGGCAAGGGCACTAGAAAGAGTACTCGCTCAACTAGATATAAGGCGAAAACGCCTGCGCCAGCACCTACGAAAGGGCCGGCAGCGCGCGGCCGAGGACGGCGCAGTATATTCAAGCGCCAGCCGCTGAAGGCGCCGACCGCTACAGCCACCGTGGTGACCAGCGACTCAATCTTTTACAAGGGCAACTACATGCAAGTGGGTGACATCGTGTCAATGACAGATGTTGACGGCGGCACGTTCTACGCGCAGATTCGCGGCTTCATGACCGACCAGTACTGTGAGAAGAGTGCAGTGGTCACGTGGCTGCTGCCCACCAAGGCCAGTCCACCGCCGGAGCAGTGCTTTGATCCTGCTACTTACATCATTGGTATGGAAACTTAAATCATATTATTTTGGAAAGGGAAATAATAGCACAATCTACTATCATCAGAAAGGAAAAGTATTTTGCTTCTCCCAGTAATGTGGGATAAAACCAGGATAATGATAGTTGTATAATCTTTACTTACATTATTTCTTTATTTGGTGAAATAATAGAAAACTGCAAAAATATAATATCATTTGTAAAATAAATCAATAGTATTTTTATTATTAGTAACAAGGAATATTATAACAGCAAAACTATAAAGTACATGATTGTATGGTTTAAGAATCTGTTCAAGAAATAACTAACCAAATGAGTTAATAATTTCAGGGCCTGAAGAAGAGCTGCCTCGCAAGCTAGATGTGATGGAGTTTGTGATGCACGCTCCGTCTGACTACTACAAAGCTAGCAGCAGCCCGTACCAGCTGATCGACAGTGAGGTCAACAACTACAGCGGCTACATCTGGACCAGTCTCGAACCCAAGGAGAAGACATAGATTGTAATGTTTAGTTAATAAAGATCTTTTAATTACTAGCTCTTTTAGAATTGATTGTCTTTTATTCCATCACTTTCAACATAGCTTCATCAGTTGTATTATGTTTTAGGTGCAGAAAGCCTAATTTATTCGCAAAATGGCAACAGAGTCGCAAAAGGCACAAGGACAATTTCTCAAAATGGATTTTTTTCTGTAATTTCTTCTATTAAAAGATTACTTCTCTTCGATTTAACTAAATGTTGTTCTATATCAATTATATCATGCGAAAAAATCATACATTTCCAAGAATTATACTCCCACGTACTGTGAACTCCCACAGAAAATTTTCAATGGGGATGGCAACTCAAAGCTAATCGTAGATGTCGCTGCGATCGTTGTCCCATATGTCAGATTACTGTATAGCTTGTACAAAAAACAAACACGTATTTTGTTATAAAAATTGAGTTTATCGTAAAAAACAAATATGGGAAATTATTCGTCAATGCAGTGCATATACTAAAACCAGAAGTAAGACGCCGCGGAGCATCTACAAGAGGAAAAAGAAGTGATTTAGTTGAGAGGCTAGAAATTTGATTCTACTACATTAAACACACATTTACTTGTAGTTGGGAGTTAAAATTGTAATTTTTAAGTAGGTATTACATGTACTAGCCTCTACAAAGAATATAGTACTGCTTCTGACATTCTATATTGAGAAAAATGTCATCAAGTTTTGTGTTTGTCTTCTTCATCTAATTTTACATCTATTTTATAGATTGGAGCAATATGATAAGAATTTGATACTTCCTAACACCACAACTATCACAAATCTCGTCCCGGTGATAATTCTTCCACCAGACGAACGATTTCATGATATAAAGAGCGATGCAATACTTAACCTCCAATAGAAAAGTAGATATTATTTTTAAAGGTGTATCCGATTGTTTAGTTATGGTATAATCATAGAATTTCATTAATAAATTCAACTGACGGCCTGTCCCGGCTTCGCAAGGGTAGATATTTGTTTATTAAATAGCTTTTCCTTATTGATAATACAATTTTTGTTCTCACAGCAGTTATAGCAGCTACCCATTATTTCTTGATAGTGTAAATTGTCGGAAATTTGTACGTTCCATAATTTTACAGCTTATTTCACAATATCTAGTCATTTTACATCAATAAAAGCGTTTTTTTCATAAAATTCCTTTGATTTGACAGTTCTTTTGGGACACAAATGTCACTTTTCACTTTGACACTTGCCTTCCCCATTGTTATCATTTACTGTTTTCCGAATCAGGCTTTTCGGGTATTTGCCATTTTGAGAATCAGGCTTTTTGAGAATTTATCATTATGAGAATTAAAGAATTTGCAATTTTGAGAACTTGTCTTTGCGACTCGGTTGCCATTTTGAAAATAAGGCTTTTTGCGCCTAAAAGTTTAGAATCCAGCTGACAATGGCAGAATAGTAGGTAGACATCGTCTTGACTTGCCATTTAAGAAAAAATAGAATAGACATTGACAGGCATTGACAGGTGACAGCTGTCCTGTCACTGTCACTGTCACTGTCATTGTATTCGCTAAATGTTGTTGTTACGGCAATCGCCGGTATCTATAAATTTCACTTAATTATTTCCCACACAATCAAAAGTCACAAACTCACAATGAGTCGCAAAGAAGCTCTGTCTTCGTTCATCCAGCAGATCCACGGCCGCCCCGTCGTCGTGAAACTGAACAGTGGCGTCGATTACAGAGGTAAAGAGGTTACAATATTACTATGTACATAAATACTTTACCTTGAGCTCGCGCGCTCTTCGCAGTGACATCAGATACACACAGTTACCTGTATTTATCGTCCTCGGACATACGGAAGCTATGGTTGAATGAGATAATCGTGAAAACAATGATTGTTTGTAAGACAAAGTTTTATAGGTTAGGTACAATATTCAAGATTTACTACTCTTGCGACAGCTAGCATTATATTCTTGTACTTAGAACTAGTAGTAAAACACCACCATGCTTTATAAAACTTTCCTTATTCATATAAAATTCACCTATTGTATTTATTGCACTGATCTTGTGGTTTCAGGCGTGCTAGCGTGTCTTGACGGCTACATGAACATCGCACTCGAACAGACTGAAGAGTATGTGAATGGACAGCTCAAGAACAAATACGGAGATGCTTTCATCCGCGGGAACAATGTACTGTATATCAGCACACAGAAGAGGCGGATGTAGGTAACATGTTGTATACAAATAGGGTTAAGGATAAATTAAAGTTTTTGTAATCTCTGTCAGTAAAGTAATTTTATTTCAGAAACATTTGCACCGTTTAATGTTACCTCAATCATAAAATTACATAGATTGAATCATAAAATACTCGTAAAAAAACCTTTCACACAACTTTGTGTTGTATTGACTTCTTATGTGTAGTAGAACTTCACATCTCCATACATCTGGGGAAATAAAGTGCAATATCAAAATATGTAACTGTCTTTTGAAGATGAAAAATCAAAATATTTATTAACTTATTCATTAATCTCAAGGTTAAAATGATTACATAGTTTTCAAACATTATGAGATTTAGTCACAAACACTGTTTAAAAAATTATTCAACTTTAAAAAACATTTATTAACATTAAACAGCATTATCAAAGATTTCTGTTGAACATCAATTCAATTCTTATAAGTATTTAAATTGACATGTTCAATATGTAATGTAACCTTAGAACACTAATTAGAACTTAAAATATAATATTTACATGTTTACTCTTATTTGTCCTAAGAAATTAATTTCTAATAAAAATAAATTTTCTCTTTTCATAAAAACAATGAAACACTAGTCAATTTCTAGTTTGCTTAGAAATTACATGAACTTACATTAACGTCTCTAGGCACGTCTACTGGACCCTTTCCATTTCCTAGATCTGCAATCAGCTGCTCTCCTCTGTACCCATAGTTCTTTGCATACTGTTCACGTCCAGTCTTGGCATGTTCAGGATCAAAGGTAGCATCTACTCTATAATTGAGTACACGTCTGTCGAATAGAGGTGCCCAGAAACTTGAGTACATGTACACACTGGCACAACACGAGATCAATGCTAGTAATGTCAGTATTGTGAACTGTGTGGCAGCCATGCTTAGTGAGCAGCTTAACGTAATACACTGAATGGTACAGATCAACTTAGCCCTGTGTGCGGTACAGTTTACTTAGTATCTGAGTGCAAACTGTTTGAAGAACTAACGCGCTCAAGGATATTGTTCAAGTTGTGTTGTGTTTGATTATCTGTTATAGAGATGATAATGTAGGTATGTTGTGGCTGACACCTATGTGAGAAAAGGAAATAAAATAAATGGAAGTCTATAAATCACGTTTGTAACCATACTACCTGCTACTAATACTCATAAATATGCAAATAAGATGATATTAATAAGCTAATAATAAAACTGCAATTTTTTATTTGTGTGTTATGTTTGGTGCACCAATAATTTAGTTTTGGGAGTCAAGTCACTATATTTTATTATATTAATATACTTTGTACAGTGTACTACTATATTTGTAATGACCTAATGTGGTTTCAAGTAGGCATATATTGCATGTATGTGCTTCATAGATCTGCACCGTTTTTAACCGACTTCAAAAAAAGGAGGAGGTTCTCAATTCGTCGGAATCTTTTTTTTTTTTTTTTTTATGTATGTTCCCCGATTTCTCGAAGACGCCTGGACCGATTTGGAAAATTTTTGTTTTGTTTGAAAGGGTATACTTTCCAATTGGTCCCATGATCATCAGGTCAGGATCTGATGACGGAATCCCAGGGAAATCGAGGGCAACCTTCAAATTTTATAGGCACATAGTACCATTTTCATATATTTTCTAAAGCTGTTCAAGTATTTGCATCTGATAATCATCATCTCAGGTGGATGAGCTGATGATGGAAGGTACAACTCCTCAACGGCTTTTTTTTTTTTTTTTATCGTGGTAAAATCATCAAATGAGTCCTCCCACCCCGGGCAGGGCGGGAGGGACTGTCAGACTTGTACTGACTAAAATCCACGGTGTCCTTCGATAGCCCTTTATGTTCCGGGGTCACGGTAATGAGATAAGTCCCGCGACCCCGGCAGGCTTTGGCCCTCTAGAGAGGGGGCCCCGTCATCTTGCTGACGCTCTTTGAGGCGCGCGTGGAACACAACGCGCCGTCGACCCGGGCATGGTCCATGGTCGGGCAGCGAGTTGCCCTTTACTCGCCGCCCGCATGCCCGCGCCTACGGTGGCCGGAGATCGTCTTGCGACGTCCGTCGCCGTGGGTGTCCACCACTGCGGGTGGGGCGGAGGGAGGACGTTGTCCTCTCCCTCACGCGGCCCGCCTCCTCCTTCACGAGCATTACTGCTTCGCAGAAGGAGGCGACCGCTTCCCACTCCGTCTCGCCCCGCAGCATGGCCGCAACCAGTGCCGGGCGCGAGAGGTCTCCGCCTATCGCCGCCGTGAGGACACGTCGGTGCTCTGCCCAAGCTGGGCAGTCTTGCACCGTATGCTCTACTGTGTCCTCCGGGCGATCTTCGCAGTGGTGACACCCAGGCGTTTCCTCCTTTACTCCTCAACGGCTTGGAGTAGGCATCGACTGATTTAGTTTGTGTTCGCATATCTCTGGAACTACAAGTCCGATTTAAGTAATTCTTTTTTTGTTGTACGAAGTATTGTTTAACTTACGGAATACTGCAAGTTTCATCAAAATCGGTTCAGTAGTTTTTGAGATAGGGAATTTTATTAGCTTATTGTGCACTTGAGAGAGAATGATTTATTTGACAAGAATTTGAGTTGAATATTTAAACTAAAAAGAGTAAAATAAAAAACTTTTTAAAAAAAATGTAACCGCCTTCAAAAAAAAACACAAAAAAACTTTTTTTAAAAAGTACCGACTTCAAAACAAATACAAAAAGTTTAAAATAACTTTTCTTTCGGAAGTCGGTGGCAATAGTCAATGACACAACAAAACAAAGCCACCGACTTCCGAAAGAAAAGTTATTTTAAACTTTTTTGTATTTGTTTTGAAGTCGGTACTTTTTTTAAAAAAGTTTTTATTTTACCCTTTTTTTTTAGTTTATTTATTACATATTCAACCCAAATTCTTGTAAAATACAAAATTTTTCTTACATATGCACTAATCTTGTAATCCGTCACAACATAAAAAAATCCATATCTCTAAAACTACTGAACCGATTTTGATGAATCTTGCAGTGTACCCTAAGTTGAACAATACCTAGTACAACAAAAAAAGAATTACTTAAATCGAACTTATAGTTCCGGAGATATGCGTGCACAAACATAAAAACATACATACATACATACACTTATGAAATTTAGCACATTTGTTCAGACGCTGATATAGACTAACATATATGAAAACTGGGCAGTTCTGATAATATTACATACATACATACATACACTTATGAAATTTGGCACATTTGTTCAGACGCTGATATAGACTAACATATATGAAAACTGGGCAGTTCTGATAATATTACATACATACGGGTCGAATTGATAACCTCCTTTTTTTTGAAGTTGGTAAAAAGGGTAAAATAACCTACAAAATAACTTTTCTTTCAGAAGTCGGTGGCAAAAAAACAATGAAATGAAAAAAAACAAAGGCACCGACTTCTGAAAGAAAAGTTATTTTGTAGGTTATTTTACCCTTTTTCGTGTTTTTTTTTGAAGGCGGTTACATTTTTTTTTTTAAAGTTTTTTAACACACACAATCAAATGAAAATACAAGTTTAATGTCTTAACTATTTTATTATACAAACAATTTATTAACATAACAGCTACCTAATATAATTCTTTGTGTATTTCATACGGCCACCCTGTATGTAAGTATCCATAACGATACATCCATACAAGGCATCAGTGTTTGATATTTAACTAATGTACAGGGTGATCGAGACTCTAGTAGATGCCCTCGAGTGGCGAGTAGGACTTGTACTGGAAGAGCTCGGGCCCGCCGTAGCCGTACAGCAGCTTGCCCTTGCCGTTCTCGTCGTAGTAAGGGTAGCGGTAGTTCGGTCTGCAACAAACAACGAACACTATATCATGACATGACACAACTAAAACTGTTAATATTAATTTATGTAATATCAACCCACTCCAGCTTGACACGAGTAACAGATCAGGAATTATGAATGACATCATGTATGATTTCTCCGCTAGAAGCGCTAGTGTAGCGTCAAGTCTCCGAAATGTTTAATCTCACTGTTTTTTTAGTACTATAATGTACCTATTATCATATTTTGCAAGACCTCAAATTAATTGGCAAATATGAGTAACGGGTCAATGAATAAGGCAGTTCTATCCTTCGGAAATTCCGTGCCCCATGACGCTGTTCCAAAAGATACTTTATTGGCATAACAAAAAGCAGACAAAGCGTTCCAGGGTTTCAACAATACCCTACAATTTCCATACTCCATATGCGCAATATTATTTTCATAATAATGAAAGATGTGTTACCTCTCAAAGTACTGAAAGTTGGGCGCTCTGGGCTGCGGGATGGTGCCGTCTGCCGCCATCAGTGTACACAGCACCACCACCATCTGGAAACAACAACACACTCGTTACAACTACTGCTACCTACAAGTAGGGTTGCCATCTCTAAAAGGAAACCAGGATAAGACGCGTGAAAACCCCAAATTTTAGAGTCCAGAACTCGGACATGAGTCGAAGTTCGCACCGTGGCAACTGCGTTAGGAGGGATGGGGGGACGGAGAAGTGTGCAAGTGTCGCGGGCGGCCCAAGACTTTAAATTTTTAAACCCGCACTACAAATGAAGCCTCCCCCGGACGCTCTCCGGATGCCCTCTAAACTAGGACAAATCCGAGGAAACCCGAAAGGATGGCAACCCTACCTACAAGGATATTTTGACGCTCGATTAACGTTGACAAGAGGGCTTTGAGTTGCTTTGAGTCTGAGTTGTGAAACATTTGCGCTCAGAATACGTAATATACTAACTACCATTTGTGTTGGTTTGAAAAATGAAGCCACTCGCCAAAACATCTTTGTAGAGTTGGTAATGTGATTCATCATAGATGCTAAAGTAAGTAAGTACCGGAGGATGATGAAAAATTACACCCCTTGTGACTGGCGCCCAAGTATATCAAATACTACTTAGCGGGCTTGGCTGTAACTTGCATTTTATGCATCGGAGAAGAAAGTAAAACCATGTCAATGACCCACACAGACAAGCAACTACGTAAATTGAGGTGAGCGGGTCACCCCGATCTGATCCGATCTAGTATAGTCAAACAAGGCTCTATTCGATAACACTATATTTTTAAACGTCCAATAAAACATGTCATTAATGTTATTTTGCAACAGTACCTAAATAATGAACCTAAGATTCGACGAGCTGACAAAGCTACTTCGAAGAGGTACAGTAGAGCAGCCTTCTGCAAGGAATTGTTGGAGGCGTTTGACCAGCAGTGAGATAGTATATCAAAGTATCTAAACGATAAGCTGCCTCGTTGGTGCAGTGACCGCAAGCGACACTGCTGACCAAGCGGTCCCGGATTACATTCCCAAGTCAGGCTTTTATTAGGAATTTCTAAATAGCAGCTATGGAGTCTGGATTTGTGCCCGATTCATTACTATTACATGGCACATAAACATAACAGGCCAAATAGGTCGTCACTGTCAGGTAGACCGTAAGTTATTACCTACATCTCTGGGATTGCAGCGTGATGTTATAGATAATGAGGTTTGCCTTATTAAGACTGGTCTACTGTAACGCAGTCTGAACTTTGCAACGCAACACACCATATTATTATGTCACTCAAACCTTGTCATAGGTCAGGGATATAGGTACCTATGGACACTTACACGCACTGTTTCACAACACAACTTACACAACACATTCATATTTCAAATACTTCTGTAGTACTAACCATCGCCAGGACGTACTTGAAGCACTGCATGTTCCCGCCACAATATTCACTGAACTCTCAATTTTGTTTTTCGACGAAACAAGAACTATTTTCGAAAATGTCAGACCGTAGGACGTGCGTATGATGTGCTGCTGTGTTCGAACACTACTGTCTGTCGAGCGCGAGCGGTCGGGGACTGGAAGGGAAAGCACGACCACGACTTGAATGTTAATGATGACCACCCCCCGCCCCGCCTCTTTGCCTGCCGTGTCTGCCGACCAAAGTAGGTAAGTGCTAAGTGCCGGCGAGCAATTTTCCTTAGATAAAGCTATATGCAGTTACTACGAAGCTCTTAAAAAAAGTTCCATGACGATATACAGATAGTTTAATTAATTTGCCAGGTAAATCTCAAAATTGTTCATACTAGCTTTTCACCGCGGTTTCACCCGCTCTGCTCGGCTCCTGCTGGTCGTAGCGTGATGCTATATAGCCTATTCCTTCCTCAATAAATGGACTATCTAACGGAATAAGATTTTTTCAAATCGGTCCAGTAGTTTCGGAGCATATTCAATACGAACAGTCAAATCTTTCCTCGTTCATATTATAACAGTCTCCATGTATGCGGGCACGGTCGTGGCGCGTCACAAGTGAAAGTGGAGTGGTACCGCTTCATCGTGCTTGCGAACCATCTCGAACGAGACGTTTTAGAACGACAGGCTATGGATAGAAGGTTGATAACAAACGTGCGTGTTATGCCAGCCTAGTACTTTTTGTTAGCCGTTAATTCATCATCATCATCAGCCTATAAATATTCCCACTGCTGGGACACATGCCTCCTCTCTTTGAGAGGGAGTGGGCCGTAATGCCGTAATACCAATATACCAATACCACGCGTGCCCAGTGCGGATTGGTAGATGTCACATGTCTTCGAATTTTTGGTTCTAGGACATGCCGGTTTCCTCACGATGTTTTCCTTCACCGTTTTGAGAGCAGTGGTGTTGAAATAAATTACACAAAGTAATGCGCCTGACGGGGCCGTTAATTGCCTCTGGAAATAAGGGTTCATTTGTCACCATTAGCCGAGGATTTTTTTTTGCGTCAGTTGATTTCAATGGGAATTTTGTCCCGCTATTACCTCCATCCAGCCATCTTTTCTCCATAATATACCCAAAAATACGGAAGTATGAAGTACCGCTATTTAATTATGAAACGAAACACTTTTAGCGGGGTAAAATCATCAAATGAGTCCTCCCACCCAGGGCAGGGCAACAGGGACTGTCAGACTGGTACTGACTGAAATCCACGGTGTCCTTCTGTAGCCCTTTACGTTCCGGGGTCACGGTATTCGTTAGTCCCGGAAACAAAACACTTGCGTTGTCGCTTCTTGTGACAGTCCGACCTTCTGTATTCTATGTTGTAGTTGCGTCATACGTCCCTCTCCGTCTCTGTGTCATATTCTATCAGTTGTGTAACCAGTGTTATGACTGATGACTCAAGGATTACTTTGATTTAATGAGGTAATTACTGGTTTACTAATTACCGCCTTTAATTACAAATAATTAGCAACTTTTTCAGTAAATGGTGCATCCACACCGCCGGTAACATTTGTGGAGCAACAAAAGGCAACACGGTAACATTCGGCAACATTCGGTAACTTTTGTGGCTCCTTGTTACTATTTGTTGATTGTTACTCATCCACACCGCAGTAACAGTAACGTTGCTGGACAGTCGGCAACATTGTTAGATAATGGGGGTAACATTGTTACCGAATGTTGAGCAACGTTACTCGACTTACAGTAACACGTCAACATTCGTTGGCGGATGTTACCGAATGTTGAGCAACGTTACTCGACTTACAGTAACACGTCAACACTTAGTAACATTTTGTTGGCGAATGTTACCGAGCAACGTTTGGAAACGTTGAGAAAGAAAGAGAAAGAAAGAAAGAAAAAACGTTTATTGGCACACGCCACAAGTGCACACAGTATCACAAGAAATAGAACTTAATGGTAAACAATTATAAGGTAGGTATAATATTCTAAGCCAAACAAGAATATAGGCATATACTAGTATACTGTGTGACTCACGGCTGCGCCAAATAGGCCCATTTCAGCATAATGTCGGACAACTGGTGCCCGACGCTGGTTTTCAAATGAACCTAATTGGTGAGTGTCCGAATGTCAATGTCAGTTTAAAAGTTACAGAATAAAATATATATAAATAGTTTATGAGAGATAAAATGTATATGTATAAATAAAGATAACATTGAAGAAATATGATATTATAGTAAATAGTTCAAGCGGTGCAAATATATCTATGGTGCAAAAACTATACAATAGAAATAATAAATTAAAAATAATTAATAGATTTAAAAAATCTAAAAACCCACGTTTTTAAATGTCCTAAAAAGAAGAAAATAACCCTACGGGGCTGAGAGAGGGGCCACTCAAAACGTGGGGGCGTATATTATTTAAGGGATTATTTATGGGATATATTTACATCACGTGAGATCGTAGGTGTAACTTGCAAAGATACGCCCCCACGTTTTGAGTGGCCCCTCTCTCAGCCCCGTAGGGTTATTTTCTTCTTTTTAGGACATTTAAAAACGTGGGTTTTTAGATTTTTTAAATCTATTAATTATTTTATTATTTTTATCATTGTTCATCGGGTTTGAAGCTACCCTGAAAATTTCAGCCTGCTAGCTTATCGCCTCAAAGCCTGTCCGCCATCTTGGACGTCCGCCATATTGGATTAATAGCCTAGCCTAGCATAAGCCACATGACTATTTTTTTCGTATTCCTGACAGCAAACCCTTTCATTTGATACCCATATCACGGGGGTGGATTTCAAACAGCCAGTCTACCATCTTGGACGTCCGCCATATTGGATTTAAGTCACGTGACTATTTTTTGCGTACTCCTGATAGCAAACCCTTTCATTTGATATCCATATCACAGGGGTGCATTTCAAATAGCCTGTCTGCCATCTTGGACGTCCGCCATATTGGATTTATGTCCCGTGACTATTTTTTTCGTATTCCTGACAGCAAACCCTTTCATTTGATACCCATATCATGGGGGTGGGGTTCAAACAGCCAGTCCGCCATCTTGGGGAGGCCGCCATATTGGATTTGTTATGACGTTTCTTAGCTAGTCATGTATTGTCATCAGAACTCAAAGCGTGTACAAAATTTCAGCATGCTAGCTTATCGGGAAGTGCCTCAAAATTGAGTTGCAAAAGTCCAACCGGAACGACAAACAAACAAACAAACTTACAAACAAACAAGAAAAGTGAGTGTATAAAAACGTGGGAAAAATACTAGACGTATCAACCGTAAAGTCCCTAAACCATGAAGTGCGAGGCAATCACAGTGCGCTGCGTGCAGCCTCCTGTGACGCACGAACTACCGGCCTAAGGTTGCACATTTTAAAATAATGAAGCTATATTTAGTGTGCGGGTATTTAAATAAATATGAACATAATGACAGATATTATTATTAGTATTAGACACAAAAACGAGCAAAGTAATTATTCCATGAGTTACGTTTAAAATGCGAACGTGAGTGATAAAAAGTAATAATAATAAGAAAAGAAAGGTAAGTTGAACAGTTATCAAATAAAAATACTTAAACCATAGTTTTCTGTAGGGTTAGACTGACATTAATTAAATTTGCACTACATTATATAAGTGACACATTTATATTTGCCATGTCCAATTTCCGTTGTGCTTCAATTAAGTACTGTCGCAAGCGGCTTCTGAAGACATTAATCGAGTTAGAAGATCGAATGGGTGGAGGTAGATTATTCCAAACCTTTGATGCCGCATATCGAAAACTACCCCTAAAAGTCGCTGTACGATGAGACCGAGACGCAAGTTGCTGTGAGCATTGCCTTCTATTACATTCGCGTGTACTTCCGATCCAACTCAGTTTATTGTACAGGTAGTCTGGTTTTTTATATTTAATAACACCGAACAGAAGGCACGCCAAGTGCAACTTGCGTCTCGATTTCATTTTGAGTGTGTAGTGCTTATTTAGGAAAGGGGTTACATGTGTCCTGGGTGGAATTTTATAACAAAAACGGGCACAAGCGTTTTGTACTCGTTGGATGAGCCGCTCGGTTCGGGCCAACAGGCGCGGGCCGTAAACTGTATCCGCGTAGTTAAGCTTAGACAACACTAGTGTCTCAACAAGTTGTTCACGTATTGTTTCTGATAAATAAGGTCTCATTTTATAAAGGACTTTTAAACGGTAAAAACATTTACGAACCGAATCGGCAACATGTTTTTCAAAGCGAAGGTCTTTGTCCATAATGAGCCCAAGATTCCGCGCCTCGTACACTCTGTCAATTTGTACACCCATCAGTTCCAAACCAATCTTTGCAGGTACTTTAAGAAGTTGTTGTCTTGTGCCAATTACTAGATATTTCGTTTTTGATGGGTTTAGTGACAAACAATTTTCCTCAGACCACGCAGCGATTCTGTGAAGGTCCTCATTTAGATCCCTAATAGCACTATCATATTCATCCGGTCTAAAAGATAGATATAGTTGTATATCATCAGCGTAAATATGATATTTGCATTTTCGGATGCATTTGACGATATCTGCACAGTATAAAATAAAAAGAATCGGTCCTAATATGGACCCTTGCGGAACGCCTCTTCGTATCGTAGTGCAAGTAGACGTCAGAACTGTTCCATCGCCTAGCTGTAGATCGACACGCTGTTTCCTGTCACTAAGGTAGCTACGGAACCACTCTATAGCGCTTGGATCAAAACCGTAGTAACTTAACTTAGACAACAGAAGCGAAATATTGATTGCGTCAAAAGCTCGGGAAAAATCTAACAAGACCAACACAGAGCACATTCCCTTGTCTTGGGCTGACAAGAGATTGTCGGTAACATCCAGTAAAGCAGTGGCGGTACTGCGCTGCTTCCTGAAGCCAGACTGTAAATCAGGCAATATGTTATTCTGTTCCAGGAAGTGCGTTAACTGCAGACTGACGATTTTCTCAAGTACCTTGGACAGGCACGGCAAAATACTTATAGGACGCAAGTCTTTTACTTCAATAGGATTGCTGACTTTCGGAATGGGCCTAACGGATGCTATTTTCCATTGTTCAGGAAATGTTGCAGATATTATAGAACGGTTTATAATTTCAGTTACGGTAGCTAAAGCGTCCGGTAGGATCATTTTTAGCATATCAAGTGTGATATGGTCGTAACCTTCGGCGTTGCTTTTTAGGTTAGAAATTATACGAGCAATGTCTCTCTGTTCTACCGGATCAAGCTTGAAAACTGCTTCTCCATATTTGTGGTGTTCAAAATAAGCCTTAAGTGACAAGCTTGCTTCGGGGTTACCAGGGACTACCAAAAAGGTGTTGTTAATGAGATCTGGATCAGAAAAATGTGATGGAATGTCTTGTTTAGGTTGGGTACGTGACACAAGTGAAACGCTTAGAGGTTGATTACGCACTGACGTTTATTAAGGAATGAATGAATAACGGTTACAAGGTAGATGAGTAACTACACTTATATATGCAACAGTTCCCCAACCTTTAGATGACAATAGGTGCAGGTTTCCCCTATAAATCTATACAAAAGAATGGTTTATAATTAACCCTAGTAATGGGACGTAACGCTTTGCCTGTTAACTCGGACCTGTAATGAGCGTGCTCGTGTTGCGGCTCAGTAGCTTGCCCGTTTCCACTTGTAGTAGGAGCGTCGTAGAATTCTTCCTCATTTTCCTCTGCTGACAGGGGTTCAGGGCGTGGTACTTCTGATGGTAACAATACTTGGTCGCACTCTCCCTCCCCCTCCTTATTTTGCACCTCACTAACCTGCGTCTCAGCGGTTGACTCATCGTCACATGTTGTCAGGTCATTTTCCGGTGTTGGATCGGGTCTGTGCACCGAGCTAGCTCGATATTGGTTTTCAACCCCTTGGTCCGTTCCTTTGTAGGGTATAAGCTGATTTGTATGCTTTTTCAACTGACCTAATGTCTCACTATTCTGAACTAAATAAACTGTTTTCCCTATACGTCTTACAATAATACCCCTACTCCAAGTGAATTTTTTATTTATACAAAAGTTTTTAAACATAATTTTATCACCTGGTTTATAACATTGTTTATTTGTACCTCCGTAAGCTTTACTCTGCAAACACTGATTGTGTTTCACAACATTAGGGAGCGGGTCAGATGATGACGGCGTTGGCGAGTTTGTATTTAACAAATCCAAACGCGAACGAAGTTTTCTGCCAAACACCAATTGTGCAGGCGAAGAGCCCGTTGTAGCGTGTACTGAATTTCTATAATCAAATAAATACTTTAATAATTTTTTGTGGCTATCATTCGGGTTAGAACTCATCATTAAGCTAGACTTTATGCCCTTCTTCACCACTTTAACGTAGCTCTCCGCCTGCCCATTACTAGCTGGGTGATAAGCGGGAGATGTCACATGCGATATACCATTTGACTTGCAAAATTTTTTAAAATCGTCTGATACAAAAGATGTGGCATTGTCACTGACTAACGTGTGTAGTAATCCGAACCTCGACATAAAGTCATATAGTATCGTTATGACCACGGCCGAAGATGTGTTGTTCACTTTGTAAACTTCGGGCCACTTTGAGTGCGCATCCACTATTACTAAATATGTCTGACCTTTAATTGGTCCAAGGAAATCAATGTGTACTCGCCAAAAAGGCTGACGAGGGTGCGGCCACATAGCGAGCGGTGCACGCGCCGGAGATGGCCTGAGCTGTACACAAATATTACAGTCCGCGATCATTGATTCGATACTTTTATCGATTCCCGGAAACCATACCCTACCTCGCGCCTCCGCTTTGCATTTTACTATGCCTAAATGGGATTGATGAAGTTCGGACAATATTTTATTCTGCAGAACTCCTGGTATGACCACTTTGTGACCACGCATGACTATACCATTCTCTACGGAAAGTTCGTTTTTACATAAAAAATAAGGGGAAATACTAGGATCGGTTATTTTCCTAGGCCAACCATTTAAAATATATTTTGCCACTTTACCCAATTTCACATCCTTTCGTGTTTCTTCAAGCAATAAATTCCGTGTTATAGGCAAACTAGTGTCTACTACAAAATTCACATAAGTAGCCCTATCTTCTATTTCTGATAATCCGCTAGCTGTGCGGCCCTCCGTGTCATCGCTTAAGCTCGCGCGGGATAAGTAATCTGCACAATTATCAACACTACGAATGTATTCTATTTTATAGTTATAACCACTTAAAAATATTGCGTACCGCTGCAGCCTATTAGCGGACACTTCGGGTATGCCGCGATGTGGCCCAAAAATAGTAATGAGGGGTTTGTGATCAGTTCGGAGAATAAATGGAACAGATCTACCGTACAGATATTGGTGAAATCGGCGTACCCCAAATATGATGGCTGTCGCCTCCTTTTGTATCTGGGAATACCTGCGTTCAGCCGCGTTCAACGTACGTGAAGCATATGACACCGGGCGCTCCACCCCATCAACATCCACCTGCGACAACACAGCGCCGAGACCGCTCGGAGACGCGTCAACCGTCAAGATAACTTCCCTAGTTGTATCAAAATGCGCTAGAACCTGATCTGATACAAGAATCTTTTTGATTGTATTAAATGCGTTCCCATGTTCCGAATCCCAATGCCACTTACAATTCTTTTGAAGCAACCTATATAAAGGGCTAAGAATTGATGACGCATTAGGCACAAAATTCCTATAATAATTGACAAGACCCAAAAATGATTGCAAGTTGCCAACATTTTTCGGAACTGGGGCTTTTAAAATGGCAGAAATTTTTTGGGGTGACTTTTTCAACCCATGTTTATCTATAACGTATCCTAAATATTCTACTTCATCCTTAAAAAAATCACACTTCGATTTCTGTAGTGTAAGCCCTGCATCCTGCAACCGTCGTAATACTTCGTGTAATCTATTAACATGTACCTCTCTGGTCTCCCCCGTTACTAATACGTCATCCAACATGCACAACACTCCATCCATGCCCGACAACACGCCTTCCATAATTCGCTGAAATATAGCGGGTGCGCTAGCGAGGCCGAACACTAATCGAGTGTACATAAACAAACCTTTATGAGTGTTAATGCACGTTACTTTTTGTGACTCTTCATCCAAAATACACTGAGTATATGCTTGAGACAAGTCCAGCTTGCTGAACTGCTGTCCCCCGTGCAGCTTCGTAAACAATTCATGCGCAGTAGGCAAAGGATATTGGTCGACTAACAGTTGTTTATTAATTGTAACTGAATAATCAGCACACAAACGTATCGAGCCGTCGCGCTTTAACACCGGCACTACGGGTGACGCGTACTCTGAGTACGAAACCGGTTTTAATACACCGGCGCTCACCAGTCGATCTATTTCCTTATCTATTTTATCACGTAAAGCAAAAGCTATCGGCCGTGGTTTGAAAAAAATTGGCTTTGCATCTTTCATCAAATTTAATTTAACTTTACATTTGTTAAATGCCCCAAGCTTATCTGAGAAAACACTAGGATATTTACTTTGTAATTGTTTACTGATATTAGTTGAATAATCACAATAATTTACTGGCAGCATTGTTAGCTTATATTTCGATATAAAATCCCTACCTAAGAGCGGAGGGCCGCCGTCGCGAATAATGTAAACATCTAATGTATGTATATTACCTGTATAAGTGAATGGCAACCGTACGACTCCTAGGCAGTCGATCTTGTTTCCAGTATACGTAAATAACCGCTTATTAGTCTTGGACAATGGCACATCATTAAAGAAATTTAAATAGGTTTTTTCGGCAATCGCCGTGACAGCTGAACCACTATCGATCTGAAACTTCATTCGCACTCCTCGGACATCTACTACTTCGGTCATCGGTTCTCCGTCATAAGTACAAATATTGTAAAACTCACCGTCATCGCCGTTATCATCGACACTCTCATTTGCTACATAGTTAATTTTTTTACACATACGCCGTAAATGGCCCTTTTCATTACACTTTTTGCATTTATAATTTGCAAACCGACACTGCACTGAAGTATGATTTTTGAATCCGCAAACTGAGCAGGACACTTTATCACCACTACCGCTTTTCGACGCAATCTTGAAGAGCTGATCAGTAGGCGCGGGCGCCGCCACAGCCACCGTCGTCGTAGGCGCGGCCGCTATGCGCGCGCATCGCACCCCCTCCGCCCATTCCACGGCCTTTGCCAGCGATAAAGTCTTCATGTCCTGAGCGAATAATTTCTCTCGTTCTGCTCCCGGCAGCATTCCCATTACAAAACGGTCTCTTAATGCTTCCTCCACGTTTAAAAATCCGCAATGAGCAGTCAACCCGCGCAACCTCGCTGCAAACTGAGGGTAGCTTTCACCTTCATTTTGCCCCGCTGTATAAAATTTATACCTTTCGGCAAACCCACATTTTTGTGGCGTGAAATGATCGTCCAGTAGTTTTAGTATGTCTTCGAATGGTACCCCCTGGAGATCCTTAGGCAGCGCCAGGTCAGCTGCAAGCTTGTACGTTGGCTCGCTGAGTGCGCTCAACAAGACCGCTCGCCGTTTGACGCCAGCGGCATCGCTGGCCGCGCTAATGTCGTTGGCGATGAACCATTGTGTTAACCGTCCCTTATACTCTTGCCACGCTTGAGATTCATGATTAAAACTCGTTAATAACCCAAAAAGAGCCATGATTCTTCACTTTTTTTTTATATTAATAATCGTGAGGGTATCTCGTCGCCACTGTTGGGTACGTGACACAAGTGAAACGCTTAGAGGTTGATTACGCACTGACGTTTATTAAGGAATGAATGAATAACGGTTACAAGGTAGATGAGTAACTACACTTATATATGCAACAGGCGACAAAGTGGATTTTATATTTTTCCATAAGATTTTGGGATTGTTTATTTTATTGTTGATGTTGTGTTTAAAATATGCCACTTTTTCGCTAAACAAAGACCGTGAAACAAGGGACTTCAACTCTTTGTAGTATTCCCTTTTGGAAGCTGATTTAGTTTTTTTGTAACAAGTTAAAGCATTGTCACGTAAACGCATCATGACTTTTATCGTGTCAGTTATCCACGGATAAGACTTTTCCTTAATGGTACAAGTTTTGACTGGTGCATGAGCGTCGAACAGTGAAATAACACGCGAGTTAAATACACGCACCATGTCATTTACATTGTTCATCAAAGAGATATTATCAAAGCACAAAAGCGACAGGTCCATCTTAAAATTATCCACGCATATATTCTTAAGTGGCCTAAATTTTATTATATAAGGTTTTAACTTGTCACGTTTAATATGAAATTCAGCAATTATAAGTGAATGACCGCTAAGAGAACTAAGAGACTCCACCAACGTGTATCTTGCTCTTATATCCGTACACAGAACGTCGATCAGTGTTTCACTGGAAGCCGTAAAGTGAGTAGGAGTTGTAACTAATTGATCAAGACTGAGGCTATTTAAAAACTCCTTAATTTTGTGTGCGTCAGAATGGCCGGTTGCCTGTGGCGTTGGTCTATGAGAGTTGATTCAAAAATTGCTACATAATTGCTTATATTTGCTACATATAATAAATAATTGCTACATAGGATATATATTTAGAAATGAAATATTTTTTTTGTACAGCCATCCTGACGTCAGGATGGCTGGTCACCTCCTAGTTTAAAGTCAAGCGTGCAGAGTTTCCCGAAATGTATTGCGTCAATAATTGCTACATATTTACTTCATTTATCTCATTTAGTTGTAACTTCAAACATTTGTTAAATAAAGGATGTAGCAATTATTTAAATTATCCCAAGGAAAAGTGCCTGATAAAATAATAAAGGTAAATAGTTGCAGTGCGTCTTCACTCAACGGTATTGCTACTTTAGGAGGCAGGCGTTCTAAATTGTTAAATGGCATGTTATGTATGAGTAGGTTAGTGGATAACAAGCATATTAAAAGGATATCGTAAATAAAAACAAAATGTGTCTCGTTCATAAGATTCAGTTTAATTATACCTATTTCAATCAACTTTAAAAATATTCATTAACTTGCCTTATTTTCATATTATTTTTTCGCATATACAGGGTGATTTGTAATTCGATGCGGTCCTTGAAATGGGTGATACTAGACCTTATTTGCAACAATTTTAACCCCGACAACATAGGGTCTAAACTGACTGGTTTTAGAGATATCGAACTTTAAAAGTTTTTCGAAAAATTTCTACCTCTCCATCATTAAGTGCTTATTATTAGAAAGTAACGATGGTCACCACTTAGAATTTATACTTTTCTGATAGAATATGAACGACTGAATCTAATGAATACAAGTTTGTTTAAAACTAATCATATCTTGGGAAATAAAGTGTCATAAAGTTTCTGTTTTGAAGTTTTCTGAAAACTTCCCTTGTCTTTCAAATCTATTTAAAAAAATAAATGTATGACACTTGGTTTACAAATTACAGGGAAAACTTTCTTGTCTCATTACCTTTCTAAAATGGTGCCACAGTACCCACTTTTAGTTAGTGTCTGACCAGAAAATTAGGGTTGTTACTGACAAGGTAGTAAATAAACGAAAATTGGTTGTAAAGTTTTTTCACCCAAAATTTTTTTTTCTGTTATTTTTGTCCAAACTGCTATCTGATATTAGCTTTTTGAGTCAATGCGCCTTGTGACTATGACTATCTGGCATATCTATCTGGCATAATACAATGACTATCTGGTCCATAGGTAAAATACTCCAGATAAAGCGCGAATTTTGCCTGATGTCATCGACCAGGACTTAGCGCATTGACTCAAAAAGCTAATATCAGATAACAGTTTTTTTTTTGGTGGTAAAATGATCAAATGAGTCCTCTCCCGCCTTACTTACTTCTTACTTTCTAACAATAAGCACTTAATGGTGATACTAGACCTTATTTGCAACAATTTTAACCCCGACAACATGGGGTCTAAACTGACTGGTTTTGGAGATATCGAACTTTAAGGGTTTTTCGAAAAATTTCTACCTCTCCATCATTAAGTGCTTATTGTTAGAAAGTAATAATGGTCACCACTTAGAATTTATACTTTTCTGATAGAATATGAACGACTGAATCTAGTGAATACAAGTTTTTTATAAAACTAATCATATCTAGGGAAATAAAGTGTCATGAAGTTTCTGTTTTGAAGTTTTCTGAAAACTACCCTTGTCTTTCAAAGCATATTGAAAAAAATAAATGTATGACACTTGGTTTACAAATTACGGAAAAAACTTTCTTGTCTCATTACCTTTCTAAAATGGTGACACAGTACCCACTTTTAGTTAGTGTCTGACCAGAAAATTAGGTTGTTACTGACAAGGTAGTAAATCAACGAAAATCGGTTGCAATGTTTTTTCCACCCAACATTTTCTTTCTGTGGTTTTTGTCCAAACTGCTATCTGATATTAGCTTTTTGAGTCAATGCGCTTAATCCTAGCCGTAATCACATAATCATATCAGGCAAATTCGGTTTTCATTTGGAGTATTTTACCTATGGACCAGATAGTCAAACCATCAATTCTCTTCCATTTAAAACAGCTACTTGAAACATAAGTACAATGACGGAATGTTTGTAAACTCTGGTTTCATAAAAAAACTAAACTGGCGTGCATTAAAGTTAGGTCACCCTACTGGTAGGACAGGTAAAAATACTCCAGATAAAGCGCGATTTTGCCTGATGTCATCGACCAGGATTTAGCGCATTGACTCAAAAAGCTAATATCAGATAACATTTTGGACAAAAACCACAGAAAAAAATGTTGGGTCTAAAAAACTTTACAACCAATTTTCGTTGATTTACTACCTTGTCAGTAACAACCCTAATTTTCTGATAAGACACTAACTAAAAGTGGGTACTGTGGCACCATTTTAGAAAGGTATTGAGACAAGAAAGTTTTTCCTGTAATTTGTAAACCAAGTGTCATACATTTATTTTTTTAAATATGCTCTGAAAGACAAGGGAAGTTTTCAGAAAACTTCAAAACAGAAACTTTATGACACTTAATTTCCCAAGATATGATTAGTTTTATAACAAACTTGTATTCACTAGATTCAGTCGTTCATATTCTATCAGAAAAGTATAAATTCTAAGTGGTGACCATCGTTACTTTCTAACACTAAGCACTTAATGATGGAGAGGTAGAAATTTTTCGAAAAACCTTTAAAGTTCGATATCTCCAAAACCAGTCAGTTTAGACCCCATGTTGTCAGGGTTAAAATTGTTGCAAATAAGGTCTAGTATCACCCATTTCAAGGACCGCATCGAATTACAAATCACCCTGTATATGCGAAAAAATAATATGAAAATAAGGCAAGTTAATGAATATTTTTAAAGTTGATTGAAATAGGTATAATTAAACTGAATCTTATGAACGAGACACATTTTGTTTTTATTTACGATATCCTTTTAATATGCTTGTTATCCACTAACCTACTCATACATAACATGCCATTTAACAATTTAGAACGCCTGCCTCCTAAAGTAGCAATACCGTTGAGTGAAGACGCACTGCAACTATTTACCTTTATTATTTTATCAGGCACTTTTCCTTGGGATAATTTAAATAATTGCTACATCCTTTATTGAACAAATGTTTGAAGTTACAACTAAATGAGATAAATGAAGTAAATATGTAGCAATTATTGACGCAATACATTTCGGGAAACTCTGCACGCTTGACTTTAAACTAGGAGGTGACCAGCCATCCTGACGTCAGGATGGCTGTACAAAAAAAATATTTCATTTCTAAATATATATCTTATGTAGCAATTATTTATTATATGTAGCAAATATAAGCAATTATGTAGCAATTTTTGAATCAACTCTCATAGACCAACGCCACAGGCAACCGGCCATTCTGACGCACACTTAATTTTTCCTGTTTTTGTGCCGCTAGTATCCAGCATGTTCACATTAAAATCACCCAGCAGTATACAATGGTCACAATGCGCCAGTGAGGTAAGGGAATCTGTTATGGCATCAAGAAAAAGTGCAAGGTCCAACCATGGCGGCCGGTACGCAGTACCAATAGCAATTTGTTTGCCACTCATTGTGAGTGTAAGCCACATTTGTTCGACCGATTCGAACCTGGGATCGACCGGCCCAGTCCAAGTACGCGCGCTTAAACCACGCCGCAGATAAAAACCGACGCCCCCACCACGTCCTGCGCGAACACTCGCTGGCCGCGGCGTGTGACGTAGACGGTAGCCCGGCACAACCGGAGCGCGCCCCTCCTCGCCCGGTCGAAGCCAAGTTTCGTTGATGGCCATAACATCAAGACAATGCCTGTCTATCGCAGCTATCAAGTCGTCATGCCCTGTTCCCAATGATCCCGCATTTATAAAACCAACCTTTAGAAACTTTTCTCTCTTATTCATCATAGTAATATTGGAAAAATATCTCGACTGCTTTGAGCAATATCGACTTTAAACCTTTATTGATAAAATTCGTTATGAAGTTTAACTTAATGACGATTACAGTTAAAAAATTTGAATCGTATATCTGTACTACAAATAATAAATATTTAACAACACAAATATGGAAGCTATGTGCAAGCGATATATACTGTGATAATATGCCTAATAATTTTGAAAGTACTGTATTATAATATATACATGAAATATGTGTGAAACGGTGTATTAGTGTATTTATAATAGATAAGTAAAATAAGTTAGAACTATGTATGGTACTATTATAAATATTGACAGATACATAATATACGAGTATGATGATAGATTGACCTGAGCACAGCTCACTGTGGGGCGCCGCCGTGAGACACACAGAAAAAGACAACATTAAAGTAAAGAGTAACATAAGGAATAGAATTAAAGTATTGACTATCGATGGAAAAAACACAATTGAGCCAAGATTGACTAATATTCGGTACTTTTTGATTAGCGGTGAAAAAAACACAATTAATGAACCAAAATTAACTAACATTCGGAAACTTTTACTAAGGTACGAACTGACAATTAACAAAAAATTCTACAAATGTCTTCTTCGCATCTTATTCGTTCCACCTTCTGGTGGTCCTCTTTACGAGCGAATATTCTCCCCTCCCTTGTCCATACGTACTTCCAGTTATGTTGGTTTCCAGCCTGACGAGCGTGGTAAAACAACTGGCGGTTTATCTTAGTGAGACGCTCGTTGATGTAAACGCGTTGCGCGGGCGCCGGCCTAGTTTTTACGTCGAGGTCATCCGTACTCAAGCCGCGGCGCACGCGAGCGGTGTCGCCAAATACCTAGACAAGTGGGTACAAGACGAAAACTGTATCACATCGCATGTTCGAGACTTACTCATTTCTCGGAACCCGCCTAGGTACCTACCTACATGACTGTCATGGTATCTGATTATCCGCTAAGTTTACGCAAACTGAATTCCACTGAATCACTGTTCCTAGACTACCTATCAGGTCATCGCAGGGCATAGTAGATATTGGGGGGGTTACCCCCAAGTGGCCTCCATCCTCCCCTTATAGCCACCCCAAGCCTCGCAACTGAATACTGGTCTGTTCGGAATCATATCTGAATTTGATCGCTGTAGGGAACACACAAACAACACATCGCTAATATTGATAAATCACTGAATCACAATTAAATCTGATGGAGACACATGCAATAATATATAAATTCACTCACCAAAGCACCGCCATCCGCCAGCTCCGATCGCAACGGCCCAATTGAATCTGTCCGCCGCCGCGCCATGTGCCATAGAGTCGTACCGGTGCCGGGCGCCGCGCGCGCCCTCTTTCGTCAACTTTACTCGTCGAGTGATTTTTATTTATCTGTACCTATTATTACTTCGCTTTCGCGACACTCCCGCCCAAGAAAAGCGGTACATGACACGTCTAGGTCGATTCTGATCGATTAAAAAAACTGATTACAGCGGACCACAACTTTTCCAACTGATTCTAACTGATTCCAACTGATTCCAACTGATTTCAACTGATTCCAACTGATTCCAACTGATTCCAACTGATTCCAACTGATTCCAACTGATTCCAACTGATTCCAACTGATTCTGACTGATTCCAACTGATTCTGACTGATTCCAACTGATTCTGACTGATTCCAACTGATTACACGTGATCACATCTGGTTACAACTGATTACACGTGATCACATCTGGTTACAACTGATTACAAGTGATCACATCTGATTACAACTGATTACAAGTGATCACGCCTGAATACCACTGATTACAAGTGGACATCTGATTACAACTGATTACAAGTGATCACGCCTGAATACCACTGATTACAAGTGGACATCTGATTACAACTGATTACAAGTGATCACGCCTGAATACCACTGATTACAAGTGGACATCTGATTACAACTGATTACAAGTGATCACGTCTGATTTCCACTGATTACAAGTGGACATCTGATTACAACTGATTACAAGTGATCACGCCTGATTACCACTGATTACAAGTGATCACGTCTGATAACAACTGATTACTGAAACAATCTGCTCATCAACTGAGATGTCCACTGCCTTACTTTATCTTTAGCCCTTGCTGCTGATGCCCTGATTGGTCGTCTACTATCTGGTATTGACTGAACTATGGGTACATCATTGGTAACTGACTCATTGCCTTGAGTAAGTCTAGACTCCTGATTACGACTGACTGGATAATCGTCTCGAACTGCTTGTTCCTGATTAGAATCTTCTGAATATTGACTGATTCTGACTGGCGAAATATTTTCTACTTCTCGAGATGATTCTGTACTTGGGTCGTCAATCTCTAACGGAAACAGATGGCCTATTGATCGGGTTAATGTTTCTCCTGATGATAATTTAACTTTGGCTACTCTAATCTGTCCATCCGATCCTCTGAACAACTCTACTATTTTTCCCACTTTCCAGTGTGCCCGGTTATTATCTGACTTTATCTGAACTGTCTCTGCTAACTTTGGTGGCCTATTGACAACGACTCTAGGTTGTTTGTGTACGTCCCTTCGTTCACGGAGGCTTGTTAAATATTGATTGGTAAACATTTTGGTGAATTCTGAGAGAATGATCTGACCTCGCTTCCATCCGTCAATCAGGTTAGTTTTAGTTAATGTAGCTGATTCTAAGAAGTCTCGATCTGCAGTTTCAGTGGTCAAAGTTCCGCCCACGCGGAGGAAATCTGAAGGAGTCAATATGTGTTCCAACTCCGCGCCTACAGTAGTCAGAGGCCTGGTATTTATTACTGCCTCAAGTTCCTTCATTATTGTGCATAACTGGTTGTGATTTACGAGATGTTTGTCTAAAGTCCTCTTCATACTATTCTTAACCAAACCTACAAGGCGTTCATAAAATCCTCCAAACCAAGGAGCTAACTCTGGGATAAATTTCCACCGCACGTGGTTCTGTATGCAATATTCTGAAGTTAACACATCAGCTGTAAGCTTGAATTGTGTAGCATTATCTGATACAAATAATTGTGGTAAACCCCTGACTGCGACGAATCTCCTAATGGCTAGCAAACATTCTTCGGCTGTCAAGTCTTTAACAACTTCCAAATGTATAGCTCTAATAGTTAAACATGTAAAGAGACATACCCAGCGTTTTTCTTTACTACTCTCTTCCACAAGCAGTGGACCGAAATAATCAAGGCCTGTAAAGGCGAACGGAAGACTGAGTTTGACTCTTTCTGTTGGTAAATCAGGCATGGGTGGCAATTTAAACGGACCCCCACCGTATTTTTTACACTGTGAACACTTTCTGATGATCTTTTGAACTGTCGATCGCCCATGTGGAACCCAATACTTCTGTCTGACTAAAGCTAATGTATGAGAGACACCTACATGATAGTTCTTCTGATGTAGTTCGGCTATTATTTTGTGCGTAAAATCTGAATCTTTGGGAAGAAGTATAGGCTCTTTTTGATCATGTGACAAATTCGTGTATCTGAATCTACCTTTGCATCTAAGAAGGCCTTCCTCGTCTTTATATAATTTCAGTGATCTTGATAAGTTAGTTATTATTCCTTTAACTTCTTTAGGAAAATGTTTAGCTTGAATTTCTGATATGTTACTTCCTGTTTTATCTGAATCGTCTATTATCATTGACTCTGTCATACTTAAGTTTGGTCTATTACTATCTGAAGGAATTGAATCCGAAGGACCCTCCCCGGCAACTGAAATTTGAGTGTCTACATTATTGTGAAAGATGGGCCATTGATTTGAATCACTCTTTAAAAAATTAGGTCCTTTGAGCCATCTATCGTGACAATCTACCCGTTCCGACCTAGTACCCACATCGGATGGATTTAATTCAGTTGGCACATACTTGAATTGTAAAATCTTGTTCTGTTTTATTTCATTGACTCTACGTGCTACAAATGGCGGAAGTAATTTATTTGACTTGAGCCAACTAATAACTATTTGACTATCAGTCCACAAAATTTGTGCTTTGATTTTTAATCGTAAAATTTTAGTTACGTATCTCATGAGTCTACTTCCGATAAGTACACCTAGCAATTCTAATCTTGGAATCTGTAAGTCATGTTGATCCTTTAACGGCACTAGCCTAGACTTGCCAATAACAAAACTGACAATATTTTTGGTGCGTAAGGTGCCACGTAAATAGATTACTGCTGCATAAGCTTGCATAGACGAATCCGTAAAACAGTGTAGTTCGTATTCAATTTGCTCAGTGTCTTTGTTTCTAGTTAAACCTTGCGCAAAGTAACGATTAACGTGTATATTTTGCAGATAAGCAAATTTTGATGCAATTTGTTGCCATTCTACAAGTAGGCTGTCACTCAATTTGGCATCCCACTTTACCTTTTCTTTCCATAATTTTTGAAAGAATAGTTTCGCGGGAAGTACTAGCGGGACTGCAAAACCACATGGGTCATAAATGGAAGCAATAACCCTTAACACGTCTCTTTTTGAATTAACTGTAGTATCTGATTCTGTACTATTAAAATTAAATCTCAAATGTAACTTATCATTATGTATGTCCCACAACAAACCGAGAACTTTTATGTAATCATGGTCTTCTGCTCTAAATTTTTCTGGTATAGAAGAGACTAGTTCCTTTGAATTTGAATTCCATTCACGTAAGTTCATGGATAAGCTATCGAATGATTCTTTGGCAGCAAGATACAGTTTATTTGCATCCGATATGGTCGGTGCGCCAGTTACGATATTATCTACGTAAATATCGTCCGCTATTTGTTTCAAAACTGTATTGTTTGACTTATTTAAATGATATCTGATCGTAGCATTTAGTAAAAACGGACTCGATATGACACCGAAGGGTACACGGCAAAAACGTAAGTGCAATACATTATCTGTGTGAGCTGGACTGTTTATATCTTTGAGCCAAAGAAATCGTGTTACATCCCTATCTGAATCTTGTAGACCTAATTGTAAGAAAGCCTTCTCCACGTCTGCTACTATTCCTATAGGGTGTTCTCTAAATTTGATCAGCAATCCTGTCAGATCCTCTAACATCAGTGGACCTCTGTACAGGCATTCGTTTAAACTTTGGTTGTCTGCGGTTTTTGCTGATGCGTCATAAACAATACGAAGCTTTTTGGGCTTATCACAACTACGAACACAGTGGTGAGGGAGATAGTGAATTGGGTGAGTCTGCTTACTCTTTACATCTGGTAGGTACTATTTCGATTATACGATTCCGTAGCTGCTCCTGAATTACTTGGTCATATGCCTTTAAGTCTGCATTATCTAATCGTTTTATTAAACTTTTGAGTCGACCCCAAGCTAAGCCTAGATTATTGGGAAGATTTGGTGGCAATTCCGTCCATGGCCATTGAACGTGGTATCTGTTGTTTTTGAACTGAACTGTTTCGTTAAACTGCCTAATCGCCTCTTCATCTCGAGTATTTTTTGGGGAATCTATGATGCCTATTGATTCAAGATCCCATAATCGTTTGACATCATCCTGTTTTAAAGGGAGATCGGGTTCATTTAATTTATTATCAAATAACCCCTCTGATTGAAAATAAGTCAATACGGATAACTGATCAGATCTGTCAACATTCTCACTAATTCTTCCTGACCACACCCAACCAAAATCTGAATTAACTAGGAATAGATCTTGAGCGACCGCTACCTTTTCTTGTGACATGAACGAATGATAATAATCGTTTCCAATTAAAATATCTATCTTGTCCCCACAGGACCCATCATCTGCTATTACACGATCTTTAATTCCTATTTTGTCTAAATCGAAAAATATTGGTGATTTTATATTCTGAGTAATATGAGGTACTACGTTTGCATGAATGAGGCGACTAATTCCTGTTCGAGTGGTAATACTGAATTGTACTATAGGACTTTTAATAAGGTGTGGTGATTTGTTCCCAAATGTGAATATCGATAAATTAATTTGTTCAGTAATAGGTAGTTTAAGTAATTTAGAATTGTATTCCGATATGTATGAGCGCTGGCTACCACAATCGAGCAGTACCCTACATTGTAGTGTCGATTGAGTTTCTAAGTTTTCCGCCGTAACGAGGGCTGTCTGCAACAGCGTGGTGCTATATGTATTACTGGTATGTAAGTTATCCGTTGGTACAGCTTTCGCCGGTTGCGTTAATTTAGTCGGACATAATGCTCGATTATGATTGCCAAACTTGTTACAATGTCGACATTTCCTTTTAGCACGGCAACTGTCGGCCCTATGACCTTCTCCGAAACAATTATAGCAACGGTTTCCTAACTGAGCTCTTCTTTCCTGTAAGGTTTTGTGTACACTACACTCATCATTAAAATGATCCTGCTTACAAAATATACACCTAATTGCTCTCCTTTTGGGTGGTTCATCAGATCCTTTGCCTTCATATGGTCGCTTCCGAGACGGCCATTGACGTTTAGTGTTTTGTTTATTTTCAAACCTCGGTTTGTCCCTTTTGAAATTTTTTGAAAGTCTACCCCTTTTATTATTACTACTTTCATCCGAACTAACATGTAATGATCCTAATGTAAAATTATCAGGTACTTGTTTCACTTCACTGGTTGTTGGATTTTTATTTTTAATACCTTCAGGAGTCTTCTTTAATCTATTTGATGTCTCTCTAGCTGATATGATATACTCTAAGTATTTCCTAATATTATCAATAGACTCATCTTCGTTAGTTATCTTCATTCTTAACTCGTAAATAAGGTCCTCTGGGAACTTTTCTAAAATCATCACTCTAAGATGGTTATGATTTACATCTTCACCCAAAGAACTTAATACTCTAAGATGTCTCTCGATTTCATTAAGAACGTGCCTACAATCTTTGACCTGACCGGATTCCGCTGATTTAATTCTGTAAAGAGCCACATAATGAGCATCGATAATTACGCTAGGTTTGCCATACCGTTCCCTTAATGTGTCGACAGCAATACGATAGTTTTTGTCTGTTGTATCCAAACCATCGATTGCCTGCTTCGCGTCACCCTCAAGAACCGATTGAAGGTATAACATTTTGTCGACATCATTTATATTTCTCTTATCAACGTTTGATGAAAACTGATCCCAAAATTGGTACCACTTTAAAACATCGCCATCAAATTTGCCCAACTCCATTTTTGGTAAGTTACTAACTGTGTTAAAATTATTGCCATTTATAGGAACAGATGCGCGGTCTCTATTGTTCTGTTTAATCTTCACATAAATTTCTGCTATTACCTCTTCAGCTTGTATCTGTATAGAGGTATACCGATTGATTTCCTCAGCGTCAACTTTTTTCATCAATTTACAGTAATTGTGAATTTCCGAAACAAACATCTCATTTAGGCCTTTTAGTTGAGCACCAACCAGTTCTAATTCCTTATAGTTGAGGTCATTTTCTGTTAATTCAGTTAGGGCACACTGAGCAGAGTTTAGTTTTGATTGGAGGGATTCATAAATAGTTTTTAAACGAGATCGGATAACGCTTTCCATTGTATCTAATTAGAGTAGCAACTAAGTAACTTCCCAATGTCAAAGTCACAGACAGTTTTTCTGAATAGTTCAATATCCCGAGTAATCTAAAACAATATAAGTATAAAATGTTATGAAACCAGCCAACCAACATCAAAGTACACTAGTACTCTATGACTTGATATACAAGCCTATTATAATTTAAATTAAAAATAAAAATGCTTGGAACCATGCCGGTCCCGCTCCCTAGCACAATGCAGGGTCCAAACAGAATCAAACTGGTTGCAAACATACTGTAATTTACCACTGTTATATTTATACATTACATAACAGATGTAATGTATCATAACTCACATGCTGGTTCTCTGATTATTTGTAAAAATATTCAATAATTGCAATATTTTTTTGAACACCGTGCATCAACCAAACAACTATGTTTTTGTTTTTATTATTGTTCCCTTTGAAGTAGGTACTCAGTATCAGTTCAGATTCCCTGAGTACATCGTTCTCACATATATACATTTATATTTCAAACTCATGCAAGCATAAAATTTTATAAAACAATTTTTTATAAGAGTAAGTATTGGGGCACTCGGCCACTCCACTCCATAGAATCCACCCCTGTGAATGGGTGCAGAATCAATCCCATTTCTCTTCTATTCCAATATGCAACACTTAAGAATTCTTTTGATGGTCTAATTGAAACTAATGGTTAGACTTTGACTTTGAAATTAGAAAAACCTAAATGTCAACAATGCGCACATAAAACACACCTATTGGTTTAATTGAAAGACTATCTAATAAACCAAATCAATTCTCATTTGTTTGGTTCAATTGGCCTGGTCTTGTATTAATTTCTTGTAGGAATAAATTTCATAACAAACATGTAATGTAACTAATTAACTTTTACTTAAATATCCTTGATCAATGATCACTGTACAAACAAATTAATGATAATAAGACTTCACCAATGCACTACTGTACACCCTGATTCACTAAATAAATGTTTATAACATCTTATGGTGATTGAATATTTTTACAGTGAGAACATAGACAATGTTGTACTTACAACTTATTGGAATCTACTTGGCACGGTGTAGGTACCTTCATTCAAACTGTGTCCTGACTAAAACACGTTATAACCTGTCTCGAATCCTTTACTTTACTCTAAATCCCTTTAATTTACCTTCCGACACAATTTAAGGTAGGTAGTTTAGGTTAGGTACACTAATTTAGTCTATAACCCATTTAAAAACTGTCTGAATAGGTCATTATTAGGGAACTAAATTATTCAATACTGAATAGCTTAGAACATCAACTCGTTTGAATGATTGTTTGAATTCAAAAACAATTTCGAAACCTGCCTTGTTTTCCTTTTAGCAAAGTAAGAAATATTCTGATCTAAAGCTGTAGCAGAGATCCCAGCATCTCCACCATGTCGCCAAATACCTAGACAAGTGGGTACAAGACGAAAACTGTATCACATCGCATGTTCGAGACTTACTCATTTCTCGGAACCCGCCTAGGTACCTACCTACATGACTGTCATGGTATCTGATTATCCGCTAAGTTTACGCAAACTGAATTCCACTGAATCACTGTTCCTAGACTACCTATCAGGTCATCGCAGGGCATAGTAGATATTGGGGGGGTTACCCCCAAGTGGCCTCCATCCTCCCCTTATAGCCACCCCAAGCCTCGCAACTGAATACTGGTCTGTTCGGAATCATATCTGAATTTGATCGCTGTAGGGAACACACAAACAACACATCGCTAATATTGATAAATCACTGAATCACAATTAAATCTGATGGAGACACATGCAATAATATATAAATTCACTCACCAAAGCACCGCCATCCGCCAGCTCCGATCGCAACGGCCCAATTGAATCTGTCCGCCGCCGCGCCATGTGCCATAGAGTCGTACCGGTGCCGGGCGCCGCGCGCGCCCTCTTTCGTCAACTTTACTCGTCGAGTGATTTTTATTTATCTGTACCTATTATTACTTCGCTTTCGCGACAAGCGGCGCGCAATAAGGCGTCGCGCGTTGCGCGCCTTGCGAAGCGCACAGATATACCCCGCGGCCGCTGCGCAGCGGGAACGGCAGAGGTGGAGCCGTCTGAGCTCTTGTCAAGACGGTTACGTCTAGTGGATCCGACCCGCTCAGCATGCACGACATCCCTCTCATCGATGTCGACGCCGAGCTTTAAAGCGATAACCTTAACAAGGTGCATGGTGCTCTCCTCTCTGCTTTCAGGTATACCAGTTACCTCAATGTCATTGAGGAGCAACTCCTGATCACGCTCGTTTAACTGGCATTTCAACTCGGCGATAGTGTTTTCGAGTGGACCCTTATCAATTGATGGTACATTTTGTGCCAGTTTCATTTCTAGAGCACCCATTCGCACTTCTAGGCCATCCATCCGCTCATCAGACGATTTGAGGGAGGTCTGTAATTGAGCCATTTCCGATCGCAGTTGCTGGAATTCCTGGTGCATCAGACGAAACTCTGCACGCAGCTCCTCCTTAAACAGCCGCAGTTCGCCCGCCAGGTCAGGGGAGAAATTTATGGTGGCGTCCAACGCTGAGCAGTTCATTGGGCTGGTTTCCATGAGCTCCTCAGGGCTATGTCTTTCCGATAGGTCAAGTTCCACCTGACTCCGAACAGGTGTCTCCGCTTTGTAGTCCCTGACTACATTTTTAATGCATTCAGGGCAGCGCCAGTTGGGCCCAATATTACCCATGGTAGGGAGGCCGACACAAACCCGATGGTAAATAAAAACTTTTTTTAAAAAAAGTACCGACTTCAAAACAAATACAAAAAAGTTTAAAATAACTTTTCTTTCGGAAGTCGGTGGCAATAGTCAATGACACAACAAAACAAAGCCACCGACTTCCGAAAGAAAAGTTATTTTAAACTTTTTTGTATTTGTTTTGAAGTCGGTACTTTTTTTAAAAAAAGTTTTTATTTTACCCTTTTTAGTTTATTTATTACATATTCAACCCAAATTCTTGTAAAATACAAAATTTTCTTACATATGCACTAATCTTGTAATCCGTCACAACATAAAAAAATCCATATCTCTAAAACTACTGAACCGATTTTGATGAAACTTGCAGTGTACCCTAAGTTGAACAATACCTAGTACAACAAAAAAAGAATTACTTAAATCGAACTTATAGTTCCGGAGATATGCGTGCACAAACATAAAAACATACATACATACATACATACATACATACATACATACATACACTTATGAAATTTGGCACATTTGTTCAGACGCTGATATAGACTAACATATATGAAAACTGGGCAGTTCTGATAATATTACATACATACGGGTCGAATTGATAACCTCCTTTTTTTTGAAGTCGGTAAAAACATTGCACTGGTTGCATTTAGCGGCATCTACCGGGGACAAGAATTTGGCACATCCACCACACTTTGCTGTAGGCATGTTGTATTTTGTACGTACCGCGCGAGTAGGCAACACGGACTCTTCCAGCAATCGATTTAACTTAGAAGTTCCAAGTTGTATCGATAGATGGCGCTGTTTCAAATAAAAAAGCGTAGTGATAGTTCGATGGGAGTCTATGGTAGGCGCGGGAAACTACTGAGTTAACCAGGCGGGATTTTTGAAAACTTTGTTTAATTTAAGTGATTAAACCTTTATTAATAGAGTTTTTGGCAGTGAAAACAAGTAATAATTCATCAAATCCTTTATTAAATCTATAAATTACAATGGGGAAGGTGCGAAAAAGAAAAAAACCAAAGAAGGATGGAGAGGGTGAAAAATCTGAAATAGAGTCGACGTCGTCAGAGTCCGAGATTGAAGTAGCAGATACGTATAAACCATATCTAGTTACAGACTACAAAAGAAGATATCCCGAGGATTCCGGTGCTGCAGAATTTGTGGTATTTGTTGAGTCTTCTAATGCTGATAAACCTTTAGGAACACGAGATCTCATGTCCATATCCAGTTGCATCAAAAGGTTTAATAAAGGGGTCAAATACCTTAGATGTATGAACAAGTTTAAAATAGCTATATATTTTGAAAAAGCCAGCCTTGCTAATGCCTTTTTAAACAATGTTACCTTTTTAAAGGATTATCAGTTTAAAGCTAATATACCAGCACAAAGCACGGAAATTACTGGTATAATTAAAAATGTGCCTACCAATCTGACAAATAAAAAAATCTTCACAATGCTGTCAAGTTACAAGAAAATAATATCTGTTCGAAGATTCACAAAACGGACTAAAATTGATGATAATTTCATTCAACAGCCGCTGCAAATAGTAGCCATCACCTTCGCGACGTCTGTTCTTCCAGACTACGTGGATTTGGAAGGTTGGCGGCACAACATCTCAGCGTATGTTCCACCTGTCAAACAATGTTTCCGGTGTCTCAGGTATGGCCATTTAGCAAAGTTTTGCAAGAACTCTGAACGCTGCTCCATCTGTAAAGAAGATCACTCATTTAAAGTTTGTAAAACACTCATTGAACATGCCAAATGCTTCCATTGTGATGGCAATCATATCAGCATTTCAGCTCAGTGTCCAGTAAAACAGAAAAAAATTCAAGAAAATAGACAAAAAGTTAAGCCACCATCATTTGCTGACATATTCAATCATGGAACTTTCCCATCTCTGGGCCCTAAAAAGCCTCTAGATCTCTTCACTTTATTAAAATCTAACGACAAGGCACTTAACCTTTTAGTGCAAAGTATTATCAAGATGATAACATTAAATAAGACACAAGATACTCCAATATCTTCCAAAAACGTTTTAGATGTTTTGAGTGATTTTTTTAACCCCAGTGACACAAAGAACATTATTTCAAATTCACAGACAAATTAAAGTTAGTACAGTGGAATGCTCAAAGCTTGTTATGTAATAGACATATTTTTACTCAATTTCTATATGAAAATAATATTGACATAGCTCTAATTTGCGAAACATGGCTTAAGCCTATACAACACTTAAATATTAAAGGATACTCCATAGAACGCAATGATTGTGGCAATAATTATAATGGTGTTGCCATTGTCATTCGTAATAGCATTCAATATAATAGATTAACGACATATTCTGATGACTCACTACAGAATATTGCAATCAAAATAACATTTAATAATAGATCACTATCAATAGCCAGTCTTTATATTCCGCCAAATTGTAGCCCTACTTTTAGCAAAACTAAGTTTTTAACCCTCATTAATTCATTACCTAAGCCATGTTTAATAGCAGGTGACTTTAATGCTCATCACACCATGTGGGGTTGCCAATCTGTCAATCCACGTGGAAGAGATGTCCTCGATGCTGTAAATGAATGTAATTTAGTGTTATTAAACGACACACAACCAACAACAGTCGGTACAAATATCTGGAGACCAAATGGTTTAGATTTAACTATAGTTAGTCCATCTGTCGCCCTTAACTGTAACTGGAGAGTTCATAATGATCCTCTGGGAAGTTATCATCTACCCACAATAACAGACATAATATTCAATACTGTTACAGATTCAATACATGACTTTCCTTCTAACTTTTCTCAAGAAAACTTATCAGAACTCAAAAGACCAAATTTACGACTCGTAAATTGGGAAAATTACACAATAATAGTTGACAATTTGATTAAAGAATTTATTATTAATTATGATGATCCTTTACAGTCATACTATGAATATTGCCATATTGTGCAAAAAGCTGTAAATCAATCAATGTTTAGAAATCAGGCTCAAAATTTAAATACCAATAGTTTGAAGCAGGCAGGGACCAAATCTAAATACCGCTATCCTCCTCTTCCATGGTGGAATGAAAAGTGTGCTAATGCAGTGAAAAAAAGTAAAGAAGCATTTATTGCATTTAAACAAGATCCAAGCGAGTCAAATTACATAAATTTTAAAAAGAATCAGGCTGAGAAGAAACTTATAATTAAATTAGAGAGATTGGATAGTTGGAAGAAGTATTGTTCAGAAATAAATAGATCCACTCCTATTTCAAAAATCTGGCAAACTATGCGTAAATTTAATAAATCCTACAAAATAAATAACAATCTCAATAATAATAGTGAAACATTTTGGATAAATAACTTTTTAAGAAAATATACACCCGACTTTGTCTCACACCCCATACAATTAACTAATACCTCTGTAAATTCCACCAATAGTTACATTATTGATCCATTTACCATAGATGAGTTAAAAGCAGCCATCAAATCACGTAAAGATACCACCTTTGGTTTAGATTGCATTTCATACAAAATGTTTAAAAAAATGAACACATTTTGTCTTAAGGTCAACTCGGCGAAGACCGTCTGGCGGGTAAGACCGTACAATAAGCAATACAACAAAGTCTGAATAACCACAGCAATGACAACCCGAACTACAAAAACTTCAAACTGTTTTAGTTTCAATAAATTGGCATAGATGGCGCTATTTACAACACAAAGAGAAAAAATGTCGTTCAAAATTTAGTCGGGTTATCAACTTGCAACACGACCAGCACCACGCTGGCATAAAAAATATTTTAAGTGCTATTTCGTGATTTAAAACAGGATTTGTTTGGGTAAGTTCATTTATGATCAATATCTTTACCTAATTATAATATTAGAATGTAATAAAGCATATTTTTTACGAAGTTACATCTAGTGGCAAAAACCTAACCTCAAATTGGAATAGTGGAGAAGTCCGTCTAGTACTTGGAGGGAAAGATCGGCATATGCCGATCTTCGCCGTTTTCAGATGTCACAAACCTTTTACGTTTAAGCTAATTTTATAACTGATTCGTATTTTTCAGCTTCCAGTGTAATGAGTAACCATGAGTTCTACTCTTAAAATCGATATTCGTGTTATCGGTTGTGTCGTATCGTACTCTTAATTACACGTTTCCAATGAACGTTTAGGTACTTATGTGAACGTTTTTTGAACGAACAATCTTCTTATACAAGGTTTTAAAAAATCAACTGCAGGAATTTCGTGTGCGTACTCGGTATCAAAAACCAAGTACATTCCAAAAAAAAAAAAATATTTTTCGAGCATTTTTTTTCAAAAAAAAATATTTTTTACAAGCATTTTTTTTTTGACCGTATTAATGAATTTGATTGCTCTTTGAGGTCGTTCACCCGTGTGTAGCGTTCACAGCTGATTCCAACTTTCCCATCACATTTTGCAGACTTTGGACTGGCAATTTATCGAAATACTTACAAATAACTTATTTTATTGGCCATATTAATAGGCCAAATGAAAAATGCTTGAAAAAAAAATTAATAATTTTGAAAAAGAAAAACGAAAAAAATATATTTTTTTTTAAAAATGCTCGAAAAATATATTTTTTTGGAATGTACTTGGTTTTTGATACCGAGTACGCACACGAAATTCTTGCAGTTGATTTTTTAACACCCTATATATAAAAATTAATTGCTGTTCGTTAGTCTCGCTAAAACTCGAGAACGGCTGGACCGATTTGGCTATTCTGGTTTTAAATTATTTGTGAAAGTCCAGGGAAGGTTTAAAAGGTGAGGCGGTACGAAGTTTGCCCGGTCAGCTAGTACTTGCTAAAACGACGATATCGATCAACCCTACTCTTAGTTGCAAATATCAGTGGCGAATATTCCATTTTTTTTGTTTGTTCAAAGTTTTTATATTTCTTCAGTTTTTTAAGACTGTATTAAAACAGTTATTATTATTTTTTCAGGTAATATAAAATAAAATCACAAATATGGGAAAGTATCAAAGAAAAACAAATAGAGGGTCTTATTCGAAAGAAAAATTAGAAGAAGCCGTGCGAGAGGTGGAATCTGGCTCATTGAGTGGATACAGTGCGTCAAAGAAATTTAAAATACCTCGCATGACCATTATGGACCATGTTAAAAAAAAAAGGACGAAATCAACAACGCTTGGGCGAAATACAGCACTAACACCTGAAATTGAATTTAAGTTGGCAACGAATCTCCATGTTATGGAAAAATATGGATTCGGGCTTAGCAGAAAAGAAGTGTTGCAGATGGTTGGTGATTATGTCAACAAAAACGATCTGATTACACCCTTTAAAAATGGTATTCCTGGTAAAGACTGGTTCTTGGCTTTTAAAGAACGTCATGGTCTATCCATGAAAAAACCTCAAGCTGTAGAGTACGCGCGAAAAAGAGCCGTTGACCCATTTATAATCTATCCATATTTTGATCTCCTCGAAAATACAATACGCGAGTTAAATTTAGAAAACAAACCGTCAGCCATATGGAATCTCGACGAAACAAGCTTTTCCAAGGACCCAGCCAAAACTAAAATCATTGGTGCTAAAGGTCATGCAGCAACTAGGGTTATTTCTTCACCTGGACGTGATAACACTACAGTGCTACTTGGTGCCAGTGCTTCAGGAGAAAAGACGCCGCCTCTAATTGTCTACAAAGGCAAGAATGTATGGGATACATGGACATCTTCCGAAGCATATCCAGGGACATCTTACGCCGCAACAAAAAATGGTTGGATGGAGACAGAGGTGTTCGAAAATTTTTTTAAAAAAACTTTTTTGCCTGCTGTCCAAAACCAACGCCCAGTGTTGCTTATATACGATGGACACTCCACACACGTAGGCCTAAATATCATTGAAGAGGCTCGCAAAGAAAACATAACAATTTTGAAATTGCCGCCGCACACCAGTCATATTCTACAACCATTGGATATTGCAGTTATGAAGTCATTCAAAGACCGATGGGATCCCTTATTGGTTCGTTGGCAGCGGCTGAACGTCGGGCGTGTTATGCCAAAAAGTGAGTTTGCAAGACTAATTGGAAAAGTATGGGGTGAGATAGATCCTCAGGTCCTACGTAATGGATTTAGAAAAGCGGGAATATATCCTGTAAACCGTGAGGAAATTAAAGAAAATCAGTTTGATAGCTTGAAGCTAAGACATTGGACAGAACACGAGAGTTCACGAAATATGGCGGAAAAGCACAAAACAATAAAAAGAAACCCGGAAACTTTGTTGATGTTAGTACTTAATTTTTTCAATCAAATTCAAACTCGTGAGACAATTGAAGTAATCAACAGTCATAACGAATCATTGGAATATCATATACGAGACCAGAAAATTTCATTCGAAGAACTACTTCTGCAAAAAGTTAAACGCGGTGATAGCTCACCAAAGCAACTGCGCCGAAAGGTAGCGCCAGGTGCTGAGGTAATAACTCACAGTGATGTTTTGAAAAAGAAAAGGGAAGAACAAAGAAAAAGCATTAACAAAAATACAAAGAGAAAGGGTAATGAAAACTCACAACCACAGTCTTCTCCCGAAATAACTGATGATGTTGTTTACTTGACAAATGTCTCAAATAATGATTGTCAGAGGCGACCATTTTCAGCAAAAGATGTAAGTAACTTACCTACTTGTTTACAAAAGCCAAAACCTAATTCTCCAAAAATAAAAATTCTGTCTAATGTAATCATTAAAGAAGCCAATACCGAAAACGAAGCGAAAGTTTTTAATACTAAAAAGAAAAAATATAACAAGATTATCAAACCGGCAATAACAGCAAAAGAAAAAAAGCACGTTCAATCAGCAAACAAAAATAAACATAACAAGGTTGTGAATACCAGACTTCAACAGCATATAAAACTTAGACAGTCAAGTACACGGAAAGATCAGGTTTTCGACTCTAAGAATATTTACTTAAATCCCAAACCAGGATCATCGGGACTGTGCAAAGCCAGATATAGAAAACGTTCATCTTCAACAACTAGTGTTTCCGGTTCAGTTAGTTGCCATAGCGATTCAGACATAATGGATGTAGTATCAGATAGTATTTTAAACAACGACGACGAAGATAATAGTTCCTACACTTTCCCACAAACTTTTAATTTAATTCAAGACATTAACGCGATAGACAATTTCAACCCTGATATTGCATGCAATGCTAATGAAGATCATCAAATAGCCACCTATTATGCTGGGGACGATATCTTAAATTCCAACAGTTTACCACAAAGTCTTAATAATGAAGAAATTGATGTGGCAATAGATTTTAGCCCTGATATAGACTTACATAATAATGAACATGATTTCGCTTCTTATTATGCTGGGGACGATGTCCTAGTAAGATACCATGTCAGACAAAAATGGAAATACTACGTGGGGCAAATTGAAGATATGAAGATTATAGACGAGGAACTCTGTTACTCAATTAAATACTATAAAACAATAAAGAAACCGGAATTAACGTTTAGAATGACAAAAAAAATCGACCGCGATGATGTTCCTGCAACACTCATAGTAAAAAAAGTTAATTTGACTCAAGATCCCATTACACTAAACTACTCTTTTACGCATCCTGGTGAGGATTCTGTTTACTTTTAAATTTTTATTACGAGATGAAAGCTTCAATTGGCCCGCGAATTTCAGATTGTTTTACGTTCTTTGCCTTTTTCAAATTTTATGCTAATTAAAATATGATTCGCGAGCGTAACAAATCTGACTTATTTCAGTTATAATCATTACAATTATAAGTTTAATTATTATAACTCAATGACACTCAATAACTCATTTTTCTAATATTATGCGCTAACGTAACAACACTGACTACATTGGATTATAATAATTGAAATCACTATTTTAATTACTAAAACTCAGTAAAGCCACATAATAATATCTGCTACGCTCGCGAATCGTATCTTAATCAACATACAACCTTACCCGGACTTGAAAGGCGCGAAATTTTTTCGAGCCACCCTGGCGCTTCCACCTAAATGTTTTATTTTAGTTTAAAAATTGTTTGTGATTTTGCATGTAAAATAAGTCAAAAGGTGTAAAGGGCCTACACTACTATTAAATAAGTAAAAATTTATAGATAATAATTATGTTATTAAATATAGAAAGTGGTCTATCTTACCTACTTGGTTAGATAAAGTAAGCTCAGGTAGCTATTTCTATAACAACCAAGACTGTTACAAATACATATATAATATGTATTTTTTATTTTTACTATTTTATCTACATGTTCCTATTAGGTTAATACAATTTTAACTAGTGCCAAAATAGTTAACAAAATTAAGTAAGTAATGTTGATCTCAAGTGCTATTAGTAAGTTAGCAAGTAAGCATTACTACCATTAATATGGTGAAGATTATAATTTTTTAGTTTATGTTAAGTATTTGCTAAGAAAAGTTTTTATATTAGTTTAATTGTTTGTGATTTTGCATGTATAATAAGTCAAAAGGTGTAAAGGGCCTACAGAATATACTAAGTAAAAGTTTATAAATAATTAGAATATGTTATAAAAATATAAAAAGTGGTCTATCTTATTACCTACTTGGATAAAGTAAGCTGATACAACTTTAAGTAAGTAGGTATTTCTATAATAATTAGAACCAAGACTGTTACAATTTTTTTTTTTTTTTTTGCTATTTTATCTACCTACATGTTCCTATTAGGTTAATACAATTTTAACTAGTGCCAAAATAGTTACCAAAATTAAGTAAGTATTCAATTAAATGACAAATATGCAAAGGTAGTCTTTATACATACCTAAATAAGTGTATTCTCATAATAACTTAAACACAATACCTATTCAAATGGGTCATTTTTCGTTCACCAAACATCCGTTGAGGATAATGACGCCCGATCTTTTACTACTAGTGCAACCATCCACTAACAAAAAACAAAAATATAAATTATTTTAATTACATCTAACTTAAATGAAATTAAAATAATTTATATTTTTGTTTTTTGTTAGTGGATGGTTGCACTAGTAGTAAAAGATCGGGCGTCATTATCCTCAACGGATGTTTGGTGAACGAAAAATGACCCAAATGTTATTGGAGCTTATTACAATAATTTTAACTGCTATACGAATAAAATGTAGATCTCAAGTGCTATTGGTAAGTTAGCAAGTAAGCATTACTACCATAAATATGGTAAAGGTTATTATTTTGATTATTATTTAATGTGTTTGCTAAGAAAAGTTTTTATTTGAATTATTATCACTTTCTAAATGAGTGTTTTTATTTTTTTTTAACTACTTAAAACACTTTATATCATTATTTCGGCGAATTAACATAATTTTATTTCATTATACCTAAATATAGAAAGGGAAAACATAACACTATCTCTTTCATATCTTTTAAGTTCAATTCCTTTCCATAACTGGCAATTCTTTCAATAAAAGCTGATTTAAATACAAAAAAAAGTTTTTTATTTAAGTAATGAAACTGTTTTTAACCCCTGACTGGCGGTCTATGCCGGACTTACCCGACTAACGCTACTTTTTGAAATTGATGCCGATTGGAGCCTTTAATTTGATAAACGATAGCACACATTGAAATGCTTTTGAAACACACACACGTACACAATGTCTTTCTTCGAGTAAATCGACTATTTATAGGTATTTTTCTCATTAGACGGTCTTTTCCGACATGGTAGTAAATTCCGTCTACTTTACCGTTTTTTTCAAATTTGAATGTATTTAATTAATCGATGAGTTTAACGCAATATTGTTAATATTTTTTCATAGTCATCCAAATATTTAATCAGCTCATTGTATAAAACTTGCCAAAAATATAATAGAAATGGCACAAAAAAACGAATGAATTCAATTTTTAATGAAGTATGCCGATCTTCGCCGAGTTGACCTTATAAAATTTTTAAACATTTTAAACTTACTTTGGGAACAAACAATAATACCAAAAGAATGGAAGCAAGACTGCTTGGTTCCAATTCTTAAAGCAGGAAAAGATCCAAATGATGCAGATTCTTATCGTCCAATAGCTCTAACATCCTGTGCAGGTAAACTTTTTGAGCAATTAATAAAACAACGTCTTGAGTTTTATATAGAATGTAATCATATTCTTCCAAGAAATCAATTTGGGTTTCGCCGTGGTTGTTCAGCAAGAGAAAGCATAGGACATCTCTTTCATGATATTGATACTGCCATTAACAATAATAAACATCTTGTATGTGTTTTCTTCGATATTGTAGGTGCATTTAACAACATTAATCATTCAGTTTTATGTACAACTCTTTCTTCCTTGGGAATACCTGAAAAATGTGTCAAATGGATTTATGAGTTCATTAGTGATAGAGAAGTATATATAAAAATGAGATCCAATAACATTTTTGGACCCAGATTGTCAAACAAAGGTGTTTGTCAAGGGGGCATTTTAAGTCCTTTACTATATATACTTTATATTCATAGGCTAAATGAAATATTAGGATCAAAAGTCAGCAATTTACAGTTTGCTGATGATTTGGCTATTTATTGCAGTGGTGATAACATCTCATACACAAATCAAAAATTAAATTTTGCACTAAAACAATTACACAGTTACTTTCAATATTTAAATTTAGAAGTTAGCACTGCTAAAAGTAAGATAGTTGTATTCTCAAAGAAGAAAGTGTCTGCAGTTAAACTACAGTATGACAATAATTTGATATCAATTCAGTCACAAGCAAAATTTTTAGGAGTAATATTTACACATAATTTGTCATGGTATAAATATGTTGATTGCATAGCAGAACGAGCTTTACGAGCTACAAATACTTTGAGATCTTTGGTTGGCAGTCAGTGGGGTGCCGATCCCAAGATTCTAATAACTTTATACAAAGCTCTAGTAAGGAGTCATTTTGACTATAGTTTTTTCTGTTACTGCATAAATTCTAAATTAGTAGATAAACTTGAAAAGATTCAAAACATAAATTTAAGATTAATATTGGGAGCCTTTAAATCATCACCTATTAATTCAATGCAAATTGAGTGTAACTTGTGTCCACTTAATATCAGATTTTTACATTTAAAATACAATCTAATCATAAGATTGTTGTCCGAAACTGGAAATCCCCTTCTTTCGAAACTGTTAAAGATTAATTCTAATAACTTTTTAACACACAACATCCAAGACATTTTGTCATCTATGAGTGAACATAATATTTTTAATAGTTGTACTTTGCCCTGCTATGAGGGAACTTATGAGAGCAAGTTTTGTGGCTTGAACATTGACGTAGACAGGACACTGACTGATAAATATGCCGTTTACAATAAACTGGATGAGCATACAGATTATAGGCAAATTTATACAGATGGTTCAAAATATAATGATAATGTCTCCATGGCATACTATGATCCTGTCACTAAATTGGGACATGGCTTCAGACTACCATCGAATGCAAGTATTTATACAGCAGAAGCCCAGGCCATTTATGCAGCCTTAGAATATATAGAAACAACTAACCTCAGTTTCAAGAAATGGTTGATAATTTCGGACAGCATGAGTGTTTTAATGGCTTTATCAAATCCTTCATACAGCGGTAGCACAAATTATATCATTTACAACATTAGGCAGAAATATAGCAGGCTTAGGCTTAATCAAGACAGAGAAATACGATTTATTTGGACACCATCTCATATTGACGTTTCGGGTAACGAACTTGCCGATAAACTTGCCAGCTCCATAGTTAAAAATCCCAATATTAGTCAAATACCCATTAAAAATATTAAGTTACCACCTTCAGATTGTAAGACCCTCATCATGAAAAACATCAAACGCCAATGGATAACCCATTGGGAAGAAACAGTAAAAATAAAAGGAAAATGGTATCGTTATATTAACTCGGACATCAAAAGACCATGGTTTACTAAAGGAAAATATATACAAAGAAATTTTTATACAACAATTTGTCGCCTGAGATTGGGCCATGGCAGATTTAATGAACATTTATTTAGACTAAATATTATACCTTCCCCAATATGTACACATTGCAATTCTGAAATTCAAACTCTGAATCATATATTTTTTGATTGCCCTCAATTTAATATACAAAGACTGGTACTCATTGACAACTTATTGGAAATTTACAAAGAAGCCCTGGATGTCCCGCGCTCTATTCAGGATTTGCTCAAGAACACTAAAACATTTTATCCCATTTATGATTTCGTCAAGAATACTATTGAAGTTATTTGAAAAAGCATGACCGGAATAGACCTCTACCTGATTTGAAACTACAACACGGATATGACATAAAAATATACCGGTTAATGAAGAAATTTAATGGAAAAACGATATCATCGTACGGAAGACAAGGCCATTATTGGCCTCTATTATTAATATTGAAGACTTAGAACTGAAATAAGACCAGGCTGTATGGGCTTAAGCCCTTTGCCTTTTCCGATTGGAAGGAAAGAATAATACCAAAAAAAAAAAAAAAAAAGTCTATGGTATATAAACACCATAAGTTGGGTTGACACTAGGGTAAACAGACTATGATGCACACTCCCGAGCGACACTTGTCAACAATTATTTGGTGTTTTCACTTAAATGTCTTAATAATTTTAATATGAAGGGTAGAATTAGTCACTGGTGTATAGTTTTAAGTTAAAACAGTAATTACAATATTTACACTGCACTTGTACACTGGATAACGTTTTGTGAGTTGTATGATTAACTGTTAAAACTTTCTGTAATCTATTGTTCGTACTTCACTAGATGTTTTTATTTTAAAAACTGTAAACAACTTTGAAGAACACAGACCAACTTGACATCCGTGACGTCACTCAAAGTCTTGAGCTACAAATGTTACCGGCGGTGTGGATGCACCGTAAGATTGGACACAATCTTAAAGACATTTAATAAGTATTCGTATTTTTTACTAGATCTTTGAATTTTAATTTAAAAACTAACAGGAGAGCACGGTAAAAAAAAAAAACAATATTATTGAGAATCAAATTCTTTTATTTAAGTATCACATGATTTACAAAAATTGTAAAAAATTTCATTACTTATTAGCGACTACTTAGTGGCGACGTCACAAACTTTAAAGCGGCCTAGTGGGCTACCGTGACGTCTTAAAGCGTGAGTAGTTCAACTGTGGGAAGGAGATGGCGCTAGACGACTTGTATAGCTCTGTCTCTTTCCCTCAGCGGAACTACTCTCGCTCGAAGACGTCATGGTAGGCCACCAGTTGAAAAAATGAATCGCGACATAATTTACGTAGGTATCCTTTACATCGTGCGACTTACAACTGTCGCATACAGACGCGACTCGCGTTCATCATCTACAGATAACAATATTAATAGCAGCCAATGTGTAACTGTGACAACAAGCTCGTCGACTAAAGCCGATGCTGTACGACTTTGGTCGTCAATTTCAAAAAAACTTTTTTAAAAAAAAATTTAACCGCCTTCAAAAACAACCACAAAAAAGGGTAAAATAACCTACAAAATAACTTTTCTTTCGGAAGTCGGTGGCTTTGTTTTTTTATTTCGTTGTCTTTTATGCCACCGACTTCCGAAAGAAAAGTTATTTTGTAGGTTATTTTACCCTTTTTTGTGGTTGTTTTTGAAGGCGGTTAAATTTTTTTTTAAAAAAGTTTTTTATTTTACTCTTTTTAGTTTAAATATTCAACCCAAAATTCTTGTCAAATACATCATTTTCTTACATGTGCACTAGAATTTGGTAATCCTTAGCACCGGTATTAACATCGGTCATGTACACAATAAGCTAATAAAATTCCCTATCAAAAACTGCTGAACCGATTTTGATGAAACTTGCAGTGTTCCCTAAAGTGAACTATTCCTCGTACAACAAAAAAAGAATTTTGAAAATCGGTCCACAATTAGCGGAGTAATCGCGTAACAAACACTCAAAAAAGTAAAGATCATCACATCATCCATCAATAAAAATGCTCACAAAATAAAAAGTACTGAACCAAATTGGATGAAATTTTTATGGGACCAATGGGAAAGTATACTGCATCGAACGAAAAAAGAATTACACTAATCGGACCAGAAACCTCGGAGTAATCGGTGTACATACATAAAAAAAAAAAAAAAAAAAAAAAAAAAACATACCGACCGAATTGAGAACCTCCTCCTTTTTGAAGTCGGTTAAAAATGTAACTAATGACTAGATTGTACTACATATTATAAGGCTATTAACATACTATACAGTGAATCTGTCCTTGCCTGTAATAAACAACAAACAATTTTCGCATATAATTATCACAAAGAAATTCAATTCTCGTCAAACATTACATGCCTCAAGACAGATCCACTGAACACATGACTGTACTACGTTCAACTAACCTCGTTACGTCGTGATGCTTATCAATACAATATTTTATATCCTATAACATTAAAAATTATAAAATGCGAAGAACATAACAATAATTAAACTTTACAATGGTCATACAAAAATTTAAAACACAAGAGTGTTTTAAACAAGGACGATAGAATCGTGATAAGGAATATACATAAGGAATATCATCTCTGAGATGTTACATTTACCTACCAAGAGTATTTATGTACAAGGACTAACTAAATAATATCTACAGTGCGAGGCTTGGCCTTCGCTATTCGATCGGGATACATCTCTATATCGACGGGTTCCGGGCTATTTGTATTAACCGACATTTTTGAAACTTTACACCAGAGCAGTTTAAAGTTTCGATTTTTAGAAAAAAAATAATAACTTTAGCAAATCGCACTATTTCTTTAAAAAGAAAGATATTACTGTTTTTATAACATATTCCCCATAATCAGATTATTATTTTTTTCTAATATTCCTATTTTTAACGAAGATAAATGTCGCTTAATACAAAATGACCCATATTTTACTTTTTTTTGTTCCAGGCTAAATGACTTAACCGCCTATGATTATTGTTTCTTATTCCAGGCTAAATGACTAAACCGCCAAGGTTTATTATTTCGTGTTTCAAGCTAAATGACTTAACCGCCTAGGCATGCAAATAATGGCTCTAAGCTAAGTGCTTTAATCAAAGAGTTGGTCATATTTCAAACCCAAGCTAATTGATTTAAATACCACATCTTAAACTTATTAATGTACGGCTAATTAGTTTATGCGACTGATTTTTTAAAAAATAAATTGTTTGTAATCATACTTGAATAATGAAGTTTGCAGAAATTGGCGGATAAAACATTAACGTTTTTTATTTAAAATGACAATCACCTAGGAACAGCAGTAACTTCTTACCTTACCAAGGTAACAACTAAAGTTGTTATCGTAATTTTATAGGAATCAGAAGTTAAACAGTCTTTTTATTACGTAGCCTATAGTCTTATTACCTGAAATAATTATTCTCATTCTTCTTCATTCCTAAACTTTAACATTTAAGTATATAAAAACTTTTTTTTTGAGATCTCTTCAATTACAAAAAAAGGTTTATCTATAAAATAACTTCTTTTAAAAATAATTACAAAAAAAAAATACTTACAAGCGTTTCTTTGGTTTTCATTTCTTTACTTATTTTCTTTTCTTCTATATTTTTTCCTAATTTTCTCAGTAATCAAAATCAAAAACATCTCTCGTTAAAAAAAAGTTTAGAAGTTTTCTTACCTATTTATCCCTAGTTTCTCCTATCATCATCTCAGCCATAAGACGTCCACTGCTGAACATAGGCCTGCCTTTTAAATCTCCACATATACCGGTTGGAAGCGACCTGCATCCAGCGTCTTCCGGCGACCTTTATAAGGTCGTCTGTCCATCTCGTTGGTGGACGTCCTACGCTGCGCTTGCTAGTCCGCGGTCTCCACTCTAGCACTTTTCGACCCCATCGGCCATCTGCTCTGCGAGCAATATGGCCTGCCCATTGCCACTTCAGCTTGCTAATCCGGTGGGCTATATCGGTGACTTTAGTTCGTCTACGGATCTCCTCATATCGGATTCGATCAGATAGCTCGTTGTGCGACTTTGAGCTTTGAGATGAGGCCGATAGTGAAAGACCACGTTTCGGTGCCATAAGTCATCACTGGTAACACACATTGGTTGAAGACTTTCTTCTTGAGGCACTGAGGTATGTCGGACGTGAAGACATTGCGTAGCTTCCCGAACGCTGCCCAACCGAGTTGGATTCGGCGGTTGACCTCTTTCTCGAAGTTGGACCTACCTAATTGGACTACTTGTCCTAAATAGATATATGAGTCAACAACTTCGAGTACAGAGTTTCCAACAGAGACTGGGGTGGGCACAACATTGGCATTTGACATAATTTTCGTCTTGTCCATGTTCATTTTCAAGCCCACCCGTTGTGAAACTCGGTCGAGGCCATCGAGCATCATGCTGAGTTCCTCCATCGACTTTGCCATGACTACGATGTCGTCGGCAAACCGAAGGTGAGTGATGTATTCGCCGTTGATGTTGATGCCAAGTCCTTGCCATTCCAGGAGTTTGAAGGCGTCTTCCATTGCGGCAGTAAACTGTTTCGGGGAGATAACGTCCCCCTGTCTTACGCCTCTTCTCAATGGAATCGCCTTCGTGATCTGCTCGTGTACTCGGACCGACATGGTGGCGTTATTATACAAACACTTCAACACCTCGATGTACCGATAGTCAATACGGCACCGCTGGAGTGACTCAAGTACCGCCCATGTTTTCACCGAATCGAAGGCTTTCTCATAGTCCACAAACGCTAAGCATAATGGCAAGTTATACTCTTCGGTCTTCTGTATAACTTGCCGCAGCGTATGGATGTGGTCTACTATAGCCTCTTCGGAAACCGGCTTGTTCGGGAGACTGGAAGTCATCAAGTCTGTTTTCGAGACGGTTCGTGATAACCCTTGAAAACAGCTTATAAACATGACTCAGAAGCGTGATGGGTCTGTAGTTCTTCAATAGGCTGTTATCACCTTTTTTGAAGAACAACACCACCTCACCCCTGCTCCACGTTTGAGGCGTTTTGACCTCGGACAGGACGGAATCAAAGAGTTTCTGGAGAACTTTAAATACCGGTGTTCCACCCGCTCTCAGAAGCTCTGAAGTGATTCCGTCCTCGCCCGCGGCGCCTTATTGTTCTTAAGCTGCTTCATCCTAATCTCGTACAGACTGATGTACGGGATATCTTCGGTATAATGTCGGGACAGCTTGGCTCTTGGATCTCCTACCAAGCTGTCAACGGGCTTTGCGACCGAAGTGTATAACTGTCCATAGAACCTCTCGATCTCGCCTAAAACCTCTACTTTGGTCGACGCTATGCTACCATCCTCCCGTTTCAGCTTTGTCATCCGACTTTGCCCAATAGACTTGTCCTTTGCGAACACTTTGGAGCCTTGGTTTCGCTGTATGGTCTCTGTAACACGATTCGTATTACAGAGACGCAGATCATGTCGCAAGGACTTAGATATAACTCTATTGAGCTGCCTATATGATTTCGCGTCATCGGAAGACCGCAACTGTAGCAAGCGTCGTTCAGCCATGAGGTTTAAGGTTTGCTCGGTCAATTTCTGATGTCTATCTTTACGGCAGGGTCTAAAAAACTTAGACCCTACCGTGCGGACAGTTTCCACTAGCCCGTCGTTGATCTCGTCCACTAAAACGAAGTTCTCAAGGCAAGCAAAGCGATTAGAGAGCTCGAGTTGAAAGCTTTCGGGGTTTTGAATATGGGACCGAGTAGGTCGGAGCGTAGACTTCATCAGGCTGGACCTTTCAAGTTTAACATTGATATTCAGCGAGCCTCTTACGATTCGGTGATCGCTACCGGTTTTTACCCTGTTGATCACAGAGACATCACTGAATATCCGTTTCTTGTCGGTCATGAAGAAGTCTATCTCATTTCACGTGAAACCATCGGGACTCAACCAGGTCCATTTCCTGTGAGGCGGCTTCTGGAAGAAAGAGTTCATCATGAAGAGTTCCCCTAGGGTTCCGTTGCCCATACCCAAATTGCCCCACTCCCAACTCATTACCGCTTTTCTTGCCCAACTGCGTTAAAGTCTCCCATAACAACAGTGAAGTGGGTTTTGGAACTATGTATGGCCCTGACGACAAATGCTCTGCGCAGCTCCCACAAAACACTAAAGCACGTAGTCACGTACGAACTTACTGCAAGCTAAATGGTTGAAGTGACAACATCTAACATTTCATGTACAGAGCTAAATGTATGTATTGACACTGGGTATGAATTTGACAAAGAGGCTAAATGTATTAAACGACATTCTTGTATATTTACAAGTTAAAGCTAATTGTATTAAGCGACACTGGATAAGGATTTAACAAAGAGGCTAATTGTATGAAGCGACATTTCTATATATTTATAATGTCAGGCTAAATGCTTTAACGTACGTTGCCTGTAAATTGTTGCTCCAGGAAAAAACGTTTAAACGACTGCCTGGTATTTGGTAGTCAGCTTAAGTACACAGTTCCTAAATTTGTCAATATTTTATGTCGCTTCATTCATTGCAGTCCAAAATGGGCCCAAAAAATGCGGTTGTATTAAGCGACAAAAAAGTGCTCCGATCGTCACCAAACCCAGCTCAAATGACGCAGAAAAATTCGCTGATTCCAAATATGTATAAAAGTCTATATCGCTCAGAGTGTCGCTTAATACAATTAGCCCGGAACCCGTCGATATTATTTTAGAACAAAGCTTACTATATTCAACACGAGAACACTTGGCAAAGACATTCTAGTGGCACAGTACCACAGTACCAGCGAAGTACGAATATTCCTTTTACATCCCTATAATATTCCTCCAAAGTTTATTATAATTTAGTCATTTTAATTAAGACATGTCCATGTTACCACACCACTTCAGATTGAAAGCCTGCTCGAAAGTTTCGCAGAAATAGAAATCATTTAGGTACCCTATCAGGATCGCGCATCACAACTAATAACAGATTTAACGATTTTAAAGTGTTGTAACAATAAAATTACAACGCTTTATAAGTTTATAATCGTATTGTATACTGCGAATGAGATCGACTCTTGGAACGTATAATATTGGCTGTAGATAATATTGTGGGAGGTTGTCCATATAAGTCCTGATCGTTACCCGTAGGCGGACGGTTATCAGACATACTGGAACTAGCGAGTGGAACAATGTGCAGCCTCTTCTTCACGAGGCTCTTTGGGATCAATTTTGGTCGAACAATTTTTTTATAAGGATAAAGTGTCACATTCTTACTTTAATCACTCTGAATGCAGTGATTTCGTGTTGAATACAATATTGTGTCGTTGTCTGTTCACTAAATTTATTATTTCAGTATCTACTATCACTTTATTGTGACCACAGTCACCGTCACAGAGTAGCGCGCACAACAGAGGATTCACTTCACTAACACGGAGTATATAACGGCTCCAGAGTGTTCACTGGTGTTACACGGAGTGTGTAGCACGTGGAGTGTTCACTGTCGGTAATGTCTCTGCTCGAGCGCGCGCGCCGACCGTCAGTTGTGTGCGACCGCACCCGCGATGTGCGCGCGACTGTGCACGTAGTCCAACACTCGCTGTGCGATCCCTCGCTTGCGGGTCAACATGGCGGCGGCCTGCTCGAACTTGTGCTGGTTGCGGCTGTGCAAGTAGAACGTACAGTCAATACTTGAAACTTCTAGCAGTGTTAAAGTGGACTGCCAAAACAGGTTTCGCCTTTGTTGTGTTTATTCAAGCATTCCTCCATGTTTAAAACTTAGAATGAAGCGAGTGCTCTTCTAATAGAAATTATGTTTGAGTATTCAAACATAATTTCTATTAGAAGAGTGTAGTGTGTGAGTGACGTGAAACATACCGTATGTAAGCTTGTGTGTCCACGATGAGGTTGTCGAGCTTGTCAGAGTCGATCTCGTCCATCGCGCACTCGGCCATCAGCGGCGGGTTGAAGCGGTAGTAGCTGCCGGGAGGAAGGAGGTCGTTCATCACCAGGTGCACTCCTGGAGTAGAGAATGACACGTATTACAATATGGTTCACTAATGACACATGCCGCTGTCTGGTATGTTGAGGTCAGTCCTATAATGGGTGATTATCAATTCCCTATCTCGAAAAATCATCTTTAAGAGCGCATAATCTGAAAGTTGGCAACGTCGCACATAGTTGTCAAATATTAACAAGATTTAATTAATTTAGCAATGTCACTGTATGGAAATAAGAAATATGGCTCTGTAGTGCACTAGAAAATTGATAAGGGAATGCAATAATTAATATCGTAACACCGAATAAGTATATAGTTTTAGATGTAAAAAAAAGTATTTGGAAACTTGTCAAATGCATTTTTACACCTGAAACGGTTACAACATCAAATTCAGTGTTTTAATTGCATTCCTATGTCTATTTTTTAGTGCACTACAAAGCAATATTTCTTATTTACATACAGTAAATTTGCCAAATTAATTAAAACTTGTTGATATTTGACAGCCATTTGCGACGTTGCCAAGTTTCTGGTTATGCGGCCATAATCGTAAGTCTAGGCTGTCATTTGTATATCTTTAATAGTCTTTACAGGTAGTTAGACGCCCGAAATTCTGACAATCAGTCTTATGGCTGTTACAAACGTTATAAAAAATCGTTGCGATTGGACGGTACAATTCAAAACTGTACAGTGCTTCCAATTTTTCTCATACACCCACGTTATTATTGCAGTTTGAAGTTTTAACTGTACCGTCCAATCGTCACGATTTTTCGTAACGTGTGCATCAGCCATTACCAAAGTGTACATACTTAACCATGAATTGAGTCTTCTAAAGTTATATTTAAAATATTTGTATTCACTATTCAGGAGTATTTGGTTTCTGGTTACAATGAAATTGATCACCAATCATTGGTAGGAAAAGTGTAGCATATAATGACTTGGACTTTATAAACTAACATTGGTTTATGATAGTCGTACATATCAAGGTAATACAAGATATAGGCACGCACCTTCAGTGTCGGTGGCGGAGTCTAGTATCTTGTTGAACTTGTCCTTCCACGAGGTGGACTGCGGCGCGCTGGTCTGTGCCATCGCGCGCGCCATGAGGCGGTAGTCGGTGTGCGCGGACAGCGCGCGGCCCGTGCCCAGCGACACTACAGTCCCTCGCTGGAGTGCTCGCTGACCGAACAGGAGGCGCGCCTCGTGCACGCCCACGCCCGTCGGGTTGTTCACCATGATGCCGCCGTCCTGACCACCACATTACAAGCATTCAGCCTCATTTAGACGAACCAGGAACTCGCACACGAGTTTAACTACATTGCGGTTGTGGGTATAATATATCTTATAATACGTAATTATCGGGAAAATAGCTATGTCTACATTGCTTTGTTGGCATGTTAAGATTGTAAAAAAGATTTAAAATTCCGTCGGCGCATTGACCGAGTGATCGGATCCACCTAACTGGGTTTTTTTGCGCTCTAAGTAATCGTTTCATCATTTATGAAAACAAAATAAATTTTTATGAGTTTTACAGTGAAAAGAAGTAACCAGAATGGGAGGATCCACAAAGCTCGGCTCAAATGGCGCTACCAGCACATGCTGTATGATTAACTTTACATACACTACACACTCGAAGCTATTTGAAGTTGGCGTTGTTTACGTTATGCGCTTGTAGCGCCACTGACGGCTAAAACTCGCATTGAAACTCCCTATTGCAACAAGAATTTATGTTAATCTTAGGCCGAGATAAATAGGTGTTGCTAAGCCTCTGTCGATATTACCTACTTCAGAAAGTACTACTTTGGCTTAGCTAAACCAAGTATCTGATTCGGGATAAATAAACGATTACCTATACGGGCGTTGCTTGTCTTAATACGTGCTAAGTCATAGTTTTAGCGAAACTAACACTTTACTGTCATGTTTCAAAAGCGTTCAAAATGTACTGGATAAATCTTATTCAATAAAAAACCGAATACGCTTTATTTTAAAATATTATAAAAAAAATAACATTACTCAATAACCTTAGCCATTTCGACACTCCAGTAACTATCTATTCTGTGTCACTGAAATCATAATGGGAAGTCGGTGGTTTTGTTTTTTGATTGACTTTTGTGACGATGTTATTACGGGTTACAAAATTATATTATAACAAGAAATTAGATTGAATATTTGAACAAAAAAGAGTAGCAAAGTTAATCCGAAAGAAAAGTTATTTTGCACTTTTTGTAGTGGTTTTTGAAGTCGGTTCTTGATATTGATACTGCTAGCCCACATCATCCCACTGCTGGGCAAAGACCTCTCTCCATGACTTTCAGTTTTCACGATCCAGGGCCAAAGTGGACCACTGGTCATTGGTTAATTTAAGTGAATTATCGATTAATTCAGTAAAGACGGTATTTTTTTTTAAATTAGCAATTTAATCTCAATTTGAAGTTTGAAATATTTGATACCTGATGCAGCAGTCCGTCGAGGCGGAACTCGTCGAAGTAGGTCGGAGCGGCCGCAGACGCGCGCACGGCGTGCCACAACTTGGCGCGAGATGTACCGGGGAACACCGACCTGGTCCGCCAGCCCACAGAGTACGAGCGGAACAGGAACGGAGAGAGCCGCGCGCCCGCGTTCACCACGCACGACACCACCGCCAGCTGCGGAACAAGGAACTAATGAACGGAGAGAGGCGAGCGCCCGCGTTCACCACGCACGACACCACCGCCAGCTGCGGAACAAGGAACTAATGAACGGAGAGAGGCGAGCGCCCGCGTTCACCACGCACGACACCACCGCCAGCTGCGGAACAAGGAACTAATGAACGGAGAGAGGCGAGCGCCCGCGTTCACCACGCACGACACCACCGCCAGCTGCGGAACAAGGAACTAATGAACGGAGAGAGGCGAGCGCCCGCGTTCACCACGCACGACACCACCGCCAGCTGCGGAACAAGGAACTAATGAACGGAGAGAGGCGAGCGCCCGCGTTCACCACGCACGACACCACCGCCAGCTGCGGAACAAGGAACTAATGAACGGAGAGAGGCGAGCGCCCGCGTTCACCACGCACGACACCACCGCCAGCTGCGGAACAAGGAACTAATGAACGGAGAGAGGCGAGCGCCCGCGTTCACCACGCACGACACCACCGCCAGCTGCGGAACAAGGAACTAATGAACGGAGAGAGGCGAGCGCCCGCGTTCACCACGCACGACACCACCGCCAGCTGCGGAACAAGGAACTAATGAACGGAGAGAGGCGAGCGCCCGCGTTCACCACGCACGACACCACCGCCAGCTGCGGAACAAGGAACTAATGAACGGAGAGAGGCGAGCGCCCGCGTTCACCACGCACGACACCACCGCCAGCTGCGGAACAAGGAACTAATGAACGGAGAGAGGCGAGCGCCCGCGTTCACCACGCACGACACCACCGCCAGCTGCGGAACAAGGAACTAATGAACGGAGAGAGGCGAGCGCCCGCGTTCACCACGCACGACACCACCGCCAGCTGCGGAACAAGGAACTAATGAACGGAGAGAGGCGAGCGCCCGCGTTCACCACGCACGACACCACCGCCAGCTGCGGAACAAGGAACTAATGAACGGAGAGAGGCGAGCGCCCGCGTTCACCACGCACGACACCACCGCCAGCTGCGGAACAAGGAACTAATGAACGGAGAGAGGCGAGCGCCCGCGTTCACCACGCACGACACCACCGCCAGCTGCGGAACAAGGAACTAATGAACGGAGAGAGACGAGCGCCCGCGTTCACCACGCACGACACCACCGCCAGCTGCGGAACAAGGAACTAATGAACGGAGAGAGGCGAGCGCCCGCGTTCACCACGCACGACACCACCGCCAGCTGCGGAACAAGGAACTAATGAACGGAGAGAGGCGAGCGCCCGCGTTCACCACGCACGACACCACCGCCAGCTGCGGAACAAGGAACTAATGAACGGAGAGAGACGAGCGCCCGCGTTCACCACGCACGACACCACCGCCAGCTGCGGAACAAGGAACTAATGAACGGAGAGAGGCGAGCGCCCGCGTTCACCACGCACGACACCACCGCCAGCTGCGGAACAAGGAACTAATGAACGGAGAGAGGCGAGCGCCCGCGTTCACCACGCACGACACCACCGCCAGCTGCGGAACAAGGAACTAATGAACGGAGAGAGGCGAGCGCCCGCGTTCACCACGCACGACACCACCGCCAGCTGCGGAACAAGGAACTAATGAACGGAGAGAGACGAGCGCCCGCGTTCACCACGCACGACACCACCGCCAGCTGCGGAACAAGGAACTAATGAACGGAGAGAGGCGAGCGCCCGCGTTCACCACGCACGACACCACCGCCAGCTGCGGAACAAGGAACTAATGAACGGAGAGAGGCGAGCGCCCGCGTTCACCACGCACGACACCACCGCCAGCTGCGGAACAAGGAACTAATGAACGGAGAGAGGCGAGCGCCCGCGTTCACCACGCACGACACCACCGCCAGCTGCGGAACAAGGAACTAATGAACGGAGAGAGGCGAGCGCCCGCGTTCACCACGCACGACACCACCGCCAGCTGCGGAACAAGGAACTAATGAACGGAGAGAGGCGAGCGCCCGCGTTCACCACGCACGACACCACCGCCAGCTGCGGAACAAGGAACTAATGAACGGAGAGAGGCGAGCGCCCGCGTTCACCACGCACGACACCACCGCCAGCTGCGGAACAAGGAACTAATGAACGGAGAGAGGCGAGCGCCCGCGTTCACCACGCACGACACCACCGCCAGCTGCGGAACAAGGAACTAATGAACGGAGAGAGGCGAGCGCCCGCGTTCACCACGCACGACACCACCGCCAGCTGCGGAACAAGGAACTAATGAACGGAGAGAGCCGCGCGCCCGCGTTCACCACGCACGACACCACCGCCAGCTGCGGAACAAGGAACTAATGAACGGAGAGAGGCGAGCGCCCGCGTTCACCACGCACGACACCACCGCCAGCTGCGGAACAAGGAACTAATGAACGGAGAGAGGCGAGCGCCCGCGTTCACCACGCACGACACCACCGCCAGCTGCGGAACAAGGAACTAATGAACGGAGAGAGACGAGCGCCCGCGTTCACCACGCACGACACCACCGCCAGCTGCGGAACAAGGAACTAATGAACGGAGAGAGGCGAGCGCCCGCGTTCACCACGCACGACACCACCGCCAGCTGCGGAACAAGGAACTAATGAACGGAGAGAGGCGAGCGCCCGCGTTCACCACGCACGACACCACCGCCAGCTGCGGAACAAGGAACTAATGAACGGAGAGAGGCGAGCGCCCGCGTTCACCACGCACGACACCACCGCCAGCTGCGGAACAAGGAACTAATGAACGGAGAGAGACGAGCGCCCGCGTTCACCACGCACGACACCACCGCCAGCTGCGGAACAAGGAACTAATGAACGGAGAGAGGCGAGCGCCCGCGTTCACCACGCACGACACCACCGCCAGCTGCGGAACAAGGAACTAATGAACGGAGAGAGGCGAGCGCCCGCGTTCACCACGCACGACACCACCGCCAGCTGCGGAACAAGGAACTAATGAACGGAGAGAGGCGAGCGCCCGCGTTCACCACGCACGACACCACCGCCAGCTGCGGAACAAGGAACTAATGAACGGAGAGAGGCGAGCGCCCGCGTTCACCACGCACGACACCACCGCCAGCTGCGGAACAAGGAACTAATGAACGGAGAGAGGCGAGCGCCCGCGTTCACCACGCACGACACCACCGCCAGCTGCGGAACAAGGAACTAATGAACGGAGAGAGGCGAGCGCCCGCGTTCACCACGCACGACACCACCGCCAGCTGCGGAACAAGGAACTAATGAACGGAGAGAGGCGAGCGCCCGCGTTCACCACGCACGACACCACCGCCAGCTGCGGAACAAGGAACTAATGAACGGAGAGAGGCGAGCGCCCGCGTTCACCACGCACGACACCACCGCCAGCTGCGGAACAAGGAACTAATGAACGGAGAGAGGCGAGCGCCCGCGTTCACCACGCACGACACCACCGCCAGCTGCGGAACAAGGAACTAATGAACGGAGAGAGGCGAGCGCCCGCGTTCACCACGCACGACACCACCGCCAGCTGCGGAACAAGGAACTAATGAACGGAGAGAGGCGAGCGCCCGCGTTCACCACGCACGACACCACCGCCAGCTGCGGAACAAGGAACTAATGAACGGAGAGAGGCGAGCGCCCGCGTTCACCACGCACGACACCACCGCCAGCTGCGGAACAAGGAACTAATGAACGGAGAGAGGCGAGCGCCCGCGTTCACCACGCACGACACCACCGCCAGCTGCGGAACAAGGAACTAATGAACGGAGAGAGGCGAGCGCCCGCGTTCACCACGCACGACACCACCGCCAGCTGCGGAACAAGGAACTAATGAACGGAGAGAGGCGAGCGCCCGCGTTCACCACGCACGACACCACCGCCAGCTGCGGAACAAGGAACTAATGAACGGAGAGAGCGCGCGCCCGCGTTCACCACGCACGACACCACCGCCAGCTGCGGAACAAGGAACTAATGAACGGAGAGAGGCGAGCGCCCGCGTTCACCACGCACGACACCACCGCCAGCTGCGGAACAAGGAACTAATGAACGGAGAGAGGCGAGCGCCCGCGTTCACCACGCACGACACCACCGCCAGCTGCGGAACAAGGAACTAATGAACGGAGAGAGGCGAGCGCCCGCGTTC